>CAMRHE010000605.1:242500-745000 GCA_947044405.1 Leptodactylus fallax
CTTCTTTTCCACCATAATTTGCAAATAAATTCTTTAAAAATGTATAGATAGTAACTAATAGTAGTAATGTATATTGTCAGGATCTGAGGTGCTGGGGGGGCTGACATGGACACAGACTCCAAGGTATTAGCCCAAGTATTGAGTTTTATTCACTTAAACACTCCTTAGTACATGCAACATAACAGAAACCGAAAAAAATAAGTCTCTTCCCGTCTGGGCTGTAACTAAACAGAAATAGGTTACCTCACCTAGAATAGGAACACGTTCACACAGTCAGATTGTCTCCAGCAGTAGCCACTTTCTTTGTGGCTTTCCAGCCAAGCTCTGCCACAGTCTGCTCTCCTAGCAGACTTCTTATATCCCCTAGCGAGGAGATCCCAGTCAGCGGGGTTTCTCCAGGAGTGTCCACAAGGTGAGGACTGGAGCGGATGGGAATGGCAGGTCCCACTACCAGCCTACCCGCCATTCCATAACAATCCAGCCCAGTGCACGGCACTTATATAATGCTCATAATTGTCTGCTGAGAAACAAACTCTCTGGATTTCCCTCATCTCACCCATCTGAGCAATCTGACATGTACATCCCTTCCAGTATATAGATAGTACTAATAGTAGTAATGTATATGTATAAATAGTACTAATAGTAGTAATGTATATGTATAAATAGTACTAATAGTAGTAATGTATATGTATAAATAGTACTAATAGTAGTAATGTATATGTATAAATAGTACTAATAGTAGTAATGTATATGTATAGATAGTACTAATAGTAGTAATGTATATGAATAGATAGTACTAATAGTAGTAATGTATATGTATAGATAATAGTAGTAATGTATATGAATAGATAGTACTAATAGTAGTAATGTATATGTATAGATAGTACTAATAGTAGTAATGTATATGTATAGATAATACTAATAGTAGTAATGTATATGTATAGATAATAGTAGTAATGTATATGAATAGATAGTACTAATAGTAGTAATGTATATGTATAGATAGTACTAATAGTAGTAATGTATATGTATAGATAGTACTAATAGTAGTAATGTATATGTATAGATAGTACTAATAGTAGTAATGTATATGTATAGCTAGTACTAATAGTAGTAATGTATATGTATAGATAATAGTAGTAATGTATATGTATAGATAGTACTAATAGTAGTAATGTATATGTATAGATAATAGTAGTAATGTATATGAATAGATAGTACTAATAGTAGTAATGTATATGTATAGATAGTACTAATAGTAGTAATGTATATGTATAGATAGTACTAATAGTAGTAATGTATATGTATAGATAATACTAATAGTAGTAATGTATATGTATAGATAGTACTAATAGTAGTAATGTATATGTATAGATAGTACTAATAGTAGTAATGTATATGTATAGATAGTACTAATAGTAGTAATGTGTATGTATAGATAGTACTAATAGTAGTAATGTATATGTATAGATAGTACTAATAGTAGTAATGTATATGTATAGATAATAGTAATAGTAGTAATGTATATGTATAGATAATACTAATAGTAGTAATGTATATGTATAGATAATAGTAGTAATGTATATGTATAGATAGTACTAATAGTAGTAATGTATATGTATAGATAATACTAATAGTAGTAATGTATATGTATAGATAGTACTAATAGTAGTAATGTATATGTATAGATAATAGTAGTAATGTATATGTATAGATAATAGTAGTAATGTATATGTATAGATAGTACTAATAGTAGTAATACATATGTATAGATAGTACTAATAGTAATGTATATGTATAGATAATACTAATAGTAGTAATGTATATGTATAGATAGTACTAATAGTAGTAATGTATATGTATAGATAGTACTAATAGTAGTAATGTATATGTATAGATAGTACTAATAGTAGTAATGTATATGTATAGATAATACTAATAGTAGTAATGTATATGTATAGATAGTACTAATAGTAATGTATATGTATAGATACTAATAGTAGTAATGTATATGTATAGATAGTACTAATAGTAGTAATGTATATGTATAGCTAGTACTAATAATAGTAATGTATATGTATAGATAGTACTAATAGTAGTAATGTATATGTATAGATACTAATAGTAGTAATGTATATGTATAGATAGTACTAATAGTAGTAATGTATATGTATAGATACTAATAGTAGTAATGTATATGTATAGATAGTACTAATAGTATTAATGTATATGTATAGATAATACTAATAGTAGTAATGTATATGTATAGATAGTACTAATAGTAGTAATGTATATGTATAGATAGTACTAATAGTAGTAATGTATATGTATAGATAGTACTAATAGTAGTAATGTATATGTATAGATAATACTAATAGTAGTAATGTATATGTATAGATAATACTAATAGTAGTAATGTATATGTATAGATAATACTAATAGTAGTAATGTATATGTATAGATAGTACTAATAGTAGTAATGTATATGTATAGATAGTACTAATAGTAGTAATGTATATGTATAGATAATACTAATAGTAGTAATGTATATGTATAGATAGTACTAATAGTAGTAATGTATATGTATAGATAGTACTAATAGTAGTAATGTATATGTATAGATAGTACTAATAGTAGTAATGTATATGTATAGATAATAGTAGTAATGTATATGTATAGATAATAGTAGTAATGTATATGTATAGATAGTACTAATAGTAGTAATGTATATGTATAGATAATACTAATAGTAGTAATGTATATGTATAGATAGTACTAATAGTAGTAATGTATATGTATAGATAATACTAATAGTAGTAATGTATATGTATAGATAATAGTAGTAATGTATATGTATAGATAATACTAATAGTAGTAATGTATATGTATATATAATAGTAGTAATGTATATGTATAGATAGTACTAATAGTAGTAATGTATATGTATAGATAGTACTAATAGTAGTAATGTATATGTATAGATAGTACTAATAGTAGTAATGTATATGTATAGATAGTACTAATAGTAGTAATGTATATGTATAGATAGTACTAATAGTAGTAATGTATATGTATAGATAGTACTAATAGTAGTAATGTATATGTATAGATAATACTAATAGTAGTAATGTATATGTATAGATAGTACTAATAGTAGTAATGTATATGTATAGATAATACTAATAGTAGTAATGTATATGTATAGATAGTACTAATAGTAGTAATGTATATGTATAGATAGTACTAATAGTAGTAATGTATATGTATAGATAGTACTAATAGTAGTAATGTATATGTATAGATAGTACTAATAGTAGTAATGTATATGTATAGATAGTACTAATAGTAGTACTGTATATGTATAGATAGTACTAATAGTAGTAATATATATGTATGGATAGTACTAATAGTAGTAATGTTTATGTATAGATAATACTAATAGTAGTAATGTATATGTATAGATAGTACTAATAGTAGTAATGTATATGTATAGATAGTACTAATAGTAGTAATGTATATGTATAGATAGTACTAATAGTAGTAATGTATATGTATAGATAATACTAATAGTAGTAATGTATATGTATAGATAGTACTAATAGTAGTAATGTATATGTATAGATAGTACTAATAGTAGTAATGTATATGTATAGATAGTACTAATAGTAATGTATATGTATAGATAATACTAATAGTAGTAATGTATATGTATAGATAGTACTAATAGTAGTAATGTATATGTATAGATAGTACTAATAGTAGTAATGTATATGTATAGATAGTACTAATAGTAGTACTGTATATGTATAGATAGTACTAATAGTAGTAATATATATGTATGGATAGTACTAATAGTAGTAATGTTTATGTATAGATAATACTAATAGTAGTAATGTATATGTATAGATAGTAATAATAGTAGTAATGTATATGTATAGATAGTACTAATAGTAGTAATGTATATGTATAGATAGTACTAATAGTAGTAATGTGTATGTATAGATAGTACTAATAGTAGTAATGTGTATGTATAGATAGTACTAATAGTAGTAATGTATATGTATAGTTAGTACTAATAGTAATGTGTATATATATACTGGATTTATTCCATGTACATGGTTTTGCTTCCCAGTACTGAATTCCTTCCTTTCGGTGCTGCCAGTTTAGTTTTTTGCCGGTATTTGCTTTGTATTCCGGACATGGAGATTCTTTAGTAAGATAATGGCGGTGCTTTGTGTCACTTTCCTCCCTATAACTCAGTTGATGTCTCTTCTGATGACCTCGCTTTGTCACTTTGTAGGCCTCCCTTTTCTCTGCAGATGATCTGGTACTTTGTGTCCATTTTCTACCCTCACATTCGCTCAGTCTGATCCCGAGCCTTCTGCCTTCATACTGAGTGTTCTGACTCCTTGGAATAGCTTAGCGTTGCGATCGCTGAGCTCATCAGTATCTCCCGGCCCTGCTGGATTCGCACATTTTATTTTCTGCTTACAGAATGATGAAGACAATAGACATAAAATGCAGATTCAATGTTTTAATAGAAATCTAGTGAATCATTCCCGGCAGATGCCGTTGAGGTGCTGGTGATGGACTCATTACCCAGCGGAGATTTCATAACCTTCTGTACACTCAAGACACAATGACATTTATTTTAGTGATAATACAGAGAAATATCCGAGGAACCTGCAGGATTGGACTTTCTAGTAAAGCAATACATGTGATTAAAGGAGAATTCCACTTTTACTGACACGTACAGGAGATATCATTGCTGAAGAGTCCATGACCTGGGATTGTATATGGAAAGGCTCATCAGAAGTCAGAGGTCCTGTGTGCCCATCATTGAGGGTTCTCACCTATTCGACCCCATTGATGTCATCTCTATGACATTCACTTCTCTGTACCTTACATCCGAGGAGGACGTACAGATATTGGTCATGGTGGTCCTTTAGAAAGAATGTCTCTCATTGAGGAGGACTCGGTTCAACCAAGTGTTACTTGGCCACCTGTATCCTGGAAAACATGAAATACTGCCGCAACCCAAATGGAGGGAACAGGGAGATGGGAGTGGTAGTAACGGTGGAGATATCACAGGGTAGGCCGAGTACACTCAACCAAACTCCACAAGTGCACCTCTCAGGCTGGGCACTGACGAGGGGGGACCTGCATGGTACCTGATGGTGATGGTTGTTGTTCCCCCAGGGCGCTTCCAGTTGGAGAGGCGGCCTCTCTCACCCTGAGTTGCGTGATGGTGTTTGGTAGGGCACTGATGGTAAGCGCAGGAATGACTCAGGACACAGTGGCGCAGTGTAACCAAGGTGAACTTTATTGTAACATTCAGGTAACTCTCAACAGTGAACTGGTGCAGCTTCTCAATGGGGTTAGTAGTCTCCAAGTTGTTGGCTACATCCAGACTTGGGATGAGGGATATCCAGACTTGGGATGAGGGATGCCCAGACTATGATGGTGATGGGGTGTCTTTTATTCCACTCCAAGTTAATGATAAACTTTGCCTCTCCCAGTGTATGGATCTGGGGACTGAATATAAGGAAGTCCCTTGGTCCCAAATACCTCTATTGCTAAATCGGTCCCAGAAGTTAGATTCTTGGAAAGCAGGACTCCTATCCTCTTCCTAGGCACAGTGTCTGATGGGTAAACAGTTGACTCTTCCCTGTCTCAGGGCTGTCTGTTAGCAGACTTGGGCTGTGATTTTCCTATCCCTCGGGGGCTGATGACAACACTAGATGCAAATGAACTGAGACTCCAACGGTTCTCCCGAGACCTAAAGTCTCCAAACTGCGCCCAGCGGCCGGTTTTTGGCCAGAGCTGTACCAAACCATGCAGGATAGAGAGGTAGCCAACAATAGGGAGAAACCAAGGGGGAAACACATTAGGGAAGCTGCAAATACATACAAAACAAAATCAATATATACATAACCAGAGGCACTATAACATAGCAACATAAAACACAAGACAATTTAAGCAGTGTCACTCTGAGATGCTGCAATACCACATGTACCAGGGAAAGGCCGGACAATATTTGTAGAAAGGATTGTCCCAATGTCAATGTGATAGTCAAAGCTGGGGTGGGCAGACATGTGCCAGAGGTGTTGAGTAACAAGAGGAGCCTTCGCCAATGCACCATTAGGTATGTGAGGTAGGGCAGCAGGCAACACCTAGGGATGAGATGCTAAATGACTTCCCAATGACTAGTAGAGAACTCAAGGAGATCTTCTAAGACCTTTCTATAATGAGCTGCGATTGGGCTCTGTTAGTTGGTAAGTCATCTCAGGTTGTGGGAATTCTTGTCTGAACCCAATCACTTTCTTATTTCTTCCACTGTTTCGGTAATCATAATAAAATGTAATTTCACATTTATTCAGAAGGTGATCAGGGTCCTTCAGCTAGGACCTTGGATGAACCACTAAAGTCCTTCAACGAGCTTCTTCAGCATTGAATAGAGCCTGCAGTTCTTGGACTCGCACCATGACCTGTTTGACAAGTTCTGGAGACAGCAGGCAAGCAGTAGAGATTCCGGATGTCTCCAGGCTTTGGTGTAATGGCTTGGGTGGTTCATAGAGTGACCTATTCCTTAATTTTGTCAACTGATATGATCTCCAGCACCAGTGTCTCCATGACACTTCCCTTTCCATGATTGGGGCCTCTTCCCTTCCAGACACGAGGACTTTCCTTTAATGTTAGGAATTGGTTTAGCCATTACTTTGTGGCCTGTGAACATTTCCTCTTTCCTTTGCGGTTTCATGTGTTGCCAGCTTCGGGTTTTGGCACCATTCTATGCTTTCTATGACTCATAAGTAGAGCGACTCGGTGCCACCAGGGAACCAGGAGCCACCTTCTTAATAGACAAGGAAATTGTTGGGTTTGGAAACTGCGCTCTGAATTTTTCTTCCTTGGACTGTTTTGCTATATAAATGATTGTTCAAAGAGAAAGGATCCTTTTTATACTTTAACACGCTTTCAAGATGAAGGGGATTTATAAAAGTTATGTTGAAACCAGACGTTTAATGCGGAGATAAGTGAAGAAAGACAGAAATATGTGTAGTCCCAGCACGATGGCCAGAGGATTCCTTCTGTGTACTTTCTGTGCTAACTCTGAACACAGTAGCATGTGAGGTTCTCTGGACCCTCCCCGACTGCTCAGCCCCACAGCTGCTCAGTCCCCCAACTCTGCCAGGCAGGATTATGGTTGTTGGTCAAGAGACAAAGATCAGCCTGAGGGAGCTGAAACTATCGAACCACAGCGAGTGGCCGATACCTGAACCTGCAAAGGACACCTGAGCTCTTATAAGACTGCTTGCAGGGTCCCATTTCCCAGTCTCTGACACAAGCATTGTCTGCCTATAAAGGAGTGGTTGAGATAACCAGTCAGAAATCAAAAACCGCTCCCCTTTACCAGATATATGTCTAAACTAGACTCTTGAGACTGGTGGGGCAGTGGTAACACCCGTTATGGCCAACTCAGCAGGCTCTTAACTCTCTATGGTGCAGTGCTGTCCCCGAATCTGACTTGGAGCTGTGTAGGAGTATAGGAGGGTCTCCAGGAGGGTCTCTCTCTTTTGCCAGGGGTTGGCTCAGAAATCCTCAAACATGAAAAACTACTCCAGAGTTATTTGGAGAGGGTTAACAATGGTGAACTGAATAACAATAATGTAAGTAGGAAAATGGTGCACAAGTCCCATCATAATACACAGGTATAATCCTGTATGACTGAGCCCCTAGGGGTGGGGATGGGGTGTATGCCAGGCCGGGATGGTATAACAGATACTGATGTGCCCTGAGATAAATTAGGGTGGATAAAAGAGGGTTAGGATACGCTTCAATGACCCACTAATGATATGACTCACATGACTCAAAGATCCACATCGCCTAAGTGCAAAGAACACGGGCAATACTATACTACCAGTACAACTACTACTACTATCAGAACAACTACTACTACTATCAGAACAACTACTACTATCAGAACTACTACTATCAGAACAACTACTACTACTACTATCAGAACAACTACTACTACTACTATCAGAACAACTACTACTACTTCTATCAGAACAACTACTACTACTACTACTACTACTATCAGAACAACTACTACTACTACTATCAGAACTACTACTATTATAAAAACTACTACTATCCAAACTACTAATAACATAACTATGAGAACTACTACTTCTACTATGACACAATCGTGAAGTGGAACGAAATTTATTGGATATTTTAAATTTTTGTAAAAAATAAAAAACTGAAAAGTGGGGCGTGCAATATTATTCGGCCCCTTTACTTTCAGTGCAGCAAACTCAGTCCAGAAGTTCAGTGAGGATCTCTGAATGATCCAATGTTGTCCTAAATGACTGATGATGATAAATATAATCCACCTGTGTGTACAAGTCTCCGTGTAAATGCACCTGCTCTGTGATAGTCTCAGGGTTCTGTATAAAGCGCAGAGAGCATCATGAAGACCAAGGAACACACCAGGCAGGTCTGTGATACTGTTGTGGAGAAGTTTAAAGCCAGATTTGGATACAAAAAGATTTCCCAAACTTTAAACATCCCAAGGAGCACTGTGCAAGCGATCATATTGAAATGGAAGGAGTATCAGACCACTGCAAATCTACCAAGACCCGGCAGTCCCTCTAAACTGTTATCTCAAACAAGGAGAAGACTGATCAGAGATGCAGCCAAGAGGCCCTTGATCACTCTGGATGAACTGCAGAGATCTACAGCTGAGGTGGGAGAGTCTGTCCATAGGACAACAATCAGTCGTACACTGCACAAATCTGGCCTTTATGGAAGAGTGGTAAGAAGAAAGCCATTTCTCAAAGATATCCATAAAAAGCCACCTGGGAGACACCAAACATGTGGAAGAAGGTGCTCTGCTCAGATGGAACCAAAATCCAACTTTTTGGCCACAATGCAAAACGATATGTTTGGCATAAAAGCAACACAGCTCATCCCCCTGAACACACCATCCCCACTGTCACACATGGTGGGAGCAGCATCATGGTTTGGGCCTGCTTTTCTTCAGCAGGGACAGGGAAGATGGTTAAAATTGATGGGAAGATGGATGGAGCCAAATACAGGACCATTCTGGAAGAAAACCTGTTGGAGTCTGCAAAAGACCTGAGACTGGGACGGAGATTTATCTTCCAACAAGACAATGATCCCAAACATAAAGCCAAATCTACAATGGAATGGTTCCCAAATAAACGTATCCAGGTGTTAGAATGGCCAAGTCAAAGTCCAGACCTGAATCCAATCGAGAATCTGTGGAAAGAGCTGAAAACTGCTGTTCACAAACGCTCTCCATCCAACCTCACTGAGCTCCAGCTGTTTTCCAAGGAAGAATGGGCAAGAACTGATAGAGACAACCCCAAGCGACTTGTAGCTGTAATCGCAGCAAAAGGGGGCGCTACAAAGTATTAACTTAAGGGACGAATAATTTTGCACGCCCCACTTTTCAGTTTTTTATTTTTTACAAAAGTTTAAAAGGTTGAAAAGTTCAAGGGGGCCGAATACTTTCGCAAGGTACTGTATCTATAATACATAGTGTATGACACTGTCAGGACTCCTAGGACTATATATCTATAATACATAGTGTATGACACTGTCAGGACTGCTAGGACTATATATCTATAATACATAGTGTATGACACTGTCAGGGCTCCTAGGACTGTATATCTATAATACATAGTGTATGACACTGTCAGGGCTCCTAGGACTGTATATCTATAATACATAGTGTATGACACTGTCAGGGCTCCTAGGGCTATATATCTATAATACATAGTGTATGACACTGTCAGGGCTCCTAGGACTGTATATCTATAATACATAGTGTATGACACTGTCAGGGCTCCTAGGACTATATATCTATAATACATAGTGTATGACACTGTCAGAACTCCTAGGACTATATATCTATAATACATAGTGTATGACACTGCCAGGACTCCTAGGGCTATATATCTATAATACATAGTGTATGACACTGTCAGGGCTCCTAGGACTGTATATCTATAATACATAGTGTATGACACTGTCAGGACTCCTAGGACTATATATCTATAATACATAGTGTATGACACTGTCAGGGCTCCTAGGACTATTTATATAAAACATAGTTTATGACACTGTTAGGGCTGTGGCTGCTGTACAGTGGATACCACTGTATTTCACCAACTGATGACGTGCTCAACCATGATGGAGAGTACCTAACCACCATTATTTTTCTAGGAAAGCTGTCCCTGCCATGTGTCAGAGAACGTTGGTCTTTACTTGCAAACATCAGTTTTTGGAAAGGTGCATGTCACAGTCAACACGTGAAGCAGCAATTATTGACAAGGACAATACATGGTTTTCATGGTCCACTGATTCACTGTTTTGAGTAGCAGTGGTTACAATCCAGATACAACAAGTGCGGCCATGCGGTTTTACAATGAATGGATTAGAGGAGCCGCACAGAGGAGGAGGAGCTGCTTCACTGTATCCTGCAGCGAGCATCCTGCTGGGCTCCTCACCCACTCCAACCGGGCAGTTGGCACCAATATTGTTGCTGTGCTGCGGTTAGGACTAATAATACATTAGTGTATGGCTCATGTCCTTAATCTGGTGGTTTACTTCTTCATTAACCTGTATGGTGGCTTAAAAGATGTGTCCTCATGGCCAGAAAAACCTCTGCACATTTCAGCCGTTCTTTTGTCAGGAAAAAAAAAACACCATGCTCGATTTGCAGTGACAAAACGATCTGCCTTTACACCGCCTTATCTTCAACATTTAAACTTGGTGGAAATCCACCTTAAACATGCCGAAGTGTCTGTGCAAGCAGCAGGAGGCAGTGAACTATTATTGCATGCAGCAGACCACAGGGATGATGTATTACTTATAGATACGTCATTGGAGGCTCATGAGGGAAGTGTGCCGCCTTCTCAAGCTCTTTGAGAAGGCCACCAAACTTGTCAGCAGGGACAACTGCAGCATCAGGGATGTGATCCCTCTATTGTATATCTTACAGAAAAACCCTTACCGTCATGCAACGAGGCATGATCCATTAGGAGTTCTTTAAACACCTCTGGTTGATGCCTCCAAATAGTGATGTCACCATCTTACCTTTACTGTACTGATGCTGGTGCTACTCCTGAATAGCTACCACTCACCAGACATGTCCTGCCGCCTGGTCCATCACATTCCACTATACTGTTGGTGCACTGTAGCGTTGGTATAAAAAACAAAACAAACTTTTGACCTGGTGTCCCCCCATGACATAGCACCCCCTTTCCTGGCTCCATCACAGTATAACACCCCATTTGCACACAGCATTATGTCCCATAGTGTCCCCTGCACACAGTATTATGCCCCATAGTGGCCCCTACACATATTATTAAGGCCCATAGTGAACCACCCATGAACAATTATTATACTCTGGGGTCTTTTCATACCCTGTACAGTCAGTGTCAGCTCTGGTCAAGGCCTCGTACAGTCAGTGTCAGATCTGGTCAGGGCCTTGTACAGTCAGTGTCAACTCTGGTCTGGGCTTCGTACAGTCAATGTCAGCTCTGGTCAGGGCTTTGTACAGTCAATGTCAGCTCTGGTCGGGGCTTTGTACAGTCAGTGTCAGCTCTGGTCAGGGCCTCGTACAGTCAGTGTCAGCTCTGGTCAGGGCCTCGTACAGTCAGTGTCAGATCTGGTCAGGGCCTTGTACAGTCAGTGTCAGATCTGGTCAGGGCCTCGTACAGTCAGTGTCAGCTCTGGTCAGGGCCTCGTACAGTCAGTGTCAGATCTGGTCAGGGCCTTGTACAGTCAGTGTCAGCTCTGGTCAGGGCCTCGTACAGTCAGTGTCAGCTCTGGTCAGGGCCTCGTAACAGCTCTGGTCTGGGCCCCGACAGTCAGTGTCAGCTCTGGTCAGGGCCTCGTACAGTCAATGTCAGCTCTGGTCAGGACCTTGGACAATGAACAGGCTGCTGCTTCTTGCTTTGATGGATGCATCAAGAGAGCTTTTCATTTGGAGCTAGTAAGTACCAGGAGCCCAAATGAGAGTTTCTTTGGCAAGAATGAGGACTGACTTCGATTGAAATGACGCCTCTTGAGACAACCCTTCTTCATACACCCAGACATGCTGAGATAGTAGCCAAGACTCATGAAATGTCAGTAAGACTACAGAAAAAGAGATGATCATGTTCTCACTGCTCCTCACCCCAACAATGCTTATTAATACCACCAGGAATACCTTACTCAGCGAACTCTGAAGAATCTCAGAAGGCCCTTTGGAAATGGCAAAATTCAATCTGTGTTGTACTGGAGTCATTGACCTTGTTCTTCCTCTTGTGCCACATTCTGCTTGGTCACTATAGTCTGAACTGTCGCATTTACCACTGTAGCTAATGTCAGCCAATGGTTCCTTGAGCCCAAGAGATAAACTAATTCTGGGTTCCCATCCTGAAGCAAGCCATAGGAAATAAAACATAGGACCCTTTAAATGTGGGTGTCTTTTGCTGGAAACTGTTGTTGGGTTGTTGCTGGGTCCACAGGAGGATCTTTTCGTACTCTGCTGGGCTTGTACAACACTGACTGTAGCTACCACACAGTCATATCTGGCTGTTTCTGGTTGGCTGGTCCCTGTCTGTCCCACTTGACTACTCTTCATACAATCCAGACAGCCTAATGCCAGAGTGCGACCTTGATGATGTCCTTGTGGTTGATGGTGAGCATACATATTCGTCTAGGAAAGTGAATTCTCCGGGTGACATAATGGCCCCCTAAGGTCTAGCAGGAGATGGCCTCTTAGAAGCATGTCCTCTGGTGGGTGGCTCCCTAAGGTCTAGCAGGAGATGACCTCTTAGAAGCATGTCCTCTGGTGGGTGACCCCCTAAGGTCTAGCAGGAGATGACCTCTTAGAAGCATGTCCTCTGGTGGGTGGCCCCCTAAGGTCTAGTAGGAGATGACCTCTTAGAAGCATGTCCTCTGGTGGGTGGCCCCCTAAGGTCTAGCAGGAGATGACCTCTTCAAAGCATGTCCTCTGGTGGGTGGCCCCCTAAGGTCCTGCAGGAGATGACCTCTTAGAAGCATGTCCTCTGGTGGGTGGACCCTTAAGGTCTAGCAGCAGATGACCTCTTAGAAGCATGTCCTCTGGTGGGTGGCCCCAGTCCTACACCAGGCAATTATTTTATTACTAGTTTTCCTCTAAAGGTCAGCGAGTTTGTCCCTTTGCCGACATCTCTGCGGTGACATAGACTGTGTGATGTGATAGTTTTGGGCTCTGGCACTTGTAATAGGCGACGCTCCTGAATCATTTCTATGCTGTTATTATGCCAATGCAATTATTACACTGTCATTATGCCATGAAGATAAGTGATAGCCCTCGCTCGCGCCCTCTCCCGCAGCCCAGGCACTCCACCTCCTTCAGCAGCATATTTCATGCCCTCGCTATCTCGCACGCTCAGCACTGATGGGATCCTTCTGTTCCGAGCTGTGATTTGGGTTTCTTTTGTCTTTTACATCTCAGCAGTTTTTTTTTATTTTTTTATTGTTATTGGTGAAGGTTTTGGGAATTTATTTTGGGTATGTTTATCATTTTTTATTTCGCTCCCAGTCGAATACTTCAATGATTACTCAAGGATGGAAAATCTTACTGTATAGGTTACATATGGCAGCATTATATGGAATATGTAGATGACATTGGTGCCGGGGGAATCATTCAGTCACTATCTCATAAGCTCTTCCTCTATTGCATGTCTAGGAGACCCTTGGGGTGTCCCCTTTAAGAAGATATAAAGTAACTAGGAACCTCCACAATAGTCTAGTCAGGAGTAAACTAAAGTCAAGCACTTTTATCATGGAGGGAATGTTAATCAGTCAGTAAATGTAGCAGAGCCATCGATTTCTCTCCTGTCCTCTCATACTTGGTTATGCAAGATTTCTCATTGTGACTCCTCTACACATACAACCAGAGCTGAGGGTCCCTGGTCCACTGTGACAAATTTACCAGGGTCCTATCCACAGATTTAGTGGTCCACATGAGATCACCAATGTAGCAGGGCACAGGATGTGCTCAAGGTTTCTAAATCCCCCAATGGTTGGCACCGTAGCCCCATGTCCACTGGGTGTATGTGTAACATCTGCGGCCATCGTCCTCATGGTCAACACATTGAGGCAGATTTATTCTGATCTGTACACCAGTTTTCTGGCATACCAGGCATAAAAAGTTGCAATGTTCTTGCATGAAACATGGTTTTGTGAGAAAAAGCATTACAACTTTTAAAATATGTTCCAGAGTGTGGAGAAGGTGGGGGGAGCTGGGCCATTGGCCCTGCCAGATTTACGCCAAAAATGGGGCATAAATGATTGGGATATATGCTATATACATCCCCCACCCCCGGCACAGTCTTCACTAATAAGCCCCAATGTATTTGGCATTTATCAAGTCTAATTTGCATTTATCAGAATTATATACAACTCATGGACTACAACTCATCTTTTTATTTTATTTAAGTAGATTAATTTTTCATTTTTTAGAAAATTGTGAAAATATATATCTTTGGCAACTTTTTGTCCTATCTAACAGTACAGATTGCATGAGGAGTAGAGATGGACGAACCTCACCAGATTTGTTTCTATATTTATGAGGTTCGGCCCTCCGATTCGCTTCAAGGGAAACTTGTTCAGATAGACCCCCAATAATTGCAACTCCAGTTCTATGTAGGGTCTCCTCCAGAGTATAATAGGGGGTGGTTGAGGGGGAGCGAAAATAACAAACACTTATACTCACCTTCCCTCATCCTTGTGGCATTCGGTGTCCTTTTCTGGGCTCTGGCTGATGTCACGCCCCCGGGGTCAATGCTGAGTCTTGTGATTGGGCTAAAGCGGTCACGCAGGGCGCAATGATCATGACATCATGACATCTGTCTGGTCAGGCTTATCACGTGCCCTGATCACAGTGTAGTGTGCGGAGGTGCAGAACAATAACACCTTTTATCCTTCCTCCTCTGCTCCTCAGATCCGGCCCCTCCATCTAGAAGTTACGCTGCACTCCTCGCACTTAGTATCTGTTTATTCACAGATACCGGCTGGACCATTGTAGCAAACAAGCCCTCTGACCTCTTGTGTCCCCCCTATCTCCTCATAGATTGTAAGCTTTTGTGCCTGGGCCCTCACTCCTATTGTTTGATATGTTTATTTCTTTGTCACATTGTAATGTCTCATATTGTCTGTTCATGTGTCCTCTGATTTGTAAAGTGCTACGGAATATGTTGGCAATATATAAATTTTGATGATGATAATGATAATAATATTATTATTATGACATTAAGACCAAGTGTCATGATGTCACCACAGTGATAACACCATAATGGAGAAAGATGATAACGTGATCTCCTGAAGATTCCAATTAAACTCATAACCAGGCAGCACAGTGCCTCAGAGTGCCAACACAGTGGCTAAGTGCTTAGTACGGTGGCTCAGTGGTTGGTACGGTGACTCAGTTGTCAGTATGGTGGCTCAGTGCTTAGTACAGTGGCTCAGTGGTCGGTATGGTGGCTCAGTGGTCGGTATGGTGGCTCAGTGGTTTGTACAGTTGCTCAGTGGCTAGTATGGTGGCTCAGTGGTTAGTACGGTGGTTCAGTAGTTAGTACGGTGACTCAGTGGACGGTACAGTGGCTCAGTGCTTAGTATAGTGGCTCAGTGGTCAGTATGGTGGCTCAGTGGTTAGTACAGTTGCTCAGTGGTCGGTATGGTGGCTCAGTGGTCGGTATGGTGGCTCAGTGGTTAGTACAGTTGCTCAGTGGCTAGTATGGTGGCTCAGTGGTTAGTACGGTGGTTCAGTAGTTAGTACGGTGGCTCAGTCGTTGGTACGGTGACTCAGTGGACGGTACAGTGGCTCAGTGCTTAGTATAGTGGCTCAGTGGTCAATATGGTGGCTCAGTGGTTAGTACAGTTGTTCAGTGGTCGGTATGGTGGCTCAGTGGTTAGTACAGTTGCTCAGTGGCTAGTATGGTGGCTCAATAGTTAGCACAGTAGTCCAGTGGTTGGCATTAGAGATGGACAAACCAATTTGATAAGTCAGGTTTTACCTAAATATTCCAGATGTTCACTTTTTAACAATCCCAAATAAATTGCAATTTCTCTCAGATGAACTAAAATGGCTGCTGTCACATGTTAGAGCAGGAAGTACAGAAGAGATATGTGTGTATGAGTCACCTGACAGCCTCTCAGCCAATAGATAGTGGTAGGTGGACACCTTACAGTACTGATGCCATATACACTATATAAGGAGTTGTAAGATGGAAGATGAGACATTACAGTGATGGTGGAAGTAGAGGATGGATATATAGATAACAGACTCTGGACACTTAAAGGGGTATTCCCATGAACATAATCATATCTATATTTGTAGATAACTAAAAGTTAAACATTTTTGTAAATATAAGTAGTTAAAAATTCTGCAGAGTTTTAAAGAATTTCTCTAACTATCTTAGTGGTGACAGTCTGTTGTCTTGATTGGTTGCCAATGGATACGACCACAAATGGAGAAACTTTCTATGGCCTGGGACTTGTCAGGAACCCAGCCATGATTTTCTAATTCTAGCTGTGTTATCAGGCAGAGACACTACATGTATCAGAAAATATCTTGGCCACTATAAGGAAATCATAGCTGATTTTCTGACCTTAGAAACGTTCCACATTCATGGTCGTATCCACTGGCAACTGATCAAGACAACAACTTGTGATCACAAGATATTTAGAGAAAATCTTTAAATCTATGCAAAATGTTTAATTACTTAAATTTGCAAAAATGTTGAACTTTTAATTATCTACAAATTTAAAAATGGTTATGTTCGTGGGAATACCCCTTTAAGCTTGAATGCAGTGAAGTATGCTTTATTGGCTCTAAGTCATAATGAGTAGAGTACATGTGACGTTTCGGTCTACACGATCTTCATCAGACTCTACAATGATAATAATATAGTCCAACATAAAGAAACATATACATAGAAAACAGTTCGTACAATATATACAGTGGTTCATATACACATGCATATAATAACACACATGTATATACACATGTCAATAAGTCGCATCATATTTAACAAGTAAGAATCAGAGACAAGATGGTGGTGTCAGCAATGACCTGGAGAGATTATGATAAAATGCAATGTGACAAGTACATTCACCTTGGATTACATGGTATATATCTACAAAGTGAGTAAGTTAAGTTATGGAAAAAAAAAGCACAGATCACTGCTGACACCACCATCTTGTCTCTGATTCTTACTTGTTGAATATGATGCGACTTACTGACATGTGTATATACATGTGTGTTATTATATGCATGTGTATATGAACCACTGTATATATTGTACAAACTGTTTTCTATGTATATGCTTCCTTATGTCGGACTATATTATTATCATTGTAGAGTCTGATGAAGGTCGTGTAGACCGAAACGTCACATGTACTCTACTCATTATGATTGAGAGCCAATAAAGCATACTTCACTGCATTCAAGCTTAAGAGTCCGGAGTCTGTTATCTATATATGAACAAGGGTTGGGACCCTACTCCGCACTGCCTGGTGTTGCCATCCACATCCACTAGAGGATGGATGTGTTATTCATCACTGCATGATGCTCAGTTCTGAAAAGCTTACAATACAGCGAGAGAATCCTGAGGAGTAGGAGAATTACAACACAGTTTAGTCAGATTTAATCAATTACAGGCAGATTGTGACAGAAATGATAGATAGGACTGAGGGAGAATATCTGTACTGCGAGAGCCAGACAGTAACAGCCTGCACTAATACACAGTGCAAAGCACAGTTAACCCTTTCATTGACAATAATCTAAATTTGTCTAAGTCCACCATATGAATCCATACTTTACTGCCTGCCACACGCTGCCAAAGCTACCAACACTGCCACAACTCAGCTAGAGTCCTAGGAGTCATGACTAGACATGGGTAAATACGCTTGTAATGAGCCGGGTCATTATGACCCGAATAGCCCAAATTGTCTGTTTTTTTATGAAACCGAAGAAATGGAGATTCAGCTCAGGTGAATTAAAATGGCTGCCACATTATACTCTGGGGTCTGAAGGCCTTAAGTGTAGGCCCAGGGGAGGTGAAAAAAATCTAAACCATTCATCCTCCCCTTCCGTTACCTCTCTTGGGTCTCCTCGCGGCGACTTTCTCTATTCTGTGACATCATCAGCCCGTGCTCAGTGCTGAGGCCTGTGATTGGGTCTCACCAGTGACCTGGGCATGCCTAGAGGATCAGGCCTCCTGGAGCAGATCGCAGTAAGATCTTTCCCTTAGCAGAACTGTATTCACATCTGTACTCCTGCTAAGACCTTCTCTATATGGCAGTGAATGGATTATCCAAATTCAGCTAAGTTAAGAGCTAAGGGATTTCTGCAAGATTGGTTGTGGATATGAAGAACAGCCCTATTGACTATAAAGCGTTGTTCACACATGGTATAGATTTATTAGTACATTACTAAACTAGATCTACATGGGGTCTGTTTCACCCTTCATCTGAGCAAACAACCAACCCAACACCTATATAGATCCGGGGCTGTATTATGGAAGTCCAGTGTGAATGATGGTAACCGGTGCGGAGCTCTAGAGCATCTCATCCACCATATCCGGGCCCAGACTGATCATTATTGCTATTATTCTTCATACACTGTAAAAAGAGATTTCCAGGCGGACGTATCTGAGGGAACTTCTCTTGTGGGAATGAATTACAGACCTCAAATAAAAATCAATGGAGAAGTAAAATAAAGCTGTAGATAAATGTAGAGATCCAGGGGAGTAAATATCCATCAGGTCGGGCCGGGCAGATTTCATCAGCGTCTGTCATTTATTGTCTCAGATTTCGGAAGGTGACCTGATTAAAGGTTATTGGCAGGAATCACAGCTCATATATTTCTGGGGAGAAAAAAATCTCCCTCATTTCTATGGTTGGACAAGAATCTGCTTTCTCAGCCAATTTGCTCAGAATATGTTGATATTTTATTATACTTCAATTATTCATGAACTTTATCAGGAGTCGACGTTCAGCTGATTTCAATTTCAATTCGCTCCTTTCTGGCCGATCTTTGGATGGAATACAACAATGAATCAGATGATGGCGCCGCTTGTTTCTGCAGCTGATGGTCTACTCTCCAGAATCCGATATAACAAGGTTAACCACTTATTCACTTCACATCTAACATATAAAATTATATTTAGATTGTTTACAAAAATAGAAAAAAAAATCAAAAAGAATATTCGGACAGTCTAGAATACAAAACACTTGTTAGGCAGTAGCGGCATATCCGAAAGAAAGGTCAACATCAAGGGCGGGTCAGAAAACACAGTAAATGGCCCAGTACCACTAGAACTGAGCACCAGGTAGAGAAAATAAGAACTGGTGTAGACAGTGGTGAAGAGGAGACTCCCATACACACACCGGACCGGCGGCACCACATTGGTCTGCTCACACAGCCTCCTCACTGGAGATATATGCCCACAAAGTCTGGGACGGGCAAGGGTAGAAGCCATCTGAGGGGTCTTTTTGAGGAGGGAACAAGAAGTTTGATCTTCCATGGAATCTTTGATATCTTGAGCCAGAGATGATCACTGTTAGTAATGTGAGATAAAGAGAAGAGTCTTACACACTCCAGAACAACCACCCAACGTAGAGGAATACAACTCGAGGAGTATCTGCTTACTCTGGCCCTGCAGAACAAAAACATTCCCATTTACCTGAGCCAAATAGGAACTTTGGCAATATGGGACAAAGATTAATAATGTGTTGAGATCTAATAGCCTGAAGGTGTCCAGACTGCAGGTAACACAATTTTTTGTGGTCAGTGTAGATCTTTGCAGGATGTTGGTCTACCTTTACCTTTTTTATGACTCTTTATTCTCAAGGGCCAAGTTTATGGGCAGTAGGTCACAGATACTGTAGATAAGGTGGGATAAAAGGTCTTGAAAAAAAGCCAATTGAGCCTTTTTGCTGAGTACTGCCCTGACTCAAATGGCTTGGTGGGATCGGAGTGATGGAGGATCATGAAGAGGCAACTTCTAACTCTGGAGTCCAGTTCTTAGCATTAACTCCCTTCACATATGAGTTACCATGGTAGAGAAATGTGGGCCAAACCATCCATAATAATTGGAAAACCAAGAAAAGACTGGGTGGATTTTAAGCCCCAAGGACAAGTGCTGACAATTTATCAAAATCTGTTGGCGGACAGGGGTCAGAAATAATTTAGCCCCAGAAGGTAGTAGACATTTCAGAGACAGTTCTGCATAAAAGTGATTTCCCTGGAGATGCTATAAGACTCTCTGAACATGTTCTCAGCAAGAGTTCAGGTCTGAGGAGGATATAAGGATGTCCTCAAGGTCACCACCAAGCAGATACACACACAGAAGATCCTGGTACTCAGAGTGTCCATCTTCATCAATTCATTGCTCTGGTAGATGTGAATTAAATTGGAGGCCCCTCTATGGTACAGATAGGTGAACATCCTGGCTCCCTTTTTGGTTGGAAACGTCTTGGATCAGGGGCCACAGTCATTTTTGACTATAACCAATATCCTTCTTCAGAATTCTTCTTTTTTACAATACCCAAACTTGTACCTGCAGTGGATTGGGACTTGTGTTAGTGGATATAGCTTTAAACTCTGGGAGAGAAGCTACAAGAGGTAGGCTCTACCAGGAGGTTAAGTCCTGAAGCACTTAGGTATAGATTTCAGCCATTTTATTGCTGACGAAATCTGTATAGTCAGTATAAGTATAAATCCAAAAGACAGCACAGAGGAGTAGACAGCGAGAGTGGCAGGAATCACTGCAACAAGCAATCTGGTGAGAGCTCCAGTCCATGAAGGATGTTTCTGTAACAAAGGAAGACCCAAGAGAAGAAAACTAATAGACTTATGGAGGACACACAAATAAATATGCCCTCAGTGGAGCAAACTATTAGCAGGATCCAAGTTATTGTGGTATAGTGCATGGCTTCTGGCAGGACTTCGGAGGCTGTAGAGAATGGTTCCTCCAACTGAGACACCGGAATCCAGAGAGACCAACTGATAATATCTCAGTGACTGGTCTCTGCAATATAGGCATACTGTAAGTTTTTCTGTCTATGTTGATGTTCTTCATCAGATAACTGGAGCCTTTTCACCTATATGGGTTGTTCGTGGACAACAGGAACTAGTACTGGTCTTTAAAAATTGGTTGTAAGTCCTGGCATCTAAGGTACTTGATCCATAGTGGTCCATGGAACTGGATATCAATTCAATGACCTAAAATGACAAGTTTATCCAAAACAAGTTGGCAAGTTGTGGTATGATAATTCATCCTTCATATGACCAGCAAGATCCTCCCAGAAGGTGGCTACATATGCCTAGCTATTCCTAACTAGGAACTAGATGGGATATTGACCTACAGTAGAGGAAGCTGCTGGTGAAGCCAAGACAGGCTCTACAAAGACTCTCTGATCTCCCGTGATGTGAGGAGATGAGAGAAGAGACACACATACCAGCGCTTATCCAGACAAATGGAGGTCACTGAATCAGAAGAGAACTGGAATGACAAGACCTTGAAGCATTGGACATTTTACATCCTCTTCAAGGCTTGAGATTGCTGTCATAGCAAGTAGGACCTTACCAAAGCTGCAACACCAGAAGCAATAGCGGTCAAGGCATCCAGATGGCAGGAGAGATATCTGAAACAGCTGGTATTGCTGGCTAGGTTGTTGAGAAAGTTAATTATGCAGGTTGTAAACTTCAGGCAGGGATGCATTAGCAGCATCCATCATATGTCGCAGCCAGAGCTCCCCTTAACTCGGGACAAAGGTTGAGTTCTCTGTATTTAAATACATAAAGTGTCCTCCCCTGACAGGCAGCATCTGGAGAACATGCCCTAGTTGTCCCCCCTAGCTATGCTCCTGATCATGGCCATAGTGTGGAGATAGCATGGTTACTCTGGGTTGCTATGGATTAACACTGGGCTAAACCACTGAGTGGAGTCTAAAGGATTCTGAGTCCTGCACCCTAGAGTGCCCTTTACTACAGAGAATCCCCAGGTTACTTCCCTAGAGACATCTGCACTACCAACTGCTGTAAACACTGATGTATGGCACCAGGCAGAGGTCAGGGCAGGCAGCAAAGATTAAGGTAAGTGGTAGACAGAAGAAGGCTCAGAATCCTAAAAGAACCTAAAGGGTGAGGGTACCAGTGCTTTATAGATAGAGGTATGTTTGGAAATGTGGCACAATTGACCCTGTAAGAGGTCAGGAGCCATGTGCAGCTTATCAAAGAAAGTATAGGGCAGAAGAGCTCAACATTGGTGGTCCAAGCAGACATGCCCAGAGGGGAGAAGCTGCAATAATGCAGAGACCATTGAGGCCTTACAATTCTAAAGGACTGACAAATATCACATATAAGTACTGCTATATATATATATATATATATATATATATATATATATATATTCCCTTTTTACAACCCTGGTATTAGTTTAACCCCTGGCACAGAATGCAAAAGATTTTTAAAAATGTCCCATAGACATTATAACTTGGTCCGACCACTCATTTTGAGGTAGGTCATATTTTATATTTGAGGGCCGCCCTTTGATTGACAATAGGTCTCTTGTCCAGGTGAAGTCTCACATATAAGGTGAATGATCCTCGGCTGGCCTTGTATCCACCTGAAATCTGCAGAAAAACATTTTCCTTATTATGTGTGATCTAAAAAAACCTTCCCTAATGATGCAATCAGCGAGTGCGGACGGCGTCTGGACGGAAAGCCCTTCAAGCAGCTTCTTGTGTGCTTTAAGGTCAGCGGGTTCAGTGAGTAATTTCCGCAGATCATTTTGTGTAAAAAATCAAACTTCAGGATGTGAAGTTGGGAAACAAGTTTATTTGCTGGGCTCAGAGATTTTTCCAGGACTGAAGAGAAACTGCTCGGACCTACACAGTAATGAAGTGGCAACCATCATAGAAAGCGCGTAGAATTCTCCTGAGGAAGATGGCTTTATGGTTCGGCCATCACTGTGCTGAGTGTCGAACCCCATCAGCCTCACCCTGCTCTATATGTCCTTCTTATCACTGGTACACCTAGTGCTCCTCCTCTCTGACTTACATCAACTGGTTAACTGTAGAGGGTGACCTGTCATTGTGTAGAGGGTGAGCTATCATTGTGTAGAGGGTGACCTGTCATTGTGTAGAAGGTGACCTGTCATTGTGTAGAGGGTGACCTATCATTGTGTAGAGGATGACCTGTCATTGTGTAGAGGGTGAGCTATCATTGTGTAGAGGGTGACCTGTCATTGTGTAGAGGGTGACCTGTCATTGTGTAGAGGGTGACCTGTCATTGTGTAGAGGGTGACCTATCATTGTGTAGAGGATGACCTGTCATTGTGTAGAGGATGAGCTATCATTGTGTAGAGGGTGACCTGTCATTGTGTAGAGGGTGACCTGTCATTGTGTAGAGGGTGACCTGTCATTGTGTAGAGGGTGACCTATCATTGTGTAGAGGATGACCTGTCATTGTGTAGAGGATGAGCTATCATTGTGTAGAGGGTGAGCTATCATTGTGTAGAGAATGAGCTATCGTTGTGTAGAGGGTGACCTGTCGTTGTGTAGAGGGTGACCTGTCATTGTGTAGAGGGTGACCTATCATTGTGTAGAGGATGACCTGTCATTGTGTAGAGGATGAGCTATCATTGTGTAAAGGGTGACCTATCATTGTGTAGAGGGTGACCTGTCATTGTGTAGAGGATGACCTGTCATTGTGTAGAGGATGAGCTATCATTGTGTAGAGGGTGACCTGTCTTTGTGTAGAGGATGAGCTATCATTGTGTAGAGGGTGACCTGTCATTGTGTAGAGGGTGAGCTATCATTGTGTAGAGGGTGACCTATCATTGTGTAGAGGGTGAGCTACCATTGTGTAGAGGGTGACCTGTCATTGTGTAGAGGGTGAGCTATCGTTGTATAGAGGGTACCCTACCATTATGTAGAGGGTGACATAATATTTAAATTGAGTTGCTGGGCAACATTAAACCGTCTGGGTGCAGATGGAGGATTTGGATGAGGATGGGTTTCAATGACCAGATAGTGACACCCAGATAGAATTTAGACTCTTCTTCTCTGTGCCCATCCATGGTAGATGGCTCAGTGGTATATGGCAAATGTCACAGAATTGCACAATGATTATAGGGCCACCAGTTGTAAGTATTGTATGAGAGGTTTATGGGGCCACAAGCTGAGGGTATTCTATGAGAGGTTAATAGGGCCACAGGCTGTAAGTATTCTAGTAGAGATGTGTAGGACCACAGGCTGTAAGTATTATATGAGAGGTTTATAGGGCCACAGACTAGAAATAATCTATGAGTGGTTGCAAACTGGTAGTGTTCTATGAGGGGCCACAGGCTATAAGTATTCTATGAGGGGTTATAGAGTAGGAGGGTGTAAGTACTATATAGGCCTTATAGGGCCGCTGGCTGAAGGTTTCTCCTGATGTTGCTCCTTCTATCAGTTTGATATATCATTGACTATTGGAATATGGAGACACCTCTGGAGACCTCTGTTGTGAGGGATCCTGCTCAACGGCACGTGGATTGTGCGATATATGGGGTTCATGGCAATAAACCACTTATTACTATGCAGTTTTGTGGGATGGGAAGAGGTGAAAGTGGCTTACAAATGATGACCCACGGGATAGGTGAGTGGGAGGTCTGCTTACGTCCGGATGTTGGCAGTGCACCACAACTACACAACTCTACCATAGCGGACATTACTACATGCTCCGTCCCATCTGAGTTATTGTAGCTCTGCTGGTCCAGTGCACCATCAGCTGATCGTGGGGGGTGCCAGGGGCCAGGCCCCGCCAATCTCCTATTGACGGCCTATCCTATGGACAGGTCATTCATGCTGCTGGACAGTCCCTTTTAAGAATCCATGAGCATACACATCTACGACAGGAAGACATAAGCGTTCACGTCGCCCAACTTTCAGAAGGAAGAAGTTCAGCTCTGCAGCTTTTTGATGTGCCACGTTTCAGACTTGCTCTACATAAATGACCCCGTGAGTAAGAAGAACTGGGCCTAATTTTCAGTCCAAATACTTTGATTCCATATTCCTTTCATGTGCGGTGTCGGAGACGTTCTCATTCGGAGGAGCCGGCTTACCGCGTCCTCTATCAAGGTAAATTGGTGGAGATCATTCTTAAGTTCTCGCCATTAATGTTAAGCCGTTCTTTGAAAGTCGTAGAAGCAAAAAAAAGCGAATATAAGAACAGATGGAAATTTCAGAGATTTTTTTTCCTCTTTGTCGGCTGCTGAAACACGTTAGGTCTAATTAGTGTGAGCGAGCGGCGGTGACAGTGCGGTGCGTGGTGCTGAGAGAAGCCTCACAGAGCAAACCTATACTGAAGGCAGAAAGAGATGTCTCCTCACGCCCCTGTGCAGGCCCTCACTTCAGGAGGACGTAAGACACGGAGGCCCCGTCCTACACTAGCGCCTGAGACGTGGAAATCTGACCATTGATAACTTCACCAATCGGCTGACGGTGCAAACCGGGACTGAATGAGAACTGTCACCAACACTGGAGGTCCTACAGAGTCTGCCCATGTCTAAACGCCTCTGCATTGTCACCCAAGTGCCCCTATAGGTCATGGACAAGCCGCCTTCTCCAGCACAGAATCATCCAGCCGTCTCAGCGAGGATAGTCACCATTAAAGGAGCATTCCTGTGATTACAAGATGTCCCCCATCCACAAGGCAGGAGGGTGACGATTACTGGAACCCGCACCAATCACAAGAGTGCGGGACTCCATAGGAATGGAATAGCAAGTCACAGAATGGAACTGCCAAAATGAATCTGATTCAGCGCTCGTGTATTCCAGCATTCAAATATGACTGAGTGGAACGGCACCAGGGTGCTTTATAGATGGTGGCACTGGGGTGCTTTATAGATGGTGGCACTGGGGTGCTTTATAGATGGTGGCACTGGGGTGCTTTATAGATGGTGGAACTGGGGTGCTTTATAGATGGTGGCACTGGGGTGCTTTATAGGTGGTGGCACTGGGGTGCTTTATAGGTGGTGGCACTTGGGTGCCGGGGGGGTGCTTTATAGGTGATGGCACCGGGGTGCTTTATAGGTGGTGGCACTTGGGTGCTTAATAGGTGGTGGCACCGGAGTGCTTTATAGGTGGTGGCACTTGGGTGCTGGGGGGGGTGCTTTATTGGTGGTGGCACCGCGGTGCTTTATAGGTGGTGGAACTGGGGTGCTTTATAGGTGGTGAAACCGGGGTGCTTTATAGGTGGTGACACTTGGATGCCAGGGGGTGCTTTATAGGTGGTGGATCTGGGGTGCTTTATAGGTGGTGGCACTGGGGTGCTTTATAGGTGGTGACACTTGGGTGCTGGGGGGGGTGCTTTATAGGTGGTGGCACTGGGGTGCTTTATAGGTGGTGACACTTGGGTGCCGGGGGGTGCTTTATAGGTGGTGGAACCGGGGTGCTTTATAGGTGGTGGCACTGGGGTACTTTATAGGTGGTGACACTTGGGTGCCGGGGGGGTACTTTATGGGTGGGGGCATTGGGGTGCTGGGGTCTTTAATAGGTGGTGACACCAGGGTGCCAGGGTGCTTTATAGGTGGCGACACTTGGGTGCCGGGGGGGTGGTTAATAGGTGGTGGCTCTGGGTACTTTATTGGTGGTGACTTAGCTTAGGCCCAGACCTTCTCTCAGTCTTATAGGAAGTCTCACAGTAGTATAATATGCTCCACAGTGGTCCCACACAGTATCATTTGCTCCACAGTGGCCACAAACAGTATAAAATGCTCCCAAGAGCCCCCTTAAGCTGCTTCAGGCAAACCCCACAAAATTCAACGACTATTCATGAGGTTTGTCACTTGGATTAGTTTTAGTGCTATTATTATACACTGGGGTCGCCTCAGACCCCAGAACATAATAATCGGAGGCCCAGGGGAGGTGATGGAAAATAACAAACACTTATACTCCCCTTACCTCACCTCTCCTGGGCATCCTCTACGGTCTTCATAAGACTGTGACTGAGGTCACGCGCCCCAGATGTCACTGTTGGGGCCTGTGATTGGGCCTCAGTGGTCACAAGGGGCGCGCTGACGTCATTATGCTGGTGTGCCCCACATGACTGCTGGGGCCCAATCACAGGCCCCAGCAGTGACATCTTGGGTGCATGACCTCAGTCACAGGCTGGAAGAGCCCCGAAGAAGATGCTGAGCCCAGGAGAGGCGAGTATAAGTGTTTATTATGTTACTTGCCGAAGAAAAACAAACGGGTGGCTCCAAGTTACAAGTCTATACCCAGCAATACGGGTGAGCACTAGGGCGGCTGCACTGCTAGGACACTCCTGCTCACACCCTATAAGAATACACAGAGAATATCCACATGGGCGTTGTCTCCTTGCCTTATAAGCACCTCCTCTCTCCTACATCGCTACCCCACCCTTTACTTGCATATTTTGAAATAAAGTCAACTTTTTTGGACATGCCTTGGTGAGTGCCCCCTTCTGGTATGTTCTTTTTCATGTGGATACGTATTTGTTATATTTAATCACCTCCCCTGGGGCTCCGATTATTATAATCTGGGGCAACCCCGGTGTATAATAATAGCACTAATGGAAAGGGGCTATTAACAAAATGTATAGCAGCAGGCCCCGCACAAATAGGCCCCGCACCAGTAGGCCCCGCATCTATGTACCACGCGCTCAGTTACCAAACCTCCACTGCCTGTTAAAAAAAACAGTGTATATACTTATATATAGTGATATGGACCATGCTGGTATAACCTGGGTATCTCCAGTATAGTGGGGAAAAAAAGTATTTAGTCAGCCACCAATTGTGCAAGTTCTCCCACTTATAAAGATGAGGCCGGCCTGTAATTGTCATCATAGGTAGACCTCAACTATGAGAGACAAAATGAGAAAACTAATCCAGAAAATCACATTGTCTGATTTTTAAAGAATTTATTTGCAAATTATGGTGGAAAATAAGTATTTGGTCAATAACAAAAGTTCATCTCAATACTTTGTTCTACAGTGCCTTGCGAAAGTATTCGGCCCCCTTGAACTTTTCAACTTTTGCCACATTTCAGGCTTCAAACATAAGGATATAAAATTTAATTTTTTTGGTGAAGAATCAACAACAAGTGGGACATAATCGTGAAGTGGAACGAAATTTATTGGATATTTTAAATTTTTGTAAAAAATAAAAAACTGAAAAGTGGGGCGTGCAATATTATTCGGCCCCTTTACTTTCAGTGCAGCAAACTCAGTCCAGAAGTTCAGTGAGGATCTCTGAATGATCCAATGTTGTCCTAAATGACTGATGATGATAAATATAATCCACCTGTGTGTACATCAGTCTCCGTATAAATGCACCTGCTCTGTGATAGGCTCAGGGTTCTGTTTAATGCACAGAGAGCATCATGAAGACCAAGGAACACACCAGGCAGGTCCGTGATACTGTTGTGGAGAAGTTTAAAGCCGGATTTGGATACAAAAAGATTTCCCAAACTTTAAACATCCCAAGGAGCACTGTGCAAGCGATCATATTGAAATGGAAGGAGTATCAGAGCACTGCAAATCTACCAAGACCCGGCCGTCCCTCTAAACTTTCATCTCAAACAAGGAGAAGACTGATCAGAGATGCAGCCAAGAGGCCCATGATCACTCTGGATGAACTGCAGAGATCTACAGCTGAGGTGGGAGAGTCTGTCCATAGGACAACAATCAGTCGTGCACTGCACAAATCTGGCCTTTATGGAAGAGTGGCAAGAAGAAAGCCATTTCTCAAAGATATCCATAAAAAGCCACCTGGGAGACACCAAACATGTGGAAGAAGGTGCTCTGCTCAGAGGAAACCAAAATCCAACTTTTTGGCCACAATGCAAAACGATATGTTTGGCGTAAAAGTAACCCAGCTCATCCCCCTGAACACACCATCCCCACTGTCACACATGGTGGGGGCAGCATCATGGTTTGGGCCTGCTTTTCTTCAGCAGGGACAGGGAAGATGGTTAAAATTGATGGGAAGATGGATGGAGCCAAATACAGGACCATTCTGGAAGAAAACCTGTTGGAGTCTGCAAAAGACCTGAGACTGGGACGGAGATTTATCTTCCAAGACAATGATCCCAAACATAAAGCCAAATCTACAATGGAATGGTTCACAAATAAACGTATCCAGGTGTTAGAATGGCCAAGTCAAGGTCCAGACCTGAATCCAATCGAGAATCTGTGGAAAGAGCTGAAAACTGCTGTTCACAAACGCTCTCCATCCAACCTCACTGAGCTCCAGCTGTTTTCCAAGGAAGAATGGACAAGAACTGATAGAGACAACCCCAAACGACTGCAGCTGTAATCGCAGCAAAAGGGGGCGCTACAAAGTATTAACTTAAGGGGGCCGAATAATATTGCACGCCCCAATTTTCAGTTTATTTTTTACAAAAGTTTAAAATAACCAATAAATTTCGTTCCACTTCACGATTTTGTCCCACTTGTTGTTGAGTCTTCACCAAAAAATTATAAAATTTTATATCCTTATGTTTGAAACCTGAAATGTGGCAAAAGGTTGAAAAGTTCAAGGGGGCCGAATACTTTCACAAGGCACTGTACATCCTTTGTTGGCAATGACAGAGGTGAAACGTTTTCTGTAAGTCTTCACAAGGTTGGCACACACTGTTGCTGGTATGTTGCCCCATTCCTCCATGCAGATCTCCTCTAGAGCAGGGATGTTTTGGGGCTGTCGCTGGACAACACGGACTTTCACCTCCCTCCAAAGGTTTTCTATGGGGTTGAGATCTGGAGACTGGCTAGGCCACTCCAGGACCTTGAAATGCTTCTTAGGAAGCCGCTCCTTCGTTGTCCTGGCGGTGTGCTTGGGATCATTGTCATGCTGAAAGACCCAGCCACGTTTCATCTTCAATGCCCTTGCTGATGGAAGGAGGTTTGCACTCACAATCTCACCATACATGGCCCCATTCATTCTTTCATGTACATGGATCACATCATGCACACATTCTTTGCAGAGAAACAGCCCCATACATGATGTTGCCCCCCCCATGCTTCACAGTAGGTATGGTGTTCTCTGGATACAACTCAGCATTCACTCTCCTCCAAACACCACGAGTTGTGTTTCTACCAAACAGTTCTACTTTGGTTTCATCTGACCATATGACATTCTCCCAATACTCTTCTGGAACATCCAAATGCTCTCTAGCAAACTTCAGACGGGCCCGGATATGTAGTGGCTTAAGCAGGGGGACACGTCTGGCACTGCAGGATCTGAGTCCCTGGCGGCGTAGTGTGTTACTGACGGTAGCCTTTGTTACGTTAGTCCCAGCTTTCTGCAGGTCACTCACTAGGTCCCCCCCGTGTGGTTCTGGGATTTTTGCTCACCGTTCTTGTGATCATTTTGACCCCAAGGGGTGAGATCTTGCGTGGAGCCCCTGATGGAGGGAGATTATCAGTGGTCTTGTATGTCTTCCATTTTCTAATTATTGCTCCCACAGGTGATTTCTTCACACCAAGCTGCTTGCCTATTGCAGATTCAGTCTTCCCAGCCTGGTGCAGGGCTACCATTTTGTTTCTGGTCCTTCCACAGCTCTTTGGTCTTCACCATAGTGGAGTTTGGAGTGTGACTGAGGTTGTGGACAGGAGTCTTTTATACTGATAACAATGTCACACAGGAGCCATTACTACAGGTAATGAGTGGAGGACAGAGGAGCCTCTTAAAGGAGAAGTTACAGGGCTGGGAGAGACAGAAATCTTGCTTGTTTGTAGGTAACCAAATACTTCTTTTCCACCATAATTTGCAAATAAATTCTTAAAAAATCAGACAATGTGATTTTCTGGAATTGTTTTCTCATTTTGTCTCTCATAGTTGAGGTCTACCTATGATGTCAATTACAGGCCGGCCTCATCTTTATAAGTGGGAGAACTTGCACAATTGGGGGCTGACTAAATACTTTTTTTCCCCACTGTATATAATATGTAAAGCGGATGTAACCTGGGTATCTCCTTATATAATTATTTATGTGTACAGCTGGTATAAGTTATACATCATCTTGTATACAGTATAGCGATATGGACCATGCTGGTGTGTGTGTATGTATATATGTGTGTTATATATATATATATATATATATATATATATATATGTATGTGTGTGTGTATGTGTATATATATATATATATATATATATATATATATACAGTACAGACCAAAAGTTTGGACACACCTTCTCATTCCAAGAGTTTTCTGTATTTTCATGACTATAAAAATTGAATTAACACATGTGGAATTATATACTTAACAAAAAAGTGTGAAACAACTGAAAATATGTCTTATATTCTAGGTTCTTCAAAGTAGCCACCTTTTGCTTTGATTACTGCTTTGCACACTCTTGGCATTCTCTTGATGAGCTTCAAGAGGTAGTCACCTGAAATGGTTTTCACTTCACAGGTGTGCCCTGTCAGGTTTAATAAGTGGGATTTCTTGCCTTATAAATGGGGTTGGGACCATCAGTTGTGTTGTTCAGAAGTCAGGTGGATACACAGCTGATAGTCCTACTGAATGGAGTGTTAGAATTTGTATTATGGCAAGAAAAAAGCAGCTAAGTAAAGAAAAACGAGTGGCCATCATTACTTTAAGAAATGAAGGTCAGCTAGTCCGAAAAATTGGGAAAACTTTGAAAGTGTCCCCAAGTGCAGTGGCCAAAACCATCAAGCACTACAAAGAAACTGGCTCACATGAGGACCGCCCCAGGAAAGGAAGACCAAGAGTCACCTCTGCTGCGGAGGATAAGTTCATCCGAGTCACCAGCCTCAGAAATCGCAGGTTAACAGCAGCTCAGATTAGAGACCAGGTCAATGCCACACAGAGTTCTAGCAGCAGACACATCTCTACAACTGCTAAGAGGAGACTGTGTGCAGCAGGCCTTCATGGTAAAATAGCTGCTAGGAAACCACTGCTAAGGACAGGCAACAAGCACAAGAAGAACACAAGGAATGGACATTAGACCTGTGGAAATCTGGGCTTTGGTCTGAGGAGTCCAAATTTGAGATCTTTGGTTCCAACCACCGTGTCTTTGTGCGATGCAGAAAAGGTGAACGAATGGACTCTACATGCCTGGTTCCCACCGTGACGCATGGAGGAGGAGGTGTGATGGTGTGGGGGTGCTTTGCTGGTGACACTGTTGGGGATTTATTCTGAACCAGCATGGTTACCACAGCATCTTGCAGCGGCATGCTATTCCATCTGGTTTGCGTTTAGTTGGACCATCATTTATTTTTCAACAGGACAATGACCCCAAACACACCTCCAGACTGTGTAAGGGCTATTTGAACAAGAAGGAGAGTGATGGGGTGCTACGCCAGGTGACCTGGCCTCCACAGTCACCAGACCTGAACCCAATCGAGATGGTTTGGGGTGAGCTGGACCGCAGAGTGAAGGCAAAAGGGCCAACAAGTGCTAAGCATCTTTGGGAACTCCTTCAAGACTGTTGGAAGACCATTTCAGGTGACTACCTCTTGAAGCTCATCAAGAGAATGCCAAGAGTGTGCAAAGCAGTAATCAAAGCAAAAGGTGGCTACTTTGAAGAACCTAGAATAGAAGACATATTTTCAGTTGTTTCACACTTTTTTGGTAAGTATATAATTCCACATGTGATAATTCATAGTTTTGATGCCTTCAGTGCGAATCTACAATTTTTATAGTCATGAAAATACAGAAAACTCTTGGAATGAGAAGGTGTGTCCAAACTTTTGGTCTGTACTGTATATATCCGTACATCTGGTATAACTTGGGCTGTTGGTATAATATATACGACTTTCTCAGTGCTATGGATGTCGCATTCTCAGTGATTGTCATCTATCGGGATCTTCCTTCTACGTGTAGTGCGTCTGGCGGAGATACTTTATATAGATGACTTTTTTACAGTGTATGTTTTTGCCTCCGGCAGTATTTTAATTCCTTTCCGAATATTTTATAGTTAATTAGATGTAATTTCTGACTCCATAATTAATTTCCTTAAACAAGTCGGCAGCTGTTGCTTTGCAGGTTTCATCACAAGGCCAAATTTACATCAAGCCAATATCACCTTCACTGCAAGTCTCAGAGCCTATAGTACCCCCAAGTGATCAACCATGGTGGCTGCATGTAACTATGGCAACTGAGGGGATTAAAGGGGGTCTCCAGCAGGAGGAAGTTGTACTGTGCCCCCAGTACGGAGGAGGTTGTACTGTGCTCCCAGTACGGAGGAGATTGTACTGTGCTCCCAGTACGGAGGAGATTGTACTGTGCTCCCAGTACGGAGGAGATTGTACTGTGCTCCCAGTACGGAGGAGATTGTACTGTGCTCCCAGTATGGAGGAGGTTGTACTGTGCCCCCAGCATGGAGGAGGTTGTACTGTGCTCCCAGTACGGAGGAGATTGTACTGTGCTCCCAGTACGGAGGAGATTGTACTGTGCTCCCAGTATGGAGGAGGTTGTACTGTGCTCCCCGCATGGAGGAGGTTGTACTGTGCCCCCAGCATGGAGGAGGTTGTACTGTGCTCCCAGTACGGAGAAGATTGTACTGTGCTCCCAGTATGGAGGAGTTTGTACTGTGCTCCCAGTATGGAGGAGGTTGTACTGTGCCCCCAGTATGGAGGAGATTGTACTCTGCTCCCAGTATGGAGGAGGTTGTCTGTGCCCCGATGGGGGGGGGGCCCCGTGTACTGTGCTCCCAGTATGGAGGAGATTGTACTGTGCTCCCAGTATGGAGGAGATTGTACTGTGCTCCCAGTATGGAGGAGATTGTACTGTGCTCCCCAGTATGGAGGAGGATTGTACTGTGCTCCCAGTATGGAGGAGGTTGCTTGTACTGTGCCCCCAGTATGGAGGAGGTTGTACTGTGCTCCCAGTATGGAGGAGATTGTACTGTGCTCCCAGTATGGAGGAGATGTACGTGCTCCCAGTATGGAGGGAGATTGTACTGTGCTCCCAGTATGGAGGAGATTGTACTGTGCTCCCAGTATGGAAGAGGTTGTACTGTGCTCCCAGTATGGAGGAGATTGTACTGTGCCCCCAGTATGGAGGAGATTGTACTGTGCTCCCAGTAGGAGGAGATTGTACGTGCCCCAGTATGGAAGAGGTTGTACTGTGCCCCAGTAGGAGGGTTGTACTGTGCCCCCAGTATGGAGGAGATTGTACTGTGCTCCCAGTATGGAGGAGATTGTACTGTGCTCCCAGTATGGAGGAGATTGTACTGTGCTCCCAGTATGGAAGAGGTTGTACTGTGCTCCCAGTATGGAGGAGATTGTACTGTGCCCCCAGTATGGAGGAGATTGTACTGTGCTCCCAGTATGGAGGAGATTGTACTGTGCTCCCAGTATGGAGGAGGTTGCACCCTGACATTATCAATACTTTTGAATACAAGTAGAAAAAAGAAAAGAAAGGAATCCGCTGAGTTCCGGCACCGCACAAGTAAATGTATCCTAGGAAGCGAAGAGCGCGACGCCCCATGAAGTGAGGGATCCCATGAAGGATTTCCTACCATATCAGTGGCATCTGCCTCAAGAAGAGGCTCTCGATGATGCCGTTCACATTTACCAGCTGTTTTCCAACAACATTTCTCATTCCTGCGAGCGGTGTCTTCAGATTTGTAAATTATTCCCGTTGTAGACGGCGACACAAATGTCCTATAAATATGTAGTGCGGAATATTTATAACCAGGCAGGGCAGATGTTCATTATCCTGCACGCCATAGCGCTATGTATACGACCTTGTATAGTCTGTATCCTCCACCCTGTATAGCCTGTATCCTCCACCCTGTGCCCTCTGTATATTCCACCCTATATAGTCTGTATCCTCCACCCTGTATACTCTGTATCCTCTATCCTGTACAGCCTGTATCCTCCACCCTGTACAGCCTGTATGACACCCTGTATACTCTGTATCCTCCATCCTGTATAGCCTGTATCCTCCACCCTGTATACTCTGTATCCTCCATCCTGTATAGCCTGTATGACACCCTGTATACTCTGTATCCTCCACCCTGTGCCCTCTGTATATTCCACCCTATATAGTCTGTATCCTCCACCCTGTACAGCCTGTATGACACCCTGTATACTCTGTATCCTCCATCCTGTATAGCCTGTATCCTCCACCCTGTATACTCTGTATCCTCCATCCTGTATAGCCTGTATGACACCCTGTATACTCTGTATCCTCCACCCTGTGCCCTCTGTATAATCCCCCCTATATCGTCTGTATCCTCCATCCTGTATAGCCTGTATGACACCCTGTATACTCTGTATCCACCACCCTGAACAGCCTGTATCCTCCACCCTGTATACTCTGTATCCTTCACCCTGTATACTCTGTATCCTCCATCCTGTATAGCCTGTATGACACCCTGTATACTCTGTATCCTCCATCCTGTATAGCCTGTATGACACCCTGTATACTCTGTATCCTCCACCCTGTGCCCTCTGTATAATCCCCCCCTATATAGTCTGTATCCTCCATCCTATATAGCCTGTATGACACCCTGTATACTCTGTATCCTCCACCCTGTACAGCCTGTATCCTCCACCCTGTATACTCTCTATCCTCCATCCTGTATACTCTGTATCCTCCACCCTGTACAGCCTGTATCCTCCACCCTGTACAGCCTGTATCCTCCACCCTGTATACTCTGTATCCTCCACCCTGTACAGCCTGTATCCTCCACCCTGTATACTCTGTATCCTCCACCCTGTACAGCCTGTATCCTCCACCCTGTATACTCTGTATCCTCCACCCTATACAGCCTGTATCCTCCACCCTGTACAGCCTGTATCCTCTACCTTGTATACTCTGTATTCTCCACCCTGTATACTCTGTATCCTCCATCCTGTACAGCCTGTATCCTCTACCCTGTATACTCTGTATCCTCCATCCTGTATACTCTGTATCCTCCACCCTGTATAGCCTGTATCCTCCACCCTGTACAACCTGTATCCTCCACCCTGTATACTCTGTATCCTCCACCCTGTATACTCTGTATCCTCCACCCCTGTATAGCCTGTATCCTCCACCCTGTATACTCTGTATCCTCCACCCTGTATAGCCTGTATCCTCCACCCTGTACAGCCTGTATCCTCCACCCTGTATACTCTGTATTCTCCACCCTGTATACTCTGTATCCTCCATCCTGTACAGCCTGTATCCTCCACCCTGTATACTCTCTATCCTCCATCCTGTATACTCTGTATCCTCCATCCTGTACAGCCTGTATCCTCCACTCTGTACAGCCTGTATCCTCCACCCTGTATACTCTGTATCCTCCACCCTGTACAGCCTGTATCCTCCACCCTGTATACTCTCTATCCTCCACCCTGTACAGCCTGTATCCTCCACCCTGTATAGCCTGTATCCTCCACCCTGTACAGCCTGTACCCTCCACCCTGTATACTCTGTATCCTCCACCCCTGTATAGCCTGTATCCTCCACCCTGTACAGCCTGTATCCTCTACCCTGTATACTCTGTATTCTCCACCCTGTATACTCTGTATCCTCCACCCCTGTATAGCCTGTATCCTCCACCCTGTATACTCTGTATCCTCCACCCTGTACAGCCTGTATCCTCTACCCTGTATACTCTGTATTCTCCACCCTGTATACTCTGTATCCTCCACTCTGTACAGCCTGTATCCTCCACCCTGTATACTCTCTATCCTCCACCCTGTACAGCCTGTATCCTCCACCCTGTATAGCCTGTATCCTCCACCCTGTACAGCCTGTATCCTCCACCCTGTATACTCTGTATCCTCCACCCTGTATACTCTGTATCCTCCATCCTGTATACTCTGTATCCTCCACCCTGTATACTCTGAATCCTCCACCCTGTACAGCCTGTATCCTCTACCCTGTATAGCCTGTATCCTCCACCCTGTACAGCCTGTATCCTCTACCCTGTATACTCTGTATTCTCCACCCTGTATACTCTGTATCCTCCATCCTGTACAGCCTGTATCCTCCACCCTGTACAGCCTGTATGACACCCTGTATACTCTGTATCCTCCATCCTGTATAGCCTGTATCCTCCACCCTGTATACTCTGTATCCTCCATCCTGTATAGCCTGTATGACACCCTGTATACTCTGTATCCTCCACCCTGTGCCCTCTGTATATTCCACCCTATATAGTCTGTATCCTCCACCCTGTACAGCCTGTATGACACCCTGTATACTCTGTATCCTCCATCCTGTATAGCCTGTATCCTCCACCCTGTATACTCTGTATCCTCCATCCTGTATAGCCTGTATGACACCCTGTATACTCTGTATCCTCCACCCTGTGCCCTCTGTATAATCCCCCCTATATCGTCTGTATCCTCCATCCTGTATAGCCTGTATGACACCCTGTATACTCTGTATCCACCACCCTGAACAGCCTGTATCCTCCACCCTGTATACTCTGTATCCTTCACCCTGTATACTCTGTATCCTCCATCCTGTATAGCCTGTATGACACCCTGTATACTCTGTATCCTCCATCCTGTATAGCCTGTATGACACCCTGTATACTCTGTATCCTCCACCCTGTGCCCTCTGTATAATCCCCCCTATATAGTCTGTATCCTCCATCCTATATAGCCTGTATGACACCCTGTATACTCTGTATCCTCCACCCTGTACAGCCTGTATCCTCCACCCTGTATACTCTCTATCCTCCATCCTGTATACTCTGTATCCTCCACCCTGTACAGCCTGTATCCTCCACCCTGTACAGCCTGTATCCTCCACCCTGTATACTCTGTATCCTCCACCCTGTACAGCCTGTATCCTCCACCCTGTATACTCTGTATCCTCCACCCTGTACAGCCTGTATCCTCCACCCTGTATACTCTGTATCCTCCACCCTATACAGCCTGTATCCTCCACCCTGTACAGCCTGTATCCTCTACCTTGTATACTCTGTATTCTCCACCCTGTATACTCTGTATCCTCCATCCTGTACAGCCTGTATCCTCTACCCTGTATACTCTGTATCCTCCATCCTGTATACTCTGTATCCTCCACCCTGTATAGCCTGTATCCTCCACCCTGTACAACCTGTATCCTCCACCCTGTATACTCTGTATCCTCCACCCTGTATACTCTGTATCCTCCACCCCTGTATAGCCTGTATCCTCCACCCTGTATACTCTGTATCCTCCACCCTGTATAGCCTGTATCCTCCACCCTGTACAGCCTGTATCCTCCACCCTGTATACTCTGTATTCTCCACCCTGTATACTCTGTATCCTCCATCCTGTACAGCCTGTATCCTCCACCCTGTATACTCTCTATCCTCCATCCTGTATACTCTGTATCCTCCATCCTGTACAGCCTGTATCCTCCACTCTGTACAGCCTGTATCCTCCACCCTGTATACTCTGTATCCTCCACCCTGTACAGCCTGTATCCTCCACCCTGTATACTCTCTATCCTCCACCCTGTACAGCCTGTATCCTCCACCCTGTATAGCCTGTATCCTCCACCCTGTACAGCCTGTACCCTCCACCCTGTATACTCTGTATCCTCCACCCCTGTATAGCCTGTATCCTCCACCCTGTACAGCCTGTATCCTCTACCCTGTATACTCTGTATTCTCCACCCTGTATACTCTGTATCCTCCACCCCTGTATAGCCTGTATCCTCCACCCTGTATACTCTGTATCCTCCACCCTGTACAGCCTGTATCCTCTACCCTGTATACTCTGTATTCTCCACCCTGTATACTCTGTATCCTCCACTCTGTACAGCCTGTATCCTCCACCCTGTATACTCTCTATCCTCCACCCTGTACAGCCTGTATCCTCCACCCTGTATAGCCTGTATCCTCCACCCTGTACAGCCTGTATCCTCCACCCTGTATACTCTGTATCCTCCACCCTGTATACTCTGTATCCTCCATCCTGTATACTCTGTATCCTCCACCCTGTATACTCTGAATCCTCCACCCTGTACAGCCTGTATCCTCTACCCTGTATAGCCTGTATCCTCCACCCTGTACAGCCTGTATCCTCTACCCTGTATACTCTGTATTCTCCACCCTGTATACTCTGTATCCTCCATCCTGTACAGCCTGTATCCTCCACCCTGTATACACTCTATCCTCCATCCTGTATACTCTGTATCCTCCACCCTGTACAGCCTGTATCCTCCACCCTGTACAGCCTGTATCCTCTACCCTGTATACTCTGTATTCTCCACCCTGTATACTCTGTATCCTCCACTCTGTACAGCCTGTATCCTCCACCCTGTATACTCTGTATCCTCCACCCTGTACAGCCTGTATCCTCCACCCTGTATACTCTCTATCCTCCACCCTGTACAGCCTGTATCCTCCACCCTGTATAGCCTGTATCCTCCACCCTGTACAGCCTGTATCCTCCACCCTGTATACTCTGTATCCTCCACCCTGTATACTCTGTATCCTCCATCCTGTATACTCTGTATCCTCCACCCTGTATACTCTGAATCCTCCACCCTGTACAGCCTGTATCCTCCACCCTGTATAGCCTGTATCCTCCACCCTGTATAGCCTGTATCCTCCACCCTGTACAGCCTGTATCCTCCACCCTGTATACTCTGTATCCTCCACCCTATACAGCCTGTATCCTCCACCCTGTACAGCCTGTATCCTCCACCTTGTACAGCCTGTATCCTCTACCTTGTATACTCTGTATTCTCCACCCTGTATACTCTGTATCCTCCATCCTGTACAGCCTGTATCCTCTACCCTGTATACTCTGTATCCTCCACCCTGTACGGCCTGTATCCTCCACCCTGTACAACCTGTATCCTCCACCCTGTATAGCCTGTATCCTCCACCCTGTATACTCTGTATCCTCCACTCTGTATACTCTGTATCCTCCACCCCTGTATAGCCTGTATCCTCCACCCTGTATACTCTGTATCCTCCACCCTGTATAGCCTGTATCCTCCACCCTGTACAGCCTGTATCCTCTACCCTGTATACTCTGTATTCTCCACCCTGTATACTCTGTATCCTCCATCCTGTACAGCCTGTATCCTCCACCCTGTACAGCCTGTATCCTCTACCCTGTATACTCTGTATTCTCCACCCTGTACAGCCTGTATCCTCCACCCTGTATACTCTGTATCCTCCACCCTGTACAGCCTGTATCCTCCACCCTGTATACTCTCTATCCTCCACCCTGTACAGCCTGTATCCTCCACCCTGTACAGCCTGTATCCTCCACCCTGTATACTCTGTATCCTCCACCCCTGTATAGCCTGTATCCTCCACCCTGTATACTCTGTATCCTCTACCCTGTATACTCTGTATCGTCCACCCTGTATACTCTGTATCCTCCACCCTGTACAGCCTGTATCCTCCACCCTGTATACTCTGTATCCTCCACCCTGTATACTCTGTATCCTCCACCCTGTATACTCTGTATCCTCCACCCTGTACAGCCTGTATCCTCCACCCTGTATACTCTCTATCCTCCACCCTTTACAGCCTGTATCCTCCACCCCTGTATAGCCTGTATCCTCCACCCTGTATACTCTGTATCCTCCACCCTGTATACTCTGTATCCTCCACCCTGTACAGCCTGTATCCTCCACCCTGTATACTCTGTATCCTCCATCCTGTATACTCTGTATCCTCCACCCTGTACAGCCTGTATCCTCCACCCTGTACAGCCTGTATCCTCCACCCTGTATACTCTGTATCCTCCATCCTGTATGCTCTCTATCCTCCACCCTGTATACTCTGTATCCTCCACCCCTGTATATCCTGTATCCTCCACCCTGTATACTCTGTATCCTCCACCCTGTATACTCTCTATCCTCCACCCTATACAGCCTGTATCCTCCATCCTGTATAGCCTGTATCCTCCACCCTGTATACTCTGTATCCTCCACCCTATACAGCCTGTATCCTCCACCCTGTACAGCCTGTATCCTCTACCTTGTATACTCTGTATTCTCCACCCTGTATACTCTGTATCCTCCACCCTGTACAGCCTGTATCCTCCACCCTGTACAACCTGTATCCTCCACCCTGTATACTCTGTATCCTCCACCCTGTACAGCCTGTATCCTCCACCCTGTATACTCTCTATCCTCCACCCTGTACAGTCTGTATCCTCCACCCTGTACAGCCTGTATCCTCCACCCTGTATACTCTGTATCCTCCACCCCTGTATAGCCTGTATCCTCCACCCTGTATACTCTGTATCCTCTACCCTGTATACTCTGTATCCTCCACCCTGTATACTCTGTATCCTCCACCCTGTACAGCCTGTATCCTCCACCCTGTATACTCTGTATCCTCCACCCTGTATACTCTGTATCCTCCATCCTGTACAGCCTGTATCCTCCACTCTGTACAGCCTGTATCCTCCACCCTGTATACTCTGTATCCTCCACCCTGTACAGCCTGTATCCTCCACCCTGTATACTCTCTATCCTCCACCCTGTACAGCCTGTATCCTCCACCCTGTATAGCCTGTATCCTCCACCCTGTACAGCCTGTATCCTCCACCCTGTATACTCTGTATCCTCCACCCCTGTATAGCCTGTATCCTCCACCCTGTACAGCCTGTATCCTCTACCCTGTATACTCTGTATTCTCCACCCTGTATACTCTGTATCCTCCACCCCTGTATAGCCTGTATCCTCCACCCTGTATACTCTGTATCCTCCACCCTGTACAGCCTGTATCCTCTACCCTGTATACTCTGTATTCTCCACCCTGTATACTCTGTATCCTCCATCCTGTACAGCCTGTATCCTCCACTCTGTACAGCCTGTATCCTCCACCCTGTATACTCTGTATCCTCCACCCTGTACAGCCTGTATCCTCCACCCTGTATATTCTGTATCCTCCACCCCTGTATAGCTTGTATCCTCCACCCTGTACAGCCTGTATCCTCTACCCTGTATACTCTGTATTCTCCACCCTGTATACTCTGTATCCTCCACCCTTGTATAGCCTGTATCCTCCACCCTGTATACTCTGTATCCTCCACCCTGTATAGCCTGTATCCTCCACCCTGTACAGCCTGTATCCTCTACCCTGTATACTCTGTATTCTCCACCCTGTATACTCTGTATCCTCCACCCCTGTATAGCCTGTATCCTCCACCCTGTATACTCTGTATCCTCCACCCTGTACAGCCTGTATCCTCTACCCTGTATACTCTGTATTCTCCACCCTGTATACTCTGTATCCTCCATCCTGTACAGCCTGTATCCTCCACTCTGTACAGCCTGTATCCTCCACCCTGTATACTCTGTATCCTCCACCCTGTACAGCCTGTATCCTCCACCCTGTATATTCTGTATCCTCCACCCTGTACAGCCTGTATCCTCTACCCTGTATACTCAGTATTCTCCACCCTGTATACTCTGTATCCTCCATCCTGTACAGCCTGTATCCTCCACTCTGTACAGCCTGTATCCTCCACCCTGTATACTCTGTATCCTCCACCCTGTACAGCCTGTATCCTCCACCCTGTATACTCTGTATCCTCCACCCTGTACAGCCTGTATCCTCCACCCTGTATACTCTGTATCCTCCACCCTGTACAGCCTGTATCCTCCACCCTGTATAGCCTGTATCCTCCACCCTGTACAGCCTGTATCCTCCACCCTGTATACTCTGTATCCTCCACCCCTGTATAGCCTGTATCCTCCACCCTGTACAGCCTGTATCCTCTACCCTGTATACTCTGTATCCTCCACCCTGTATACTCTGTATCCTCCATCCTGTACAGCCTGTATCCTCCACCCTGTATACTCTGTATCCTCCACCCTGTACAGCCTGTATCCTCCACCCTGTATACTCTCTATCCTCCACCCTGTACAGCCTGTATCCTCCACCCTGTATAGCCTGTATCCTCCACCCTGTACAGCCTGTATCCTCCACCCTGTATACTCTGTATCCTCCACCCTGTATAGCCTGTATCCTCCACCCTGTACAGCCTGTATCCTCCACCCTGTATACTCTGTATCCTCCACCCTGTACAGCCTGTATCCTCCACCCTGTATACTCTCTATCCTCCACCCTGTACAGCCTGTATCCTCCACCCTGTATAGCCTGTATCCTCCACCCTGTACAGCCTGTATCCTCCACCCTGTATACTCTGTATCCTCCACCCTGTATAGCCTGTATCCTCCACCCTGTACACTCTGTATGCTCCACCCTGTACAGCCTGTATCCTCCACCCTGTACAGCCTGTATCCTCCACCCTGCATACTCTGTATCCTCCACCCTGTATACTCTGTATCCGCCACCCTGTACAGTCTGTATCCTCCACCCTGTATACTCTGTATCTTCCACCCTGTGCCCTCTGTATATTCCACCCTGTGCCCTCTGTATCCTCCACCCTGTGCCCTCTGTGTACTCCACCCTATATGGTATACATGTTTTGGTGTGTTTACCCGATATACAGTGTAGCCTGAAAAAAAAATCTTATTTAATATAAGCTGACTGACACAGTTGTAGAGATCTAGTCAAATACTCAGTGACCAGGAGGTGACCCTTTTAGTGCTTTGCAATTTTTCTTGAAATATTCTTTGCTAAAAAAAATAACAAAAAAAAATTAGTAGTAAAATAACTGGAATGAAACAGTGCAGGGGGCAGGTAAAAGGAGGAGGAGGAGAAAATACTTGTGCAAGTACTAAGAATAACAATGTGGGTGTCAGCAGCAACACCACTTCTGGTCTTGACAGCCTCGCCAGTAGCCGCAGTGTTGTTGCACTTCCTGAGAATAAAGAAAGCAGTGAACCATAAATAATGAGTCAGGGTTCTGTGGGCTCCTCCTCTGTAACGTGTAATTTACCACTGTCTTTCTGTACTGTCACCCTGGTCTTCTCTTTTATCTTCACTGACACAGATCCCATTCTCTAGTAGTCATGTGGAATTTTCTGAGAGAGAAATTTCACATAGTCTAAGACTTCCTCTTCTTCCTCCTCTATTTCATGACACAGGAAGAGGGTGGTGGTGGCTACAATCGTTGCACCCGATGTGCAGGCCCAACATCCAAATACCCTGCCTGGGGTAGATATAAGGCAAACTCAGGTGATGGTTGTGACACTGGCAGACATGTCTCTGGTTTTGTTGTCCACAGCTATGTGCGATCATCTCATGTGTGGGAATTTTCTCTGTACTCACATGAAATGACATATTTGGCAAAGTTGAATTGGAGGTGACACCAAGTGAGCAAGACCGATCTATTCCTTCTCCCCATGATGATCTATGTAGTCAGGTCACATCCACACCTAGCACACGGTGGTCATCATTATCATCTCATCTGCTCCTCCGCCACACAATCTGCCCCCAGTCATACGGCCGGTCTCCAATTTTAACCCTCACCTGGCCAAGTTACTGGCGGAGCAGTCTCTGCCGTGTCACTTAGTGGAATCCTCTGTGTTTCGCCAGCTGATGGCAGCGCACATGGCTGTAAGGTGCAGTGCACATTGAGTGTTGTACAGGCTGGAGAGTCAGTTTGAGCAGCAGAATATGATGAATGAGAACTGCAGGCAGCAAACCACGGGGACAATGGAGGGGAGAACTGTGAGAGGAAGAACAACAACATCTACATCATGATTAGATTTTTCAGCTGACAGGTCAGGCACACTGATAGTGCACCCCTAATTTTTCTGGAAATGTTGTCAATTGGCACTCCAGCAACATGATGATGATGTGGCATCAACTTAACTTAAGTTATACATAGATTAAACTGTATAGATAACACTGCTCTGTACAGAGATAGACCTGAATAGATAACACTACTCTGTAGACAGACAGACAACTGTATAGATACAGTGGGGGAAAAAAGTATTTAGTCAGCCACCAATTGTGCAAATTCTCCCACTTATAAAGATGAGGCCGGCCTGTAATTGTCATCATAGGTAGACCTCAACTATGAGAGACAAAATGAGAAAACTAATCCAGAAAATCACATTGTCTGATTTTTTAAGAATTTATTTGCAAATTGTGGTGGAAAATAAGTATTTGGTCAATAACAAAAGTTCATCTCAATCCTTTGTTCTATCTCCTTTGTTGGCAATGACAGAGGTGAAACGTTTCCTGTAAGTCTTCACAAGGTTGGCACACACTGTTGCTGGTATGTCGGCCCATTCCTCCATGCAGATCTCCTCTAGAGCAGGGATGTTTTGGGGCTGTCGCTGGACAACACGGACTTTCTACTCCCTCCAAAGGTTTTCTATGGGGCTGAGATCTGGAGACTGGCTAGGCCACTCCAGGACCTTGTAATGCTTCTTACGAAGCCGCTCCTTCGTTGCCCTGGCGGTGTGCTTGGGATCATTGTCATGCTGAAAGACCCAGCCACGTTTCATCTTCAATGCCCTTGCTGATGGAAGGAGGTTTGCACTCACAATCTCCCCATACATGGCCCCATTCATTCTTTCATGTACACGGATCAGTCGTCCTGGTCCCTTTGCAGAGAAACAGCCCCATACATGATGTTGCCCCCCCATGCTTCACAGTAGGTATGGTGTTCTCTGGATACAACTCAGCATTCACTCTCCTCCAAACACCACGAGTTGTGTTTCTACCAAACAGTTCTACTTTGGTTTCATCTGACCATATGACATTCTCCCAATACTCTTCTGGAACATCCAAATGCTCTCTAGCAAACTTCAGACGGGCCCGGATATGTACTGGCTTAAGCAGGGGGACACGTCTGGCACTGCAGGATCTGAGTCCCTGGTGGCGTAGTGTGTTACTGACGGTAGCCTTTGTTATGTTAGTCCCAGCTTTCTGCAGGTCACTCACTAGGTCCCCCCCCGTGGGGTTCTGGGATTTTTGCTCACCGTTCTTGTGATCATTTTGACCCCACGGGGTGAGATCTTGCGTGGAGCCCCTGATGGAGGGAGATTATCAGTGGTCTTGTATGTCTTCCATTTTCTAATTATTGCTCCCACAGGTGATTTCTTCACACCAAGCTGCTTGCCTATTGCAGATTCAGTCTTCCCAGCCTGGTGCAGGGCTACCATTTTGTTTCTGGTCCTTCCACAGCTCTTTGGTCTTCACCATAGTGGAGTTTGGAGTGTGACTGAGGTTGTGGACAGGAGTCTTTTATACTGATAACAATGTCACACAGGAGCCATTACTACAGGTAATGAGTGGAGGACAGAGGAGCCTCTTAAAGGAGAAGTTACAGGGCTGGGAGAGACAGAAATCTTGCTTGTTTGTAGGTGACCATAATGTGCAAATAAATTCTTTAAAAATCAGACAATGTGATTTTCTAGATTAGTTTTCTCGTTTTGTCTCTCATAGTTGAGGTCTACCTATGATGACAATTACAGGCCGGCCTCATCTTTATAAGTGGGAGAACTTGCACAATTGGTGGCTGACTAAATACTTTTTTTTCCCCACTGTAACACTGCCTTGTAGACAGACCTATATAGATAACACTACTCTCTAGACAGAACTATAGCTATGGCCCTGTGTGAGACTGATCATTTGGGTGTTGTCAGATCATTAGGCAGAGTCAGATCATTGGGTGTTGTCAGGTATTTGTAACTCAGATCCACTAAAGTGAATGTATCTGCAATACCAGATACACCCAGGGCACCGGAATGGTGCTGTTTCCGGAAGTAGCCAGTATTTTTCCACTATGTTCACCTGTTTTACATCATTATAGAGGTTGTGCAAAAATAATCATACTCACCTGTCCCTGGTGCTTGGGTGTCCTCCCAGCGCGGTCGGATCCTTCTGCTCCAGTGTCCTCCCTGCACGGTTCGGTCCTTCTGCTCCGGTGTCCTCCTTTGCCCGCCCAGCACGGTTTGGTCCTTCTGCTCCGGTGTCCTCCCAGCACGGTTTGGTCCTTCTGCTCCGGTGTCCTTCCAGCGCGCTCCGGTCCTTGTGCTCCGGTGTCCTTCCAGCGTGCTCCGGTCCTTCTGCTCCGGTGTCCTCCCAGCACAGTTCGGTCCTTCTGCTCTGTTGTACTCCCAGCACAATTCGGTTCTTCTGCTTCGGTGTCCTAACAGCACAATTCGGTTCTTCTGCTCTGGTGTCCTCCTAGCACGGTCTGGTCCTTCTTCTCCGGTGTCGTCCCAGCACGGTCTGATCCTTCTTCTCTGGTGTCCTCCCGTGTCCTCCCAGCGCACTCTGGTCCTTCTTCTCTGGTGTCTTCCCAGCGCACTCTGGTCCATCTGCTCCGGTGTCTTCCCAGTGTGCTTTGGTCCTTCTGCTCCGTTATCCTCTCAGCGCGCTCCGGTCCTTCTGCTCTTGTGTCTTCCTTGCGCGCTCCGGTTCTTCTGCTCTGTTGTCCTCCCAGCACGCTCCGGTCCTTCTACTCCAGTGTCTTTCCAGCACGCTCCAGTCCTTCTGCTCCGGTGTCCTCCCAGCGTGGTCCGGTACTTCTGCTCCGGTGTCTTCTCAAAGTGAATCTGTTGACTGGCTGTGAGGTCACGGATCCCTCCGCTTAAGTTGCTGATTGGCCTCAGCAGTCACATGTGGCTGGGACTTCCGCCACAGGTCAGCACGGGATTGAGTAGACCACACTGGGCAAGGAGGCGCCAGAGCACCCAGGAAAGGGGAGTATGAATTTTTTTTATTTATTTCACTGCCTGGACAATCTCTTTAACTAGGCTGCTCAGGAAGAAAACTGTCAAGTTGGATAGTGGGAGAGGGAGGGATTGTGGGAGGAGCCAACTAATACAAGATGAGCACGTATGTAAAAGTCAGGTATCTTTGTATCCCCTGCCGCGCTATGAGCATATCCACCCTACTATGACAGGTCTGGACCATCAGCGACTGAGGTTAAAGAAAATAATGTGCGAAGAATGTTCTGGACGTGCCACCGCCAAAAAACACGCCTCACAGACACAACAGCCGCAGGCTGCTACAATGTGGAACCTGTACAGTAACGCCAACTAGTGGCCATCCTGGACGGGCGCTGAGCCCATCTGGACATGAGAAGAATATTCCAATATGATGATTCTCCCCACATCAGGGACTCAGGGGGTTAAAAGTGCAGACATTGTTGTAAAGAAATCGTGAAGAGTTTATTCCATTGCCCAGAATCTGCCACATTGACCAGATGTCGATCTTCTTCATCGTCCAGAGGTCGTCTCTGGATATCTCCTCGGGGCCGCCACATCTGTTGGCGTTGGAAGCCATATTGGATATATTGTAGCGTTTCCTTCCAGATTCAGACTTTTGTTAGTGTTGTTATCGCTGAGACTGGAGAATAGAAGGATTCCATGGTAAGTTCCAGAAGACTGCAGATAGTTTGGTAGAGATGCGTGAGGATCCTGAGCTCCACAGCAAAATTTGTGATGGGCCCCCCACATATCAGGTGTCATCTATACTTCTGGTGTCTACTTATGTGGTAGAGAGACTTTGGGCGCCCTCCGACTCCAGGACCCGGTAATGATTGCTACCTCGGCACCACCTTTAGCTGGGCCCCTGCTGAGCTCCCATGATGCACTGCTCGGACCTGCCATGGATACGTCTGGGGCTAGTTATAACTAGATAATATTCCGCTCATTAACCATGAATATTCCAGATCTTCTCTGTACTACTCATCCCATGCGGGACATCAGATGGGGGTTGTTAGAATTTAACCCCTCTTTATCAATACTCCACTCTGGTGAATAATATGGAGGTCACCACCATGGAAGAGTCCACAGAGAGGTAACTGTAGGCTGAGCTCGGACATTACATGGTGCCTCGTCCTCAGGTCCAATCATCATTGAATATCCTACACAAAGCAGCTCCGGCCACTCGCTCACAGGTATCGCTTGCCAATATCACACACAACCTGTCTTTGGAAATAAGCAGCCATGTTTTATAAAGTATCATCTCATATGTCTGGGACAAGGAAATTATTCATAGGGGCAGAGACTTTCCTCAGATGATATCATGATTTTTATATCAGTCCTTCTGAACTGCAAGTGCCCTTGTCTTATGGCTGGCTGAACCTCTGCACAAAACATCTCTGCACACAGCTACGATATTATGTACACAGCACCTCTGCACACAGCTACCATACTATGTACACAGCACTACTGCACACAGCTATGATACTATGTACACAGCACTACTGCACACAGCTACGATACTCTGCACACAGCACCTCTGCACACAGCTACCATACTATGTACACAGCACCTCTACACACAGCTACGATACTATGTACACAGCACTACTGCACACAGCTACGATACTCTGCACACAGCACCTCTGCACACAGCTACCATACTATGTGCACAGCACTACTGCACACAGCTACCATACTATGTACACAGCACCTCTACACACAGCTACGATACTATGTACACAGCACCTCTACACACAGCCAAAATACTGTGCACACAGCTACGATACTATGTACACAGCTACCATACTATGTACACAGCACTACTGCACACAGCTACGATACTCTGCACACAGCACCTCTGCACACAGCTACCATACTATGTACACAGCACCTCTACACACAGCTACGATACTATGTACACAGCACCTCTACACACAGCTATGATACTATGTACACAGCACCTCTACACACAGCCAAAATACTGTGCACATAGCTATGATACTATGTACACAGCCAGGATACTATGTACACAGCCAAAATACTATGTACACAGCACCTCTACACACAGCTACAATACTCTGTACACGGTGTCTCTGCTCACATCTACAATACTCCAAATAAAGCACTTCTGTACTCAGCTACAGCATTCCATACACAATACCTCTACACACAGCACCTTTGCACACAACTACAATACTCTGTACACAGCTCCCCTGCACACAGCCCCTCTGTACATGGCTCCTCTGCACACAGCCCCTCTACACACACTTTCCCTGCCCACAGCTTCTGTGTATACAGCTCCTCTGTATACGCCCCCTCTGCACGCAGCCTTTCTATATACAGTCCCTCTGCAAAGACTCTTTACACACTTCCCTGCAAACAGCTTCTTTGTACACAGCCTTCTCAGTACACTGCTCCTCTGCATACAGCCATTATGAATACAGCCCTTTGCACACAGCCTCTCTGTTCACAAATCTTCTGTACATGGCTGCTCTGCACACAGCCTCTCTGTACACAAATCTTCTGTACATGGCTGCTCTGCACACAGCCTCTCTGTACACAAATCTTCTGTACATGGCTGCTCTGCACACAGCCTCTCTGTACACAGCCCTTCTGCATGCTCGTCTCTGGTGCCCTCTGCTGTGAGATACAGACACTTAGGAATAAGATGCTGCTCCTCTGTGTTACACTGCTATAAGAGAATCGGTGGAGGTCTGAGGGGTCTGGAGACTGCCGACAGAGGGTAACAATCCCCCAGGTATACACCCAATAGTACCCCCAGGAGCAGCCCCAGGATTAGCCCCAGGTGTATCACAGCCCCAATCTGGTACTTTAAAGGTGTTTTCTGGCACCTGATGCTGCATCTTCCAGATCTGTGTGTTTAGTTGGGGTCCCCCAGACCCTGCACACATCAGCTGTCCTAGAAGCCTCCAGGAGAGGCGCTGCATTTCACCAGCACCCCTGCTATGCAGTGAATGGGGCTTCTTTGCCACTCTTGTTACTTGAATATGGAGGCTGATCTGTGCGGGGTTCAGGTGTCGCCCCCCACTGATGACCGTCAACCTCTTTAAGGCGTACTGCGGATACTGAGCCTGAAGGGGTGGAGCCTGGTGCCTCTTATCTCTAGTGACATCTACAAGGATTAATGGCTGTTAATTCTGCAGCCTACAAATAAATCCGGATTATTGGCATACAAGACGTCGCTGTCACTTTAAGGGTTATCTGTGAGTTGTCTGTGCGCACTGTAATTCCTGTGAACTGGACTGATCGGACGCCACCTGGTGGCCAGACAGGAAACAGACAGACGTATCCAAAAAAGAAGCTAATCAAATCCTTTAATATAACGTACGATACACCGCGTATCCGAAACTTCACTGAGTGTGAGGTACCATCCTAAGGCGCAGTGTATCTAATCATATCATGTGTGATACAGTCCTATGATAAATTATCTATTTTAGGCTAAGGCCCCACGTTGAGGCTCAAAAAACTGCAGCAAAATCTGCAACAAAAAAACTCTGCGTTTCCTCAACGTGGGGCCTCAGCCTTTATCTAATTTTATGTGTGATACTGTCTGCTGAGCTGCGTATCTAATCCCTTTATGTGTGATACTGTCTGCTGAGCTGTATATCTAAAGGCATTAAACTGGGGGGCACCTGGAGGGAAACCCCACAGTTTAATGTCCCGCTCTAGTTTACACCAGTTTAAACTGGGGCACGAGTCCCTCGTTCTACTCTCTGAAAGTTGAGAGGTGAGTATAGGAGGGGATGAAAACCCCCAAGATCCAGACATTTTGTCAAACTTTTTGCAGTGCCTTTCAATGGGTTAAATGCGTCGTGTACAGGCGACGTCATGCAAGGGGTTAAATGCGTCGTGTACAGGCGACGTCATGCAAGAGGTCAAATGCATCGTGTACAGGCGACGTCATGCAAGGGGTTAAATGCGTCGTGTACAGGCGACGTCATGCAAGGGGTTAAATGCGTCGTGTACAGGCGATGTCATGCAAGGGGTTAAATGCGTCGTGTACAGGCAACGTCATGCAAGGGGTTAAATGCATCGTGTACAGGCAACGTCATGCAAGGGGTTAAATGCATCCTGTACAGGCGATGTTGTGCAAGAGGTTAAATGCGTCGTGTACAGGCGACGTCATGCAAGGGGTTAAATGCGTCGTGTACAGGCGACGTCATGCAAGGGGTCAAATGCGTCGTGTACAGGCGATGTCATGTAAGGGGTGTAATATGGACTGTGCACCCCATTGTTGTAGTATATACCACTACAATGGGGGGCGCTCTTGACGTATCCTGATAATTATTTATCTATTACTGTCCCTTTAATTGCAGAGTTCGGCTTCAGGTCATTTGTCCAGTTGGGTTTATGAGATAAATGGCCGCCATAGTCATGTGGGGACCCCAGACTCAGAGGCCACATTACCCACAGAGGTGCAGTGAGTACGTGCACGAGGAGGAGATATAAGAAGGGGGTGTCAGGAGGAAGAGATATAGGGGGGGGGTCAGGAGGAGGAGATATAAAGGGGGGGTCAGGAGGAGGAGATATAAGGGGGGGTCAGGAGGAGGAGATATAGGGGGGTCAGGAGGAGGAGATGTAAGGGGGGTCAGGAGGAGTAGATATAAGGGGGGTCAGGAGGAGGAGATATAAGGGGGGGGGTCAGGAGGAGGAGATATAAGGGGGGTCAGGAGGAGGAGATGTAAGGAGGGGATCAGAAGGAGGAGATGTAAGGGGGGGGGTCAGGAGGAGGAGATGTAAGGCGGGTCAGGAGGAGGAGATGTAAGGGGGGTCAGGAGGAGGAGATGTAAGGGGGGGGTCAGGAGGAGGAGATATAAGGGGGGGTCAGGAGGAGGAGATATAAGGGAGGTCAGGAGAAGGAGTCCTGACAGTGTCATACACTATGTATTATAGATATATAGTCCTAGGAGCCCTGACAGTGTCATATGCTATGTATTATAGATATAGTCCTAGGAGCCCTGACAGTGTCATACACTATGTATTATATATATATAGTCCTAGGAGTCCTGACAGTGTCATACACTATGTATTATAGATATATAGTCCTAGGAGCCCTGACAGTGTCATACGCTATGTATTATAGATATAGTCCTAGGAGCCCTGACAGTGTCATACACTATGTATTATAGATATATAGTCCTAGGAGACCTGACAGTGTCATACACTATGTATTATATATATATAGTCCTAGGAGTCCTGACAGTGTCATACACTATGTATTATAGATATATAGTCCTAGGAGCCCTGACAGTGTCATACACTATGTATTATAGATATATAGTCCTAGGAGTCCTGACAGTGTCATACACTATGTATTATAGATATAGTCCTAGGACCCCTTACAGTGTCATACACTATGTATTATAGATATATAGTCCTAGGAGCCCTGACAGTGTCATACACTATGTATTATAGATATATAGTCCTAGGAGTCCTGACAGTATTATACACTATGTAATATATATATATATATATATATATATATATATATATATATATATAGTCCTAGGAGTCCTGACAGTGTCATACGCTATGTATTATAGATATATAGTCCTAGGAGTCCTGACAGTGTCATACACTATGTATTATAGATATATAGTCCTAGGAGCCCTGACAGTGTCATACACTATGTATTATAGATATAGTCCTAGGAGCCCTGACAGTGTCATACACTATGTATTATAGATATATAGTCCTAGGAGCCCTGACAGTGTCATACGCTATGTATTATAGATATAGTCCTAGGAGCCCTGACAGTGTCATACACTATGTATTATATATATATAGTCCTAGGAGTTCTGACAGTGTCATACACTATGTATTATAGATATATAGTCCTAGGAGCCCTGACAGTGTCATACACTATGTATTATAGATATATAGTCCTAGGAGCCCTGACAGTGTCATACACTATGTATTATAGATATATAGTCCTAGGAGCCCTGACAGTGTCATACACTATGTATTATAGATATATAGTCCTAGGAGTCCTGACAGTGTCATACACTATGTATTATAGATATATAGTCCTAGGAGCCCTGACAGTGTCATACACTATGTATTATTGATATATAGTCCTAGGAGCCCTGACAGTATCATACGCTATGTATTGTAGACATATAGTTTTGCTCTTGTCTAGTAGGTGTCTTATTGTTTATGGGGCAGTATATGTTTAGCTCATTGTATTCCATGCTATCGCTGAGTATACTGTTTTATATATATTCCTTTACGCCCTACAGTAGCACAATATGGGGTATTTCTGCCCCTGTGTGCTGGTAGGAGAGGCAGAATTTTTAGTTATCATAATTAATTGCTGGACAACAACCCTATATGAGGGCAAAATAGACCTCCTCCCTCCTTGTGTTTTTCTTCTGTCCTGTGTGGTCGGACAGGTGGAGGGAGGCTTTTTTTGTTCTCCCATTTTTTCCTAAAAGGATTTTGAGGGGTGACTACTTTTTAGTAGTTTTCTCCTCTTCAGCTGTTCATCTCTTTTCCTTGGGAGCTTTTTACCCCTGAGGCTTCCTTGTTTCTTCCCGCTGCGCTCTGTGTCAGTGGTTCTTCTGGGTTGCCTTTCAAAATCACCTTTTCGCTAGCTGTCACCTCAGTAAAAAGAGTCTAAGAGTTGTCGGCTTTTCTTCTGAACAGCCATATATTTTTTATTCCTGGGTTTAACCCTAACGTGCCTTCTCGAGCTAATATCAACCATGTGGTCTCCTTACCAGTTTTCTTTCCCAGTTCCATCTTCCAAGGAGGAGGGAAAACTCCATACACTGGATGTGGTGAGATATCTCCAAATCTATCTTCTGCGTACACGGCCCTTCAGAAGATTGGAGAACCTCTTAATTAATATATATGGTAGAGACAAAGGTCTCAAGGCTCCCATACCCTCTTTATCAAGATGGATTAAGGAAGCAATTAAATCTTCTTTTTGCTCTCGGGGGTTAACACCACCGGAGTTCATCAGAGCCCATCCAACCAGGGCTGTGTCGGCCTCCTGGGCTGAGAGTCGGTCATCCCAACTACCCTTTGTTAAACACTATCGGTTAGATGTCCATAGTTCAGTGGCTACTGCCTTTGGACCTTCATACTGGCTTAAGCACTGTAGTGTGAGAGAACCCTCCCTGCTTGCTATGCCCCCATATTGTACTGCTGTAGGACATAAGGGAATCGTTGATTATGTTAATCTGTTTTCCCTTAGTCCTAACAGCATCACAAGCTCCTCCCCCCCTCAGGTAATATTGTTTTCTTTATAATTGACAAAAGAGGGGAGGTCTATTTTGCCCTCTTATACGGGTTTTGTCCTGCAATTAATTATGCTAATTAAAAATTCCGCCTGTCCTAGCAGCACCCAGGGGCAGAAATACCCCATATTTTGCTGCTGTTAGGACTAAGAGAAAACAGATTAACATCATAATCAACGATTGTGTTCCGTAACATACTGTATAATTTGCTACATTAATTGATAATATTTATTATTATTTGTCATTTAGTTCTAATTCTGATCTTGTTGCGATTTTTCAGCATTTCTATCACCTTCATGTATTCGCTTCTCCCTGTGTTTTTTGGACTTGTCCTTGTCTGTAGCTGAGTTGTTGCCCTGCAGATCAGTCGGTTCCCTCCTTCTACGATATATACAAGTATTTTCCTTTGGTTCTGTGCCTTGTACGATGTCTCTTGAATAGTCCGGGGAACGGGAATGATTGGAGGATAAATAGAGGCTTCTCCAACCTTGAAAAGTGAATGTTGTGCTGAAGAAAGACCCAAAATGCAAAAGTGCTGGCGGCAGACAGAGGAAGGGCTCTTCAGAGAGCATGGAGGGTTTGGAAGTACCTGGGGGAAGGATCGGCACAGCCCAATTCAAAGAAGACTCTTGTGTGCTATATAATAGACAAACACTGACTGAGAGTCACCGGGAGAGGCAAAATGTATCATTGGCATCATTATCTATATACTAGAGAGCAGTGACATCACTGAGAATACAGCCTATCCATATAATAGAGAGCAGTGACATCACTGAGAATACAGCCTATCCATATACTAGAGAGCAGTGACATCACTGAGAATACAGCCTATGCACATACTAGAGATCAGCAGCGGTGACATCACTGAGAATACAGCCTATCCATATACTAGAGATCAGCAGCGGTGACATCACTGAGAATACAGCCTATCCATATACCAGAGATCAGCAGTGACATCACTGAGAATACAGACTATCCATATACTAGAGATCAGCAGTAACATCACTGAGAATACAGCCTATCCATATACTAGAGATCAGCAGTGACATCACTGAGAATACAGCCTATCCCTATACTAGAGATCAGCAGCGGTGACATCACTGAGAATACAGCCTATCCATATACTAGAGATCAGCAGCGGTGACATCAATGAGAATACAGCCTATCCATATACTAGAGATCAGCAGCAGTGACATCACTGAGAATACAGCCTATCCATATACTAGAGATCAGTGACATCACTGAGAATACAGCCTATCCATATACTAGAGATCAGCAGCGGTGACATCACTGAGAATACAGCCTATCCATATACTAGAGATCAGCAGCAGTGACATCACTGAGAATACAACCTATCCATATACTAGAGATCAGCAGCGGTGACATCACTGAGAATACAACCTATCCATATACTAGAGATCAGCAGCGGTGACATCACTGAGAATAAAAGCCTATCCATATACTAGAGATCAGCAGTGACATCACTGAGAATACAGCCTATCCATATACTAGAGATCAGCAGTGACATCACTGAGAATACAGCCTATCCATATACTAGAGTTCAGCAGTGACATCTGTGAGAATACAGCCTATCCATATACTAGAGTTCAGCAGTGACATCTGTGAGAATACAGCCTATCCATATACTAGATATAAGCAGTGACATCACTGAGAATATAGCCTATCCATATACTAGAGATCAGCAGCAGTGACATCACTGAGAATACAGCCTATCCATATACTAGAGATCAGTGACATCACTGAGAATACAGCCTATCCATATACTAGAGATCAGCAGCGGTGACATCACTGAGAATACAGCCTATCCATATACTAGAGATCAGCAGCAGTGACATCAATGAGAATACAGCCTATCCATATACTAGAGATCAGCAGCAGTGACATCACTGAGAATACAACCTATCCATATACTAGAGATCAGTGACATCACTGAGAATACAGCCTATCCATATACTAGAGATCAGCAGCGGTGACATCACTGAGAATACAGCCTATCCATATACTAGAGATCAGTGACATCACTGAGAATACAGCCTATTTATATACTAGAGATCAGCAGCGGTGACATCACTGAGAATACAGCCTATCCATATACTAGAGATCAGCAGTGGTGACATCACTGAGAATACAGCCTATCCATATACTAGAGATCAGTGACATCACTGAGAATACAGCCTATTTATATACTAGAGATCAGCAGCGGTGACATCACTGAGAATACAGCCTATCCATATGTGATGAACTGACCCTCAGTTATACATCTTTCTTAGAAATGTATTTTTACTTGCTCATGTCCATCCTCCCCCTACCTGTTGGAATGTTGTGTTTAACTTGGGTTTTACATTGCTGGACGATACGCTTCACTGGTTTTATGTGTGTTCATGGGAGATGGCTTGCTATAGCCAGGCACTTTTATTATCCCTGGCCAGATGGGATGGGGGATAGCAAGCCAGTGACCTTAACTTCACCCATCTCTCCGAGGGTTCTGAAAAGGAGGGAGAAGTGGGGCTGCCTGGGTGCAAGGGGTGGGTGGAGCACTAGCCATATGCTGTGGGCAGACCTGGATTCTGGGATCATTGAGCAATGAGGCAGTAAGGAGCTCTGATCTGGGAGAAGATGAGAGGGCCTGCCCTACTGAGGAATGCATTGAGGGCCTAGCAGTGAGGCCTGAAGCCTTTTCCTTTGTTCTGGACAACATGTAGAAGGATTGTTTTATGCAACTTGCTTAAGCTTGCGCCCTAGGCCCAAAACTCTGCTGTGGCCAAGAGAAACGGACTACGAGCCTATGCCGGTATTTTCTCTATCTTTTAATTTCCCTGTTTATTTTTGTGTATTGTATCATTGCACTTTTGCTTGTATGTTTATGCTTGATCGTATTAATATTGTATATTTCTGTATATGCTATTAATTCATACCGACCCACTTGGGTTATTAAACATATAAAATTTATATCGCTCGCTTCGTTTTATCCTATGACCTGGTCTACTCACGGTGTGTGAGTGGGAGGTTAAGAAAGAAGTTTGATCGCAGGCGTGCCAGGCGGCTGGGCGAGGCGATATTCTTCACACCATATACTAGAGATCAGCAGCGGTGACATCACTGAGAATACAGCCTATCCATATACTAGAGATCAGCAGTGACATCACTGAGAATACAGCCTATCCATATAGTCGAGATCAGCAGTGACATCACTGAGAATACAGCCTATCCATATACTAGAGATCAGCGGTGACATCACTGAGAATACAGCCTACCCATATACTAGAGATCAGCAGCGGTGATATCACTGAGAATACAGCCTATCCATATACTAGAGATCAGTGACATCACTGAGAATACAGCCTATCCATATACTAGAGATCACCAGCGGTGACATCACTGAGAATACAGCCTATCCATATACTCGAGATCAGCAGTGACATCACTGAGAATACAGCCTATCCATATACTCGAGATCAGCAGTGACATCACTGAGAATACAGCCTATGCATATACTAGAGATCAGCAGTGGTGACATCACTGAGAAAACAGCCTATCCATATACTAGAGATCAGCAGTGGTGACATCACTGAGAATACAGCCTATCCATATCCTAGAGATCAGCAGTGACATCACTGAGAATACAGCCTATCCATATACTAGAGATCAGCAGTGACATCACTGAGAATACAGCCTATCCATATACTAGAGATCAGCAGCAGCGTGACATCACTGAGAATACAGCCTATCCATATACTAGAGATCAGCAGCGGTGACATCACTGAGAATACAGCCTATCCATATACTAGAGATCAGCAGCAGTGACATCACTGAGAATACAGCCTATCCATATACTAGAGATCAGCAGCGGTAACATCACTGAGAATACAGCCTATCCATATACTAAAGATCAGCGGTGACATCACTGAGAATACAGCCTATCCATATACTAGAAATAAGCAGTGACATCACTGAGAATACAGCCTATCCGTATACTAGAGATCAGCAGTGGTGACATCACTGAGAATACAGCCTATCCATATACTAGAGATCAGCAGTGACATCACTTAGAATACAGCCTATACATATACTAGAGATCAGTGATATCACTGAGAATACAGCCTATTCCTATACAAGAGATTAGCAGTGACATCACTGAGAATACAGCCTATCCATATACTAGAGATCAGCATCGGTGACATCACTGAGAATACAGCCTATCCATATACTAGAGATCAGCAGCAGTGACATCACTGAGAATAAAGCCTATCCATATACTAGAGATCAGCAGCGGTGACATAACTGAGAATACAGCCTATCCGTATACTAGAGATCAGCAGCGGTGACATCACTGAGAATACAGCCTATCCGTATATTAGAGATCAGCAGCAGTGACATCACTGAGAATACAGCCTATCCATATACTAGAGATCAGCAGTGACATCACTGAGAATAAAAGCCTATCCATATACTAGAGATCAGCAGTGACATCACTGAGAATACAGCCTATCCATATACTAGAGATCAGCAGGGACATCACTGAGAATACAGCCTATCCATATACTAGAGATCAGCAGTGACATCACTGAGAATACAGCCTATCCATATACTAGAGTTCAGCAGTGACATCTCTGAGAATACAGCCTATCCATATACTAGAGATAAGCAGTGACATCACTGAGAATACAGCCTATCCATATACTAGAGATCAGCAGCAGTGACATCACTGAGAATACAGCCTATCCATACACTAGAGATCAGTGACATCACTGAGAATACAACCTATCCATATACAAGAGATTAGTAGTGACATCACTGAGAATACAGCCTATCCGTATACTAGAGATCAGCAGTGACATCACTGAGAATACAGCCTATCCATATACTAGAGATCGGCATCGGTGACATCACTGAGAATACAGCCTATCCATATACTAGAGATCAGCAGTGACATCACTGAGAATACAGCTTATAAATATACTAGAGATCAGTGACATCACTGAGAATACAGCCTATTCCTATACAAGAGATTAGTAGTGACATCACTGAGAATACAGCCTATCCATATACTAGAGATCAGCAGTGACATCACTGAGAATACAGCCTATCCATATACTAGAGATCAGCAGCAGTGACATCACTGAGAATACAGCCTATCCATATACTAGAGATCAGCAGTGACATCACTGAGAATACAGCCTATCCATATACTAGAGATCAGCAGCAGTGACATCAGTGAGAATACAGCCTCTCCATATACTAGAGATCAGCAGCGGTGACATCACTGAGAATACAGCCTATCCATATACTAGAGATCAGCAGCGGTGACATCACTGAGAATACAGCCTATCCATATACTAGAGATCAGCAGCAGTGAGAGCACGGTGACATCACTGAGAATACAGCCTATCCATATACAAGAGATCAGCGGTGACATCACTGAGAATACAGCCTATCCATATACTAGAGATCAGCAGCAGTGACATCACTGAGAATAAAGCCTATCCATATACTAGAGATCAGCAGCAGTGACATCACTGAGAATACAGCCTATCCATATACTAGAGAGCAGCAGTGACATCACTGAGAATACAGCCTATCCATATACTAGAGATCAGCAGCGGTGACATCACTGAGAATACAGCGTATCCATATACTAGAGATCAGCAGCGGTGACATCACTGAGAATACAGCCTATCCATATACTAGAGATCAGCAGTGACATCACTGAGAATACAGCTTATCCATATACTAGAGATCAGCAGCGGTGACATCACTGAGAATACAGCCTATCCATATACTAGAGATCAGCAGTGACATCACTGAGAATACAGCCTAGCCATATACTAGAGAGCAGCAGTGACATCACTGAGAATACAGCCTACCCATATACTAGAGAGCAGCAGTGACATCACTGAGAATACAGCCTATCCCAGTATACTAGAGATCAGCAGCAGTGACATCACTGAGAATACAGCCTATCCATATACTAGAGATCAGCGGTGACATCACTGAGAATACAGCCTATCCATATACTAGAGATCAGCAGCGGTGACATCACTGAGAATACAGCCTATCCATATACTAGAGAGCAGCAGTGACATCACTGAGAATACAGCCTATCCATATACTAGAGATAAGCAGTGACATCACTGAGAATACAGCCTATCCATATACTAGAGATCAGCAGCGGTGACATCACTGAGAATACAGCCTATCCATATACTAGAGATCAGCAGTGACATCACTGAGAATACAGCCTATCCATATACTAGAGATCAGCAGCGGTGACATCACAGAGAATACAGCCTATCCGTATACTAGAGATCAGCAGCAGTGACATCACTGAGAATACAGCCTATCCATATACTAGAGAGCAGCAGTGACATCACTGAGAATACAGCCTATCCATATACTAGAGATAAGCAGTGACATCACTGAGAATACAGCCTATCCATATACTAGAGATCAGCAGCGGTGACATCACTGAGAATACAGCCTATCCATATACTAGAGATCAGCAGTGACATCACTGAGAATACAGCCTATCCATATACTAGAGATCAGCAGCGGTGACATCACAGAGAATACAGCATATCCATATACTAGAGATCAGCAGCGGTGACATCACTGAGAATACAGCCTATCCCTATACTAGAGATCAGCGGTGACATCACTGAGAATACAGCCTACCCATATACTAGAGAGCAGCAGTGGTGACATCACTGAGAATATAGCCTATCCATATACTAGAGATCAGCAGCGGTGACATCACTGAGAATACAGCCTATCCATATACTAGAGATCAGCAGCGGTGACATCACTGAGAATACAGCCTATCCATATACTAGAGATCAGCAGCGGTGACATCACTGAGAATACAGCCTATCCATATACTAGAGATCAGCAGCAGTGACATCACTGAGAATACAGCCTATCCATATACTAGAGCTCAGCAGCAGTGACATCACTGAGAATACAGCCTATCCATATACTAGAGATCAGCAGCGGTGACATCACTGAGAATACAGCCTATCCATATACTAGAGATGAGCAGCAGTGACATCACTGAGAATACAGCCTATCCATATACTAGAGATCAGCAGCGGTGACATCACTGAGAATACAGCCTATCCATATACTAGAGATAATCAACGGTGACATCACTGAGAATACAGCCTATCCGTATACTAGCGATAAGCAGCGGTGACATCACTGAGAATACAGCCTATCCGTATACTAGAGATCAGCAGCAGTGACATCACTGAGAATAAAGCCTATCCATATACTCGAGATCAGCAGCAGTGACATCACTGAGAATATAGCCTATCCATATACTAGAGATCAGCAGTGACATCACTGAGAATACAGCCTATCCAAATACTAGAGATCAGCATCGGTGACATCACTGAGAATACAGCCTATCCATATACTAGAGATCAGCAGTGGTGACATCACTGAGAATACAGCCTATCCATATACTAGAGATCAGCAGTGACATCACTGAGAATACAGCCTATCCATATACTAGAGATCAGCAGTGACATCACTGAGAATACAGCCTATCCATATACTAGAGATCAGCAGTGACATCACTGAGAATACAGCCTATCCATATACTAGAGATCAGCAGCGGTGACATCACTGAGAATACAGCCTATCCATATACTAGAGATCAGCAGCAGTGACATCACTGAGAATACAGCCTATCCATATACTAGAGATCAGCACGGTGACATCACTGAGAATACAGCCTATCCATATACTAGAGATCAGCAGCGGTGACATCACTGAGAATACAGCCTATCCGTATACTAGAGATCAGCAGTGGTGACATCACTGAGAATACAGCCTATCCATATACTAGAGATCAGCAGTGACATCACTGAGAATACAGCCTACCCATATACTAGAGATCAGCAGTGACATCACTGAGAATACAGCCTATCCATATACTAGAGATCAGCAGTGACATCACTGAGAATACAGCCTATCCATATACTAGAGATCAGCAGCGGTGACATCACTGAGAATACAGCCTATCCATATACTAGAGATCAGCAGCGGTGACATCACTGAGAATACAGCCTATCCATATACTAGAGATCAGCAGCAGTGACATCACTGAGAATACAGCCTATCCATATACTAGAGATCAGCAGCGGTGACATCACTGAGAATACAGCCTATCCATATACTAGAGATCAGCAGCAGTGACATCACTGAGAATACAGCCTATCCATATACTAGAGATCAGCAGCGGTGACATCACTGAGAATACAGCCTATCCATATACTAGAGATCAGCAGCGGTGACATCACTGAGAATACAGCCTATCCATATACTAGAGCTCAGCAGCAGTGACATCACTGAGAATACAGCCTATCCATATACTAGAGATAAGCAGTGACATCACTGAGAATACAGCCTATCCATATACTAGAGAGCAGCAGTGACATCACTGAGAATACAGCCTATCCATATACTAGAGATAAGCAGTGACATCACTGAGAATACAGCCTATCCATATACTAGAGATCAGCAGCAGTGACATCACTGAGAATACAGCCTATCCATACACTAGAGATCAGTGACATCACTGAAAATACAGCCTATCCATATACTAGAGATCAGCAGCGGTGACATCACTGAGAATACAGCCTATCCATATACTAGAGATCAGCAGCGGTGACATCACTGAGAATACAGCCTATCCATATACCAGAGATCAGCAGTGACATCACTGAGAATACAGCCTATCCATATACTAGAGATCAGCAGTGACATCACTGAGAATACAGCCTATCCATATACTAGAGATCAGCAGCGGTGACATCACTGAGAATACAGCCTATCCATATACTAGAGATCACCAGCGGTGACATCACTGAGAATACAGCCTATCCATATACTAGAGATCAGCAGCAGTGACATCACTGAGAATACAGCCTATCCATATACTAGAGATCAGCAGCGGTGACATCACTGAGAATACAGCCTATCCATATACTAGAGATCAGCAGCGGTGACATCACTGAGAATACAGCCTATCCATATACTAGAGATCAGCAGTGACATCACTGAGAATACAGCCTATCCATATACTAGAGATCAGCAGTGACATCACTGAGAATACAGCCTATCCATATACTAGAGATCAGCGGTGACATCACTGAGAATACAGCCTCTCCATATACTAGAGATCAGCAGCGGTGACATCACTGAGAATACAGCCTATCCATATACTAGAGATCAGCACGGTGACATCACTGAGAATACAGCCTATCCATATACTAGAGATCAGAAGCAGTGACATCACTGAGAATAAAGCCTATCCATATACTAGAGATCAGCAGCAGTGACATCACTGAGAATACAGCCTATCCATATACTAGAGATCAGCAGTGACATCACTGAGAATACAGCCTATCCATATACTATATATACAGCAGTGACATCACTGAGAATACAGCCTATCCATATACTAGAGATCAGCAGCGGTGACATCACTGAGAATACAGCCTATCCATATACTAGAGATCAGCAGCGGTGACATCACTGAGAATACAGCCTATCCATATACTAGAGATCAGCAGCGGTGACATCACTGAGAATACAGCCTATCCATATACTAGAGATCAGCAGTGACATCACTGAGAATACAGTCTATCCATATACTAGAGATCAGCAGCCGTGACATCACTGAGAATACAGCCTATCCATATACTAGAGATCAGCAGCGGTGACATCACTGAGAATACAGCCTATCCATATACTAGAGATCAGCAGCGGTGACATCACTGAGAATACAGCCTATCCATATACTAGAGATCAGCAGCAGTGACATCACTGAGAATACAGCCTATCCATATACTAGAGATCAGCAGTGACATCACTGAGAATACAGCCTATCCATATACTAGAGATCAGCGGTGACATCACTGAGAATAAAAGCCTATCCATATACTAGAGATCAGCAGTGACATCACTGAGAATACAGCCTATCCATATACTAGAGATCAGCAGTGACATCACTGAGAATACAGCCTACCCATATACTAGAGAGCAGCAGTGACATCACTGAGAATACAGCCTATCCATATACTAGAGATAAGCAGTGACATCACTGAGAATACAGCCTATCCATATACTAGAGATCAGCAGTGGTAACATCACTGAGAATACAGGCTATCCATATACCAGAGATCAGCAGTGACATCACTGAGAATACAGCTTATCCATATACTAGAGATCAGCAGTGACATCACTGAGAATACAGCCTATACATATACTAGAGATCAGTGATATCACTGAGAATACAGCCTATCCATATACTAGAGATCAGCAGCGGTGACATCACTGAGAATACAGCCTATCCATATACTAGAGATCAGCAGCGGTGACATCACTGAGAATAAACAGCCTATCCATATACTAGAGATCAGCAGTGACATCACTGAGAATACAGCCTATCCATATACTAGAGATCAGCAGTGACATCACTGAGAATACAGCCTATCCATATACTAGAGTTCAGCAGTGACATCTCTGAGAATACAGCCTATCCATATACTAGAGATAAGCAGTGACATCACTGAGAATATAGCCTATCCATATACTAGAGATCAGCAGCAGTGACATCACTGAGAATACAGCCTATCCATATACTAGAGATCAGTGACATCACTGAGAATACAGCCTATCCATATACTAGAGATCAGCAGCGGTGACATCACTGAGAATACAGCCTATCTATATACTAGAGATCAGCAGCAGTGACATCACTGAGAATACAGCCTATCCATATACTAGAGATCAGCAGCAGTGACATCACTGAGAATACAGCCTATCCATATACTAGAGATCAGTGACATCACTGAGAATACAGCCTATCCATATACTAGAGATCAGCAGCGGTGACATCACTGAGAATACAGCCTATCCATATACTAGAGATCAGTGACATCACTGAGAATACAGCCTATTTATATACTAGAGATCAGCAGCGGTGACATCACTGAGAATACAGCCTATGCATATGTGATGAACTGACCCTCAGTTATACATCTTTCTGAGAAATGTATTTTTACTTGCTCATGTCCGTCCTCCCCCTACCTATTGGAATGTTGTGTTTAACTTGGGTTTTACATTGCTGGACGATACGCTTCACTGGTTTTATGTGTGTTCATGGGAGATGGCTTGCTATAGCCAGGCACTTTTATTATCCCTGGCCAGATGGGATGGGGGATAGCAAGCCAGTGACCTTAACCACCCATCTCTCCGAGGGTTCTGAAAAGGAGGGAGAAGGGGGGCTGCCTGGGTGCAAGGGGTGGGTGGAGCACTAGCCATATGCTGTGGGCAGACCTGGATTCTGGGATCATTGAGCAATGAGGCAGTAAGGAGCTCTGATCTGGGAGAAGATGAGAGGGCCTGCCCTACTGAGGATGCATTGAGGGCCAGCAGTGAGGCCTAAAGCCTTTTCCTTTGTTCTGGACAACATGTAGAAGGATTGTTTTATGCAACTTGCTTACAGCCTGCGCCCTAGGCCCAGAACTCTGCTGTGGCCAAGAGAAACGGACTACGAGCCTATGCCGGTATTTTCTCTATCTTTTAATTCCCTGTTTATTTTTGTGTATTGTATCATGCACTTTGCTTGTATGTTTATGCTTGATCGTATTAATATTGTATATTTCTGTATATGCTATTAATTCATACCGACCCACTTGGGTTATTAAACATATAAAATTTATATCGCTCGCTCGTTTTATCCTATGACCCGGTCTACTCGCGGTGTGTGAGTGGGAGGTCTGAGAAAACAGTTTGATCGCAGGCGAGCCAGGCGGCTGGGCGAGGCGATATTCTTCACACCATATACAAGAGATCAGCAGCGGTGACATCACTGAGAATACAGCCTATCCATATACTAGAGATCAGCAGTGACATCACTGAGAATACAGCCTATCCATATAGTCGAGATCAGCAGTGACATCACTGAGAATACAGCCTATCCATATACTAGAGATCAGCGGTGACATCACTGAGAATACAGCCTACCCATATACTAGAGATCAGCAGCGGTGACATCACTGAGAATACAGCCTATCCATATACTAGAGATCAGTGACATCACTGAGAATACAGCCTATCCATATACTAGAGATCACCAGCGGTGACATCACTGAGAATACAGCCTATCCATATACTCGAGATCAGCAGTGACATCACTGAGAATACAGCCTATCCATATACTCGAGATCAGCAGTGACATCACTGAGAATACAGCCTATCCATATACTAGAGATCAGCAGTGGTGACATCACTGAGAATACAGCCTATCCATATACTAGAGATCAGCAGTGACATCACTGAGAATACAGCCTATCCATATACTAGAGATCAGCAGTGACATCACTGAGAATACAGCCTATCCATATACTAGAGATCAGCAGTGACATCACTGAGAATACAGCCTATCCATATACTAGAGATCAGCAGTGACATCACTGAGAATACAGCCTATCCATATACTAGAGATCAGCAGTGACATCACTGAGAATACAGCCTATCCATATACTAGAGATCAGCAGCAGTGACATCACTGAGAATACAGCCTATCCATATACTAGAGCTCAGCAGTGGTGACATCACTGAGAATACAGCCTATCCATATACTAGAGATCAGCAGCGGTGACATCACTGAGAATACAGCCTATCCATATACTAGAGATCAGCAGTGGTGACATCACTGAGAATACAGCCTATCCATATACTAGAGATCAGCAGCGGTGACATCACTGAGAATACAGCCTATCCATATACTAGAGATCAGCAGCAGTGACATCACTGAGAATACAGCCTATCCATATACTAGAGATCAGCAGCGGTGACCTCACTGAGAATACAGCCTATCCATATACTAGAGATCAGCGGTGACATCACTGAGAATACAGCCTATCCATATACTAGAGATCAGCAGTGACATCACTGAGAATACAGCCTATCCATATACTAGAGATCAGCAGTGGTGACATCACTGAGAATACAGCCTATCCATATACTAGAGATCGGCAGTGGTGACATCACTGAGAACACAGCCTATCCATATACTAGAGATCAGCAGTGGTGACATCACTGAGAATACAGCCTATCCATATACTAGAGATCAGCAGTGACATCACTGAGAATACAGCCTATCCATATACTAGAGATCAGCACAGTGACATCACTGAGAATACAGCCTATCCCTATACTAGAGATCAGTAGTGACATCACTGAGAATACAGCCTATCCATATACTAGAGATCAGCAGTGACATCACTGAGAATACAGCCTATCCATATACTAGAGATCAGCAGTGACATCACTGAGAATACAGCCTATCCATATACTAGAGATCAGCAGTGACATCACTGAGAATACAGCCTATCCATATACTAGAGATCAGCAGTGACATCACTGAGAATACAGCCTATCCATATACTAGAGATCAGCAGTGGTGACATCACTGAGAATACAGCCTATCCATATACTAGAGATCAGCAGTGACATCACTGAGAATACAGCCTATCCATATACTAGAGATCAGCAGTGACATCACTGAGAATACAGCCTATCCATATACTAGAGATCAGCAGTGACATCACTGAGAATACAGCCTATCCATATACTAGAGATCAGCAGCGGTGACATCACTGAGAATACAGCCTATCCATATACTAGAGATCAGCAGCAGTGACATCACTGAGAATACAGCCTATCCATATACTAGAGATCAGCAGCGTGACATCACTGAGAATACAGCCTATCCATATACTAGAGATCAGCAGCGGTGACATCACTGAGAATACAGCCTATCCATATACTAGAGATCAGCAGTGACATCACTGAGAATACAGCCTATCCATATACTAGAGATCAGCAGCGGTGACATCACTGAGAATACAGCCTATCCATATACTAGAGATCAGCAGTGACATCACTGAGAATACAGCCTATCCATATACTAGAGATCACGTGACATCACTGAGAATACAGCCTATCCATATACAAGAGATCAGCCGTGACATCACTGAGAATACAGCCTATCCATATACTAGAGATCAGCAGTGACATCACTGAGAATACAGCCTATCCATATACTAGAGATCAGCAGCAGTGACATCACTGAGAATACAGCCTATCCATATACTAGAGATCAGCAGTGACATCACTGAGAATACAGCCTATCCATATACTAGAGATCAGCAGCAGTGACATCACTGAGAATACAGCCTATCCATATACTAGAGATCAGCAGCGGTGACATCACTGAGAATACAGCCTATCCATATACTAGAGATCAGCAGCAGTGACATCACTGAGAATACAGCCTATCCATATACTAGAGATCAGCAGCAGTGACATCACTGAGAATACAGCCTATCCATATACTAGAGATCACAGCGGTGACATCACTGAGAATACAGCCTATCCATATACTAGAGATCAGCAGCAGTGACATCACTGAGAATACAGCCTATCCATATACTAGAGATCAGCAGCAGTGACATCACTGAGAATACAGCCTATCCATATACTAGAGAGCAGCAGTGACATCACTGAGAATACAGCCTATCCATATACTAGAGATCAGCAGCGGTGACATCACTGAGAATACAGCCTATCCATATACTAGAGATCAGCAGCGGTGACATCACTGAGAATACAGCCTATCCATATACTAGAGATCAGCAGTGACATCACTGAGAATACAGCCTATCCATATACTAGAGATCAGCAGCGGTGACATCACTGAGAATACAGCCTATCCATATACTAGAGATCAGCAGTGACATCACTGAGAATACAGCCTATCCATATACTAGAGAGCAGCAGTGACATCACTGAGAATACAGCCTATCCATATACTAGAGAGCAGCAGTGACATCACTGAGAATACAGCCTATCCATATACTAGAGATCAGCAGCAGTGACATCACTGAGAATACAGCCTATCCATATACTAGAGATCAGCAGTGACATCACTGAGAATACAGCCTATCCATATACTAGAGATCAGCAGCGGTGACATCACTGAGAATACAGCCTATCCATATACTAGAGAGCAGCAGTGACATCACTGAGAATACAGCCTATCCATATACTAGAGATAAGCAGTGACATCACTGAGAATACAGCCTATCCATATACTAGAGATCAGCAGCGGTGACATCACTGAGAATACAGCCTATCCATATACTAGAGATCAGCAGTGACATCACTGAGAATACAGCCTATCCATATACTAGAGATCAGCAGCGGTGACATCACTGAGAATACAGCCTATCCGTATACTAGAGATCAGCAGCAGTGACATCACTGAGAATACAGCCTATCCATATACTAGAGATCAGCAGTGACATCACTGAGAATACAGCCTATCCATATACTAGAGAGAGCAGCAGTGACATCACTGAGAATACAGCCTATCCATATACTAGAGATCAGCAGCGGTGACATCACTGAGAATACAGCCTATCCATATACTAGAGATCAGCAGTGACATCACTGAGAATACAGCCTATCCATATACTAGAGATCAGCAGCGGTGACATCACTGAGAATACAGCCTATCCATATACTAGAGATCAGCAGCGGTGACATCACTGAGAATACAGCCTATCCATATACTAGAGATCAGCAGTGACATCACTGAGAATACAGCCTATCCATATACTAGAGATCAGCAGGTGACATCACTGAGAATACAGCCTATCCATATACTAGAGATCAGCGGTGACATCACTGAGAATACAGCCTATCCATATACTAGAGATCAGCAGCGGTGACATCACTGAGAATACAGCCTATCCATATACTAGAGATCAGCAGTGACATCACTGAGAATACAGCCTATCCATATACTAGAGATCAGCAGTGACATCACTGAGAATACAGCCTATCCATATACTAGAGATCAGCAGCAGTGACATCACTGAGAATACAGCCTATCCATATACTAAGATGAGCAGCAGTGACATCACTGAGAATACAGCCTATCCATATACTAGAGATCAGCAGCAGTGACATCACTGAGAATACAGCCTATCCATATACTAGAGATCAGCGGTGACATCACTGAGAATACAGCCTATCCATATACTAGAGATCAGCAGCAGTGACATCACTGAGAATACAGCCTATCCATATACTAGAGATCAGCAGTGACATCACTGAGAATACAGCCTATCCATATACTAGAGATCAGCAGCGGTGACATCACTGAGAATACAGCCTATCCATATACTAGAGATCAGCAGCGGTGACATCACTGAGAATACAGCCTATCCATATACTAGAGATCAGCAGTGACATCACTGAGAATACAGCCTATCCATATACTAGAGTCAGCAGCGGTGACATCACTGAGAATACAGCCTATCCATATACTAGAGATCAGCAGTGACATCACTGAGAATACAGCCTATCCATATACTAGAGAGCAGCAGTGACATCACTGAGAATACAGCCTATCCATATACTAGAGATCAGCAGTGACATCACTGAGAATACAGCCTATCCATATACTAGAGACAGCAGCAGTGACATCACTGAGAATACAGCCTATCCATATACTAGAGATCAGCGGTGACATCACTGAGAATACAGCCTATCCATATACTAGAGATCAGCAGCGGTGACATCACTGAGAATACAGCCTATCCATATACTAGAGAGCAGCAGTGACATCACTGAGAATACAGCCTATCCATATACTAGAGATCAGCAGTGACATCACTGAGAATACAGCCTATCCATATACTAGAGCAGCAGCGGTGACATCACTGAGAATACAGCCTATCCATATACTAGAGATCAGCAGTGACATCACTGAGAATACAGCCTATCCATATACTAGAGATCAGCAGCGGTGACATCACTGAGAATACAGCCTATCCATATACTAGAGATCAGCAGCAGTGACATCACTGAGAATACAGCCTATCCATATACTAGAGATCAGCAGTGACATCACTGAGAATACAGCCTATCCATATACTAGAGATCAGCAGTGACATCACTGAGAATACAGCCTATCCATATACTAGAGATCAGCAGCGGTGACATCACTGAGAATACAGCCTATCCATATACTAGAGATCAGCAGTGACATCACTGAGAATACAGCCTATCCATATACTAGAGATCAGCAGCAGTGACATCACTGAGAATACAGCCTATCCATATACTAGAGATCAGCGGTGACATCACTGAGAATACAGCCTATCCATATACTAGAGATCAGCAGTGACATCACTGAGAATACAGCCTATCCATATACTAGAGATCAGCAGGTGACATCACTGAGAATACAGCCTATCCATATACTAGAGATCACAGCGGTGACATCACTGAGAATACAGCCTATCCATATACTAGAGATCAGCAGTGACATCACTGAGAATACAGCCTATCCATATACTAGAGAGCAGCAGTGACATCACTGAGAATACAGCCTATCCATATACTAGAGATCAGCAGCGGTGACATCACTGAGAATACAGCCTATCCATATACTAGAGATCAGCAGCAGTGACATCACTGAGAATACAGCCTATCCATATACTAGAGATCAGCAGTGACATCACTGAGAATACAGCCTATCCATATACTAGAGATCAGCAGCAGTGACATCACTGAGAATACAGCCTATCCATATACTAGAGATCAGCAGCGGTGACATCACTGAGAATACAGCCTATCCATATACTAGAGATCAGCAGTGACATCACTGAGAATACAGCCTATCCATATACTAGAGATCAGCAGTGACATCACTGAGAATACAGCCTATCCATATACTAGAGATCAGTGACATCACTGAGAATACAGCCTATCCATATACTAGAGATCAGCACGGTGACATCACTGAGAATACAGCCTATCCATATACTAGAGATCAGCAGCAGTGACATCACTGAGAATACAGCCTATCCATATACTAGAGATCAGCAGCAGTGACATCACTGAGAATACAGCCTATCCATATACTAGAGATCAGCACGTGACATCACTGAGAATACAGCCTATCCATATACTAGAGATCAGCAGTGACATCACTGAGAATACAGCCTATCCATATACTAGAGATCAGCAGTGACATCACTGAGAATACAGCCTATCCATATACTAGAGATCAGCAGTGACATCACTGAGAATACAGCCTATCCATATACTAGAGATCAGCAGTGACATCACTGAGAATACAGCCTATCCATATACTAGAGATCAGCAGCAGTGACATCACTGAGAATACAGCCTATCCATATACTAGAGATCAGCAGTGACATCACTGAGAATACAGCCTATCCATATACTAGAGATCAGCAGCGGTGACATCACTGAGAATACAGCCTATCCATATACTAGAGATCAGCAGCAGTGACATCACTGAGAATACAGCCTATCCATATACTAGAGCATCAGCAGTGACATCACTGAGAATACAGCCTATCCATATACTAGAGATCAGCAGTGACATCACTGAGAATACAGCCTATCCATATACTAGAGATCAGCAGCGGTGACATCACTGAGAATACAGCCTATCCATATACTAGAGATCAGTGACATCACTGAGAATACAGCCTATCCATATACTAGAGATCAGCAGCGGTGACATCACTGAGAATACAGCCTATCCATATACTAGAGATACATCAGTGACATCACTGAGAATACAGCCTATCCAGATACTAGAGACGCGTGACATCACTGAGAATACCCTATCCATATACTAGAGCTTCCATATACTAGAGATCAGCAGCTGATTCATCACTGGGAATGCTGTGCTTAACGGGCTATCCATATGCTGGAGATCACGACATCACTGAGAATACTGCCTATCCATATACTGGAGATGGCAGCAGTGACATCACTGTGTATACAGCCTACCATATACGGGGATACAGCCAGTGACATCCGATACCAGCCTATCCATATACTAGAGATCAGCCGCTGACATCACTGAGAATACAGCCTATCCATATGCTAGTGGGCACGACCCATCACTGGGATTACAGCCTATCCATATACTAGAGATCACCAGCAGTGACATCACTGAGAGTACAGCCTATCCTTCTAAACTAGAGATGTGACATCACTGAGAATACAGCCTATCCATATCCCAAGATCAGCTGTGACATCACTGAGACATACAGCCTCCTACTGAGATCAGCCGGTACAGCTATATCTCTATCATTCGTAGTGCATTGTACATCACTGAGAATACAGCCTATCCATATACTAGAGATCAGCAGTGACATCACTGAGACTACAGCCTATCCATATACTATAGATCAGTGGATACTGAGAATACAGCCTATCCACATCAGCTGTGACATCACTGAGAATACAGCCTATCCATATACTAGAGATCAGCAGCGGTGACATCACTGAGAATACAGCCTATCCATATACTAGAGATCAGCAGTGACATCACTGAGAATACAGCCTATCCATATACTAGAGATCAGCAGTGACATCACTGAGAATACAGCCTATCCATATACTAGAGATCAGCGGTGACATCACTGAGAATACAGCCTATCCATATACTAGAGATCAGCAGCGGTGACATCACTGAGAATACAGCCTATCCATATACTAGAGATCAGCAGTGACATCACTGAGAATACAGCCTATCCATATACTAGAGATCACAGCGGTGACATCACTGAGAATACAGCCTATCCATATACTAGAGATCAGCAGTGACATCACTGAGAATACAGCCTATCCATATACTAGAGATCAGCAGTGACATCACTGAGAATACAGCCTATCCATATACTAGAGATCAGCAGGGTGACATCACTGAGAATACAGCCTATCCATATACTAGAGATCAGCAGGTGACATCACTGAGAATACAGCCTATCCATATACTAGAGATCAGCAGTGACATCACTGAGAATACAGCCTATCCATATACTAGAGATCAGCAGTGACATCACTGAGAATACAGCCTATCCATATACTAGAGATCAGCAGCAGTGACATCACTGAGAATACAGCCTATCCATATACTAGAGATCAGCAGGTGACATCACTGAGAATACAGCCTATCCATATACTAGAGATCAGCAGCGGTGACATCACTGAGAATACAGCCTATCCATATACTAGAGATCAGCAGTGACATCACTGAGAATACAGCCTATCCATATACTAGAGATCAGCAGCAGTGACATCACTGAGAATACAGCCTATCCATATACTAGAGATCAGCAGCAGTGACATCACTGAGAATACAGCCTATCCATATACTAGAGATCAGCAGCGGTGACATCACTGAGAATACAGCCTATCCATATACTAGAGATCAGCAGTGACATCACTGAGAATACAGCCTATCCATATACTAGAGATCAGCAGTGACATCACTGAGAATACAGCCTATCCATATACTAGAGATCAGCGGTGACATCACTGAGAATACAGCCTATCCATATACTAGAGATCAGCAGCGGTGACATCACTGAGAATACAGCCTATCCATATACTAGAGATCAGCACGGTGACATCACTGAGAATACAGCCTATCCATATACTAGAGATCAGCAGTGACATCACTGAGAATACAGCCTATCCATATACTAGAGATCAGCAGTGACATCACTGAGAATACAGCCTATCCATATACTAGAGATCAGCAGTGACATCACTGAGAATACAGCCTATCCATATACTAGAGATCAGCAGTGACATCACTGAGAATACAGCCTATCCATATACTAGAGATCAGCAGCGGTGACATCACTGAGAATACAGCCTATCCATATACTAGAGATCAGCACGGTGACATCACTGAGAATACAGCCTATCCATATACTAGAGATCAGCAGCAGTGACATCACTGAGAATACAGCCTATCCATATACTAGAGATCAGCAGCAGTGACATCACTGAGAATACAGCCTATCCATATACTAGAGATCAGCAGCAGTGACATCACTGAGAATACAGCCTATCCATATACTAGAGATCAGCAGTGACATCACTGAGAATACAGCCTATCCATATACTAGAGATCAGCAGCGGTGACATCACTGAGAATACAGCCTATCCATATACTAGAGATCAGCAGCGGTGACATCACTGAGAATACAGCCTATCCATATACTAGAGATCAGCAGCAGTGACATCACTGAGAATACAGCCTATCCATATACTAGAGATCAGCGGTGACATCACTGAGAATACAGCCTATCCATATACTAGAGATCAGCACGTGACATCACTGAGAATACAGCCTATCCATATACTAGAGATCAGCAGTGACATCACTGAGAATACAGCCTATCCATATACTAGAGAGCAGCAGTGACATCACTGAGAATACAGCCTATCCATATACTAGAGATCAGCAGTGACATCACTGAGAATACAGCCTATCCATATACTAGAGATCAGCAGCGGTGACATCACTGAGAATACAGCCTATCCATATACTAGAGATCAGCAGTGACATCACTGAGAATACAGCCTATCCATATACTAGAGATCAGCAGTGACATCACTGAGAATACAGCCTATCCATATACTAGAGATCAGCAGCGGTGACATCACTGAGAATACAGCCTATCCATATACTAGAGATCAGCAGCAGTGACATCACTGAGAATACAGCCTATCCATATACTAAGAGATCAGCGGTGACATCACTGAGAATACAGCCTATCCATATACTAGAGCATCAGCGGTGACATCACTGAGAATACAGCCTATCCATATACTAGAGATCAGCAGCAGTGACATCACTGAGAATACAGCCTATCCATATACTAGAGATCAGCAGTGACATCACTGAGAATACAGCCTATCCATATACTAGAGATCAGCAGTGACATCACTGAGAATACAGCCTATCCATATACTAGAGTCATCAGCGGTGACATCACTGAGAATACAGCCTATCCATATACTAGAGATCAGCAGTGACATCACTGAGAATACAGCCTATCCATATACTAGAGATCAGCAGCGGTGACATCACTGAGAATACAGCCTATCCATATACTAGAGATCAGCAGTGACATCACTGAGAATACAGCCTATCCATATACTAGAGATCAGCAGTGACATCACTGAGAATACAGCCTATCCATATACTAGAGATCAGCAGCAGTGACATCACTGAGAATACAGCCTATCCATATACTAGAGATCAGCAGTGACATCACTGAGAATACAGCCTATCCATATACTAGAGATCAGCAGTGACATCACTGAGAATACAGCCTATCCATATACTAGAGCAGCAGCGGTGACATCACTGAGAATACAGCCTATCCATATACTAGAGATCAGCAGCAGTGACATCACTGAGAATACAGCCTATCCATATACTAGAGATCAGCAGCGGTGACATCACTGAGAATACAGCCTATCCATATACTAGAGATCAGCAGCGGTGACATCACTGAGAATACAGCCTATCCATATACTAGAGATCAGCAGTGACATCACTGAGAATACAGCCTATCCATATACTAGAGATCAGCAGTGACATCACTGAGAATACAGCCTATCCATATACTAGAGATCAGCAGCGGTGACATCACTGAGAATACAGCCTATCCATATACTAGAGATCAGCAGCGGTGACATCACTGAGAATACAGCCTATCCATATACTAGAGATCAGCAGTGACATCACTGAGAATACAGCCTATCCATATACTAGAGATCAGCAGCGGTGACATCACTGAGAATACAGCCTATCCATATACTAGAGATCAGCAGTGACATCACTGAGAATACAGCCTATCCATATACTAGAGATCAGCAGTGACATCACTGAGAATACAGCCTATCCATATACTAGAGATCAGCAGTGACATCACTGAGAATACAGCCTATCCATATACTAGAGATCAGCAGCGGTGACATCACTGAGAATACAGCCTATCCATATACTAGAGATCAGCAGTGACATCACTGAGAATACAGCCTATCCATATACTAGAGATCAGCAGTGACATCACTGAGAATACAGCCTATCCATATACTAGAGATCAGCAGCAGTGACATCACTGAGAATACAGCCTATCCATATACTAGAGATCAGCAGTGACATCACTGAGAATACAGCCTATCCATATACTAGAGATCAGCAGCGGTGACATCACTGAGAATACAGCCTATCCATATACTAGAGATCAGCAGTGACATCACTGAGAATACAGCCTATCCATATACTAGAGATCAGCAGTGACATCACTGAGAATACAGCCTATCCATATACTAGAGATCAGCAGCAGTGACATCACTGAGAATACAGCCTATCCATATACTAGAGATCAGCAGTGACATCACTGAGAATACAGCCTATCCATATACTAGAGATCAGCAGTGACATCACTGAGAATACAGCCTATCCATATACTAGAGATCAGCAGCGGTGACATCACTGAGAATACAGCCTATCCATATACTAGAGATCAGCAGTGACATCACTGAGAATACAGCCTATCCATATACTAGAGATCAGCAGCGGTGACATCACTGAGAATACAGCCTATCCATATACTAGAGATCAGCAGCAGTGACATCACTGAGAATACAGCCTATCCATATACTAGAGATCAGCGGTGACATCACTGAGAATACAGCCTATCCATATACTAGAGATCAGCACGTGACATCACTGAGAATACAGCCTATCCATATACTAGAGATCAGCAGCAGTGACATCACTGAGAATACAGCCTATCCATATACTAGAGATCAGCACGGTGACATCACTGAGAATACAGCCTATCCATATACTAGAGATCAGCAGCAGTGACATCACTGAGAATACAGCCTATCCATATACTAGAGATCAGCGGTGACATCACTGAGAATACAGCCTATCCATATACTAGAGATCAGCAGCAGTGACATCACTGAGAATACAGCCTATCCATATACTAGAGATCAGCAGTGACATCACTGAGAATACAGCCTATCCATATACTAGAGATCAGCAGTGACATCACTGAGAATACAGCCTATCCATATACTAGAGATCAGCAGCGGTGACATCACTGAGAATACAGCCTATCCATATACTAGAGATCAGCAGTGACATCACTGAGAATACAGCCTATCCATATACTAGAGATCAGCAGTGACATCACTGAGAATACAGCCTATCCATATACTAGAGATCAGCAGTGACATCACTGAGAATACAGCCTATCCATATACTAGAGATCAGCAGCGGTGACATCACTGAGAATACAGCCTATCCATATACTAGAGATCAGCAGCAGTGACATCACTGAGAATACAGCCTATCCATATACTAGAGATCAGCAGCAGTGACATCACTGAGAATACAGCCTATCCATATACTAGAGATCAGCAGTGACATCACTGAGAATACAGCCTATCCATATACTAGAGATCAGCAGTGACATCACTGAGAATACAGCCTATCCATATACTAGAGATCAGCAGTGACATCACTGAGAATACAGCCTATCCATATACTAGAGATCAGCAGTGACATCACTGAGAATACAGCCTATCCATATACTAGAGATCAGCAGTGACATCACTGAGAATACAGCCTATCCATATACTAGAGATCAGCAGCGGTGACATCACTGAGAATACAGCCTATCCATATACTAGAGATCAGCAGTGACATCACTGAGAATACAGCCTATCCATATACTAGAGATCAGCAGCGGTGACATCACTGAGAATACAGCCTATCCATATACTAGAGATCAGCAGTGACATCACTGAGAATACAGCCTATCCATATACTAGAGATCAGCAGTGACATCACTGAGAATACAGCCTATCCATATACTAGAGATCAGCAGTGACATCACTGAGAATACAGCCTATCCATATACTAGAGATCAGCAGCAGTGACATCACTGAGAATACAGCCTATCCATATACTAGAGATCAGCAGTGACATCACTGAGAATACAGCCTATCCATATACTAGAGATCAGCAGCAGTGACATCACTGAGAATACAGCCTATCCATATACTAGAGATCAGCGGTGACATCACTGAGAATACAGCCTATCCATATACTAGAGACAACAGCGGTGACATCACTGAGAATACAGCCTATCCATATACTAGAGATCAGCAGTGACATCACTGAGAATACAGCCTATCCATATACTAGAGATCAGCAGCGGTGACATCACTGAGAATACAGCCTATCCATATACTAGAGATCAGCAGCAGTGACATCACTGAGAATACAGCCTATCCATATACTAGAGATCAGCAGTGACATCACTGAGAATACAGCCTATCCATATACTAGAGATCAGCAGCGGTGACATCACTGAGAATACAGCCTATCCATATACTAGAGATCAGCGGTGACATCACTGAGAATACAGCCTATCCATATACTAGAGATCAAGCGGTGACATCACTGAGAATACAGCCTATCCATATACTAGAGATCAGCAGTGACATCACTGAGAATACAGCCTATCCATATACTAGAGATCAGCGGTGACATCACTGAGAATACAGCCTATCCATATACTAGAGATCAGCAGTGACATCACTGAGAATACAGCCTATCCATATACTAGAGAGCAGCAGTGACATCACTGAGAATACAGCCTATCCATATACTAGAGATCAGCAGTGACATCACTGAGAATACAGCCTATCCATATACTAGAGATCAGCAGTGACATCACTGAGAATACAGCCTATCCATATACTAGAGATCAGCAGCAGTGACATCACTGAGAATACAGCCTATCCATATACTAGAGATCAGCAGCGGTGACATCACTGAGAATACAGCCTATCCATATACTAGAGATCAGCAGTGACATCACTGAGAATACAGCCTATCCATATACTAGAGATCAGCACGGTGACATCACTGAGAATACAGCCTATCCATATACTAGAGATCAGCAGTGACATCACTGAGAATACAGCCTATCCATATACTAGAGATCAGCAGTGACATCACTGAGAATACAGCCTATCCATATACTAGAGATCAGCAGTGACATCACTGAGAATACAGCCTATCCATATACTAGAGATCAGCAGCGGTGACATCACTGAGAATACAGCCTATCCATATACTAGAGATCAGCAGTGACATCACTGAGAATACAGCCTATCCATATACTAGAGATCAGCAGTGACATCACTGAGAATACAGCCTATCCATATACTAGAGATCAGCAGCAGTGACATCACTGAGAATACAGCCTATCCATATACTAGAGATCAGCAGTGACATCACTGAGAATACAGCCTATCCATATACTAGAGATCAGCAGCGGTGACATCACTGAGAATACAGCCTATCCATATACTAGAGATCAGCAGCGGTGACATCACTGAGAATACAGCCTATCCATATACTAGAGATCAGCAGCAGTGACATCACTGAGAATACAGCCTATCCATATACTAGAGATCACAGCAGTGACATCACTGAGAATACAGCCTATCCATATACTAGAGATCAGCAGCGGTGACATCACTGAGAATACAGCCTATCCATATACTAGAGATCAGCAGTGACATCACTGAGAATACAGCCTATCCATATACTAGAGATCAGCAGCAGTGACATCACTGAGAATACAGCCTATCCATATACTAGAGATCAGCGGTGACATCACTGAGAATACAGCCTATCCATATACTAGAGATCAGCAGGTGACATCACTGAGAATACAGCCTATCCATATACTAGAGATCAGCAGGTGACATCACTGAGAATACAGCCTATCCATATACTAGAGATCAGCAGTGACATCACTGAGAATACAGCCTATCCATATACTAGAGATCAGCAGCGGTGACATCACTGAGAATACAGCCTATCCATATACTAGAGATCAGCAGTGACATCACTGAGAATACAGCCTATCCATATACTAGAGATCAGCAGTGACATCACTGAGAATACAGCCTATCCATATACTAGAGATCAGCAGCGGTGACATCACTGAGAATACAGCCTATCCATATACTAGAGATCAGCACGGTGACATCACTGAGAATACAGCCTATCCATATACTAGAGATCACAGCAGTGACATCACTGAGAATACAGCCTATCCATATACTAGAGATCAGCAGCAGTGACATCACTGAGAATACAGCCTATCCATATACTAGAGATCAGCAGCAGTGACATCACTGAGAATACAGCCTATCCATATACTAGAGATCAGCAGTGACATCACTGAGAATACAGCCTATCCATATACTAGAGATCAGCAGCGGTGACATCACTGAGAATACAGCCTATCCATATACTAGAGATCAGCAGCGGTGACATCACTGAGAATACAGCCTATCCATATACTAGAGATCAGCAGCAGTGACATCACTGAGAATACAGCCTATCCATATACTAGAGATCAGCAGTGACATCACTGAGAATACAGCCTATCCATATACTAGAGATCAGCAGTGACATCACTGAGAATACAGCCTATCCATATACTAGAGATCAGCAGTGACATCACTGAGAATACAGCCTATCCATATACTAGAGATCAGCAGTGACATCACTGAGAATACAGCCTATCCATATACTAGAGATCAGCAGCAGTGACATCACTGAGAATACAGCCTATCCATATACTAGAGATCAGCAGCGGTGACATCACTGAGAATACAGCCTATCCATATACTAGAGATCAGCAGTGACATCACTGAGAATACAGCCTATCCATATACTAGAGATCAGCAGTGACATCACTGAGAATACAGCCTATCCATATACTAGAGATCAGCAGTGACATCACTGAGAATACAGCCTATCCATATACTAGAGATCAGCAGCGGTGACATCACTGAGAATACAGCCTATCCATATACTAGAGATCAGCAGTGACATCACTGAGAATACAGCCTATCCATATACTAGAGATCAGCAGCGGTGACATCACTGAGAATACAGCCTATCCATATACTAGAGATCAGCAGTGACATCACTGAGAATACAGCCTATCCATATACTAGAGATCAGCAGTGACATCACTGAGAATACAGCCTATCCATATACTAGAGATCAGCAGTGACATCACTGAGAATACAGCCTATCCATATACTAGAGATCAGCAGCAGTGACATCACTGAGAATACAGCCTATCCATATACTAGAGATCAGCAGTGACATCACTGAGAATACAGCCTATCCATATACTAGAGATCAGCAGTGACATCACTGAGAATACAGCCTATCCATATACTAGAGATCAGCAGCGGTGACATCACTGAGAATACAGCCTATCCATATACTAGAGATCAGCAGTGACATCACTGAGAATACAGCCTATCCATATACTAGAGATCACAGCAGTGACATCACTGAGAATACAGCCTATCCATATACTAGAGATCAGCAGTGACATCACTGAGAATACAGCCTATCCATATACTAGAGATCAGCAGTGACATCACTGAGAATACAGCCTATCCATATACTAGAGATCAGCAGTGACATCACTGAGAATACAGCCTATCCATATACTAGAGATCAGCAGTGACATCACTGAGAATACAGCCTATCCATATACTAGAGATCAGCAGCAGTGACATCACTGAGAATACAGCCTATCCATATACTAGAGATCACAGCAGTGACATCACTGAGAATACAGCCTATCCATATACTAGAGATCAGCAGCAGTGACATCACTGAGAATACAGCCTATCCATATACTAGAGATCAGCAGTGACATCACTGAGAATACAGCCTATCCATATACTAGAGATCAGCAGCGGTGACATCACTGAGAATACAGCCTATCCATATACTAGAGATCAGCAGCGGTGACATCACTGAGAATACAGCCTATCCATATACTAGAGATCAGCAGCAGTGACATCACTGAGAATACAGCCTATCCATATACTAGAGATCAGCAGTGACATCACTGAGAATACAGCCTATCCATATACTAGAGATCAGCAGTGACATCACTGAGAATACAGCCTATCCATATACTAGAGATCAGCAGTGACATCACTGAGAATACAGCCTATCCATATACTAGAGATCCAGCAGTGACATCACTGAGAATACAGCCTATCCATATACTAGAGATCAGCAGTGACATCACTGAGAATACAGCCTATCCATATACTAGAGATCAGCAGCGGTGACATCACTGAGAATACAGCCTATCCATATACTAGAGATCAGCAGTGACATCACTGAGAATACAGCCTATCCATATACTAGAGATCAGCGGTGACATCACTGAGAATACAGCCTATCCATATACTAGAGATCAGCAGTGACATCACTGAGAATACAGCCTATCCATATACTAGAGATCAGCAGTGACATCACTGAGAATACAGCCTATCCATATACTAGAGATCAGCAGCAGTGACATCACTGAGAATACAGCCTATCCATATACTAGAGATCAGCAGCAGTGACATCACTGAGAATACAGCCTATCCATATACTAGAGATCAGCAGCGGTGACATCACTGAGAATACAGCCTATCCATATACTAGAGATCAGCAGTGACATCACTGAGAATACAGCCTATCCATATACTAGAGATCAGCAGTGACATCACTGAGAATACAGCCTATCCATATACTAGAGATCAGCAGTGACATCACTGAGAATACAGCCTATCCATATACTAGAGATCAGCAGTGACATCACTGAGAATACAGCCTATCCATATACTAGAGATCAGCAGCGGTGACATCACTGAGAATACAGCCTATCCATATACTAGAGATCAGCAGCAGTGACATCACTGAGAATACAGCCTATCCATATACTAGAGATCAGCAGCAGTGACATCACTGAGAATACAGCCTATCCATATACTAGAGATCAGCAGTGACATCACTGAGAATACAGCCTATCCATATACTAGAGATCAGCAGCGGTGACATCACTGAGAATACAGCCTATCCATATACTAGAGATCAGCAGTGACATCACTGAGAATACAGCCTATCCATATACTAGAGATCAGCAGCAGTGACATCACTGAGAATACAGCCTATCCATATACTAGAGATCAGCGACAAGTGACATCACTGAGAATACAGCCTATCCATATACTAGAGATCAGCAGCAGTGACATCACTGAGAATACAGCCTATCCATATACTAGAGATCAGCAGCGGTGACATCACTGAGAATACAGCCTATCCATATACTAGAGATCAGCAGCAGTGACATCACTGAGAATACAGCCTATCCATATACTAGAGATCAGCAGTGACATCACTGAGAATACAGCCTATCCATATACTAGAGATCAGCGGTGACATCACTGAGAATACAGCCTATCCATATACTAGAGATCAGCTGACATCACTGAGAATACAGCCTATCCATATACTAGAGATCAGCAGTGACATCACTGAGAATACAGCCTATCCATATACTAGAGATCAGCAGTGACATCACTGAGAATACAGCCTATCCATATACTAGAGATCAGCAGCAGTGACATCACTGAGAATACAGCCTATCCATATACTAGAGATCAGCAGTGACATCACTGAGAATACAGCCTATCCATATACTGGATACAGAGATCAGCGGTGACATCACTGAGAATACAGCCTATCCATATACTAGAGATCAGCAGTGACATCACTGAGAATACAGCCTATCCATATACTAGAGATCAGCAGTGACATCACTGAGAATACAGCCTATCCATATACTAGAGATCAGCGGTGACATCACTGAGAATACAGCCTATCCATATACTAGAGATCAGCAGCGGTGACATCACTGAGAATACAGCCTATCCATATACTAGAGATCCAGCAGTGACATCACTGAGAATACAGCCTATCCATATACTAGAGATCAGCAGCGGTGACATCACTGAGAATACAGCCTATCCATATACTAGAGATCAGCAGTGACATCACTGAGAATACAGCCTATCCATATACTAGAGATCAGCAGTGACATCACTGAGAATACAGCCTATCCATATACTAGAGATCAGCAGCGGTGACATCACTGAGAATACAGCCTATCCATATACTAGAGATCAGCAGGTGACATCACTGAGAATACAGCCTATCCATATACTAGAGATCAGCAGTGACATCACTGAGAATACAGCCTATCCATATACTAGAGATCAGCAGTGACATCACTGAGAATACAGCCTATCCATATACTAGAGATCAGCAGCGGTGACATCACTGAGAATACAGCCTATCCATATACTAGAGATCAGCAGTGACATCACTGAGAATACAGCCTATCCATATACTAGAGATCAGCAGCAGTGACATCACTGAGAATACAGCCTATCCATATACTAGAGATCAGCAGGTGACATCACTGAGAATACAGCCTATCCATATACTAGAGATCAGCAGCGGTGACATCACTGAGAATACAGCCTATCCATATACTAGAGATCAGCAGCGGTGACATCACTGAGAATACAGCCTATCCATATACTAGAGAGCAGCAGTGACATCACTGAGAATACAGCCTATCCATATACTAGAGATCAGCAGTGACATCACTGAGAATACAGCCTATCCATATACTAGAGATCAGCAGTGACATCACTGAGAATACAGCCTATCCATATACTAGAGATCAGCAGTGACATCACTGAGAATACAGCCTATCCATATACTAGAGATCAGCGGTGACATCACTGAGAATACAGCCTATCCATATACTAGAGATCAGCAGCGGTGACATCACTGAGAATACAGCCTATCCATATACTAGAGATCAGCAGTGACATCACTGAGAATACAGCCTATCCATATACTAGAGATCAGCAGCAGTGACATCACTGAGAATACAGCCTATCCATATACTAGAGATCAGCAGTGACATCACTGAGAATACAGCCTATCCATATACTAGAGATCAGCAGTGACATCACTGAGAATACAGCCTATCCATATACTAGAGATCAGCGGTGACATCACTGAGAATACAGCCTATCCATATACTAGAGATCAGCAGTGACATCACTGAGAATACAGCCTATCCATATACTAGAGATCAGCAGTGACATCACTGAGAATACAGCCTATCCATATACTAGAGATCAGCAGCAGTGACATCACTGAGAATACAGCCTATCCATATACTAGAGATCAGCAGTGACATCACTGAGAATACAGCCTATCCATATACTAGAGATCAGCAGTGACATCACTGAGAATACAGCCTATCCATATACTAGAGATCAGCAGCGGTGACATCACTGAGAATACAGCCTATCCATATACTAGAGATCAGCAGTGACATCACTGAGAATACAGCCTATCCATATACTAGAGATCAGCAGCAGTGACATCACTGAGAATACAGCCTATCCATATACTAGAGATCAGCGGTGACATCACTGAGAATACAGCCTATCCATATACTAGAGATCAGCAGTGACATCACTGAGAATACAGCCTATCCATATACTAGAGATCAGCAGTGACATCACTGAGAATACAGCCTATCCATATACTAGAGATCAGCACGGTGACATCACTGAGAATACAGCCTATCCATATACTAGAGATCAGCAGCGGTGACATCACTGAGAATACAGCCTATCCATATACTAGAGATCAGCAGCAGTGACATCACTGAGAATACAGCCTATCCATATACTAGAGATCAGCAGTGACATCACTGAGAATACAGCCTATCCATATACTAGAGATCAGCAGGTGACATCACTGAGAATACAGCCTATCCATATACTAGAGATCAGCAGTGACATCACTGAGAATACAGCCTATCCATATACTAGAGATCAGCAGTGACATCACTGAGAATACAGCCTATCCATATACTAGAGATCAGCAGTGACATCACTGAGAATACAGCCTATCCATATACTAGAGATCAGCAGTGACATCACTGAGAATACAGCCTATCCATATACTAGAGATCAGCAGTGACATCACTGAGAATACAGCCTATCCATATACTAGAGATCAGCAGCAGTGACATCACTGAGAATACAGCCTATCCATATACTAGAGATCAGCAGTGACATCACTGAGAATACAGCCTATCCATATACTAGAGATCAGCAGCAGTGACATCACTGAGAATACAGCCTATCCATATACTAGAGATCAGCAGTGACATCACTGAGAATACAGCCTATCCATATACTAGAGATCAGCAGCAGTGACATCACTGAGAATACAGCCTATCCATATACTAGAGATCAGCAGTGACATCACTGAGAATACAGCCTATCCATATACTAGAGATCAGCAGCGGTGACATCACTGAGAATACAGCCTATCCATATACTAGAGATCAGCAGCAGTGACATCACTGAGAATACAGCCTATCCATATACTAGAGATCAGCAGCAGTGACATCACTGAGAATACAGCCTATCCATATACTAGAGATCAGCAGCAGTGACATCACTGAGAATACAGCCTATCCATATACTAGAGATCAGCAGCAGTGACATCACTGAGAATACAGCCTATCCATATACTAGAGATCAGCAGCAGTGACATCACTGAGAATACAGCCTATCCATATACTAGAGATCAGCAGTGACATCACTGAGAATACAGCCTATCCATATACTAGAGATCAGCAGCGGTGACATCACTGAGAATACAGCCTATCCATATACTAGAGATCAGCAGTGACATCACTGAGAATACAGCCTATCCATATACTAGAGATCAGCGGTGACATCACTGAGAATACAGCCTATCCATATACTAGAGATCAGCAGTGACATCACTGAGAATACAGCCTATCCATATACTAGAGATCAGCAGTGACATCACTGAGAATACAGCCTATCCATATACTAGAGATCAGCAGCAGTGACATCACTGAGAATACAGCCTATCCATATACTAGAGATCAGCAGTGACATCACTGAGAATACAGCCTATCCATATACTAGAGATCAGCAGCGGTGACATCACTGAGAATACAGCCTATCCATATACTAGAGATCAGCAGTGACATCACTGAGAATACAGCCTATCCATATACTAGAGATCAGCAGTGACATCACTGAGAATACAGCCTATCCATATACTAGAGATCAGCAGCGGTGACATCACTGAGAATACAGCCTATCCATATACTAGATGATCAGCAGTGACATCACTGAGAATACAGCCTATCCATATACTAGAGATCAGCAGTGACATCACTGAGAATACAGCCTATCCATATACTAGAGATCAGCAGCAGTGACATCACTGAGAATACAGCCTATCCATATACTAGAGATCAGCAGCGGTGACATCACTGAGAATACAGCCTATCCATATACTAGAGATCAGCAGCGGTGACATCACTGAGAATACAGCCTATCCATATACTAGAGATCAGCGGTGACATCACTGAGAATACAGCCTATCCATATACTAGAGATCAGCAGCAGTGACATCACTGAGAATACAGCCTATCCATATACTAGAGATCAGCAGTGACATCACTGAGAATACAGCCTATCCATATACTAGAGATCAGCACGGTGACATCACTGAGAATACAGCCTATCCATATACTAGAGATCAGCAGTGACATCACTGAGAATACAGCCTATCCATATACTAGAGATCAGCAGCAGTGACATCACTGAGAATACAGCCTATCCATATACTAGAGAGCAGCGGTGACATCACTGAGAATACAGCCTATCCATATACTAGAGATCAGCAGCGGTGACATCACTGAGAATACAGCCTATCCATATACTAGAGATCAGCAGTGACATCACTGAGAATACAGCCTATCCATATACTAGAGATCAGCAGTGACATCACTGAGAATACAGCCTATCCATATACTAGAGATCAGCAGCGGTGACATCACTGAGAATACAGCCTATCCATATACTAGAGATCAGCAGCAGTGACATCACTGAGAATACAGCCTATCCATATACTAGAGATCAGCAGTGACATCACTGAGAATACAGCCTATCCATATACTAGAGATCAGCAGCGGTGACATCACTGAGAATACAGCCTATCCATATACTAGAGATCAGCAGTGACATCACTGAGAATACAGCCTATCCATATACTAGAGATCAGCAGTGACATCACTGAGAATACAGCCTATCCATATACTAGAGATCAGCGGTGACATCACTGAGAATACAGCCTATCCATATACAGAACAGCAGTGACATCACTGAGAATACAGCCTATCCATATACTAGAGATCAGCAGTGACATCACTGAGAATACAGCCTATCCATATACTAGAGATCAGCAGCAGTGACATCACTGAGAATACAGCCTATCCATATACTAGAGATCAGCAGCGGTGACATCACTGAGAATACAGCCTATCCATATACTAGAGATCAGCAGCAGTGACATCACTGAGAATACAGCCTATCCATATACTAGAGATCAGCGGTGACATCACTGAGAATACAGCCTATCCATATACTAGAGATCAGCAGTGACATCACTGAGAATACAGCCTATCCATATACTAGAGATCAGCAGTGACATCACTGAGAATACAGCCTATCCATATACTAGAGATCAGCAGCAGTGACATCACTGAGAATACAGCCTATCCATATACTAGAGATCAGCAGCGGTGACATCACTGAGAATACAGCCTATCCATATACTAGAGATCAGCAGCGGTGACATCACTGAGAATACAGCCTATCCATATACTAGAGATCAGCAGCAGTGACATCACTGAGAATACAGCCTATCCATATACTAGAGATCAGCAGTGACATCACTGAGAATACAGCCTATCCATATACTAGAGATCAGCAGCAGTGACATCACTGAGAATACAGCCTATCCATATACTAGAGATCACAGCAGTGACATCACTGAGAATACAGCCTATCCATATACTAGAGATCAGCGGTGACATCACTGAGAATACAGCCTATCCATATACTAGAGATCAGCAGCGGTGACATCACTGAGAATACAGCCTATCCATATACTAGAGATCAGCAGCGGTGACATCACTGAGAATACAGCCTATCCATATACTAGAGATCAGCAGTGACATCACTGAGAATACAGCCTATCCATATACTAGAGACCAGCGGTGACATCACTGAGAATACAGCCTATCCATATACTAGAGATCAGCAGTGACATCACTGAGAATACAGCCTATCCATATACTAGAGATGAGCAGTGACATCACTGAGAATACAGCCTATCCATATACTAGAGATCAGCAGTGACATCACTGAGAATACAGCCTATCCATATACTAGAGATCAGCAGTGACATCACTGAGAATACAGCCTATCCATATACTAGAGATCAGCAGCGGTGACATCACTGAGAATACAGCCTATCCATATACTAGAGATCAGCAGCAGTGACATCACTGAGAATACAGCCTATCCATATACTAGAGATCAGCAGTGACATCACTGAGAATACAGCCTATCCATATACTAGAGATCAGCAGCAGTGACATCACTGAGAATACAGCCTATCCATATACTAGAGATCAGCAGTGACATCACTGAGAATACAGCCTATCCATATACTAGAGATCAGCAGCGGTGACATCACTGAGAATACAGCCTATCCATATACTAGAGATCAGCAGCGGTGACATCACTGAGAATACAGCCTATCCATATACTAGAGATCAGCAGCAGTGACATCACTGAGAATACAGCCTATCCATATACTAGAGATCAGCGGTGACATCACTGAGAATACAGCCTATCCATATACTAGAGATCAGCAGTGACATCACTGAGAATACAGCCTATCCATATACTAGAGATCAGCAGCGGTGACATCACTGAGAATACAGCCTATCCATATACTAGAGATCAGCAGTGACATCACTGAGAATACAGCCTATCCATATACTAGAGATCAGCAGCAGTGACATCACTGAGAATACAGCCTATCCATATACTAGAGATCAGCAGCGGTGACATCACTGAGAATACAGCCTATCCATATACTAGAGATCAGCAGCGGTGACATCACTGAGAATACAGCCTATCCATATACTAGAGATCAGCAGCGGTGACATCACTGAGAATACAGCCTATCCATATACTAGAGATCAGCAGCAGTGACATCACTGAGAATACAGCCTATCCATATACTAGAGATCAGCGGTGACATCACTGAGAATACAGCCTATCCATATACTAGAGATCAGCAGCGGTGACATCACTGAGAATACAGCCTATCCATATACTAGAGATCAGCAGTGACATCACTGAGAATACAGCCTATCCATATACTAGAGATCAGCGGTGACATCACTGAGAATACAGCCTATCCATATACTAGAGATCAGCAGTGACATCACTGAGAATACAGCCTATCCATATACTAGAGATCAGCAGTGACATCACTGAGAATACAGCCTATCCATATACTAGAGATCAGCAGTGACATCACTGAGAATACAGCCTATCCATATACTAGAGATCAGCAGCAGTGACATCACTGAGAATACAGCCTATCCATATACTAGAGATCAGCAGTGACATCACTGAGAATACAGCCTATCCATATACTAGAGATCAGCAGCAGTGACATCACTGAGAATACAGCCTATCCATATACTAGAGATCAGCAGCGGTGACATCACTGAGAATACAGCCTATCCATATACTAGAGATCAGCAGCAGTGACATCACTGAGAATACAGCCTATCCATATACTAGAGATCAGCGGTGACATCACTGAGAATACAGCCTATCCATATACTAGAGATCAGCAGTGACATCACTGAGAATACAGCCTATCCATATACTAGAGATCAGCAGTGACATCACTGAGAATACAGCCTATCCATATACTAGAGATCAGCAGCAGTGACATCACTGAGAATACAGCCTATCCATATACTAGAGATCAGCAGCGGTGACATCACTGAGAATACAGCCTATCCATATACTAGAGATCAGCAGCGGTGACATCACTGAGAATACAGCCTATCCATATACTAGAGATCAGCAGCAGTGACATCACTGAGAATACAGCCTATCCATATACTAGAGATCAGCGGTGACATCACTGAGAATACAGCCTATCCATATACTAGAGATCAGCAGCAGTGACATCACTGAGAATACAGCCTATCCATATACTAGAGATCAGCAGTGACATCACTGAGAATACAGCCTATCCATATACTAGAGATCAGCAGTGACATCACTGAGAATACAGCCTATCCATATACTAGAGATCAGCAGCGGTGACATCACTGAGAATACAGCCTATCCATATACTAGAGATCAGCAGCGGTGACATCACTGAGAATACAGCCTATCCATATACTAGAGATCAGCAGTGACATCACTGAGAATACAGCCTATCCATATACTAGAGATCACAGTGACATCACTGAGAATACAGCCTATCCATATACTAGAGATCAGCAGTGACATCACTGAGAATACAGCCTATCCATATACTAGAGATACAGCAGTGACATCACTGAGAATACAGCCTATCCATATACTAGAGAGATCAGCAGTGACATCACTGAGAATACAGCCTATCCATATACTAGAGATCAGCAGTGACATCACTGAGAATACAGCCTATCCATATACTAGAGCAGCAGCGGTGACATCACTGAGAATACAGCCTATCCATATACTAGAGATCAGCAGCAGTGACATCACTGAGAATACAGCCTATCCATATACTAGAGATCAGCAGCAGTGACATCACTGAGAATACAGCCTATCCATATACTAGAGATCAGCAGCAGTGACATCACTGAGAATACAGCCTATCCATATACTAGAGATCAGCAGTGACATCACTGAGAATACAGCCTATCCATATACTAGAGATCAGCAGCGGTGACATCACTGAGAATACAGCCTATCCATATACTAGAGATCAGCAGCAGTGACATCACTGAGAATACAGCCTATCCATATACTAGAGCAGCAGCAGTGACATCACTGAGAATACAGCCTATCCATATACTAGAGATCAGCGGTGACATCACTGAGAATACAGCCTATCCATATACTAGAGATCAGCAGTGACATCACTGAGAATACAGCCTATCCATATACTAGAGATCAGCAGGTGACATCACTGAGAATACAGCCTATCCATATACTAGAGATCAGCAGTGACATCACTGAGAATACAGCCTATCCATATACTAGAGATCAGCAGTGACATCACTGAGAATACAGCCTATCCATATACTAGAGATCAGCAGTGACATCACTGAGAATACAGCCTATCCATATACTAGAGATCAGCAGCAGTGACATCACTGAGAATACAGCCTATCCATATACTAGAGATCACAGTGACATCACTGAGAATACAGCCTATCCATATACTAGAGATCAGCAGCAGTGACATCACTGAGAATACAGCCTATCCATATACTAGAGATCAGCAGCAGTGACATCACTGAGAATACAGCCTATCCATATACTAGAGATCAGCAGCGGTGACATCACTGAGAATACAGCCTATCCATATACTAGAGATCAGCAGCGGTGACATCACTGAGAATACAGCCTATCCATATACTAGAGATCAGCAGCGGTGACATCACTGAGAATACAGCCTATCCATATACTAGAGATCAGCAGCAGTGACATCACTGAGAATACAGCCTATCCATATACTAGAGATCAGCGGTGACATCACTGAGAATACAGCCTATCCATATACTAGAGATCAGCAGCAGTGACATCACTGAGAATACAGCCTATCCATATACTAGAGATCAGCAGCAGTGACATCACTGAGAATACAGCCTATCCATATACTAGAGATCAGCAGGTGACATCACTGAGAATACAGCCTATCCATATACTAGAGATCAGCAGTGACATCACTGAGAATACAGCCTATCCATATACTAGAGATCAGCAGCGGTGACATCACTGAGAATACAGCCTATCCATATACTAGAGATCAGCGGTGACATCACTGAGAATACAGCCTATCCATATACTAGAGCAGCAGCGGTGACATCACTGAGAATACAGCCTATCCATATACTAGAGATCAGCGGTGACATCACTGAGAATACAGCCTATCCATATACTAGAGATCAGCAGTGACATCACTGAGAATACAGCCTATCCATATACTAGAGATCAGCAGCAGTGACATCACTGAGAATACAGCCTATCCATATACTAGAGATCAGCAGTGACATCACTGAGAATACAGCCTATCCATATACTAGAGATCAGCAGCAGTGACATCACTGAGAATACAGCCTATCCATATACTAGAGATCAGCAGCAACACGAACAAGTGACATCACTGAGAATACAGCCTATCCATATACTAGAGATCAGCAGCGGTGACATCACTGAGAATACAGCCTATCCATATACTAGAGATCAGCAGTGACATCACTGAGAATACAGCCTATCCATATACTAGAGATCAGCAGCGGTGACATCACTGAGAATACAGCCTATCCATATACTAGAGATCAGCAGCAGTGACATCACTGAGAATACAGCCTATCCATATACTAGAGATCAGCGGTGACATCACTGAGAATACAGCCTATCCATATACTAGAGATCAGCAGTGACATCACTGAGAATACAGCCTATCCATATACTAGAGATCAGCAGTGACATCACTGAGAATACAGCCTATCCATATACTAGAGATCAGCAGCAGTGACATCACTGAGAATACAGCCTATCCATATACTAGAGATCAGCAGCGGTGACATCACTGAGAATACAGCCTATCCATATACTAGAGATCAGCAGCGGTGACATCACTGAGAATACAGCCTATCCATATACTAGAGATCATCAGCAGTGACATCACTGAGAATACAGCCTATCCATATACTAGAGATCAGCAGCAGTGACATCACTGAGAATACAGCCTATCCATATACTAGAGATCAGCAGCGGTGACATCACTGAGAATACAGCCTATCCATATACTAGAGATCAGCAGCGGTGACATCACTGAGAATACAGCCTATCCATATACTAGAGATCAGCGGTGACATCACTGAGAATACAGCCTATCCATATACTAGAGATCAGCAGTGACATCACTGAGAATACAGCCTATCCATATACTAGAGATCAGCAGTGACATCACTGAGAATACAGCCTATCCATATACTAGAGATCAGCAGTGACATCACTGAGAATACAGCCTATCCATATACTAGAGATCAGCAGTGACATCACTGAGAATACAGCCTATCCATATACTAGAGATCAGCAGTGACATCACTGAGAATACAGCCTATCCATATACTAGAGATCAGCAGCAGTGACATCACTGAGAATACAGCCTATCCATATACTAGAGATCAGCAGCGTGACATCACTGAGAATACAGCCTATCCATATACTAGAGATCAGCAGCAGTGACATCACTGAGAATACAGCCTATCCATATACTAGAGATCAGCGGTGACATCACTGAGAATACAGCCTATCCATATACTAGAGATCAGCAGCGGTGACATCACTGAGAATACAGCCTATCCATATACTAGAGATCAGCAGCAGTGACATCACTGAGAATACAGCCTATCCATATACTAGAGATCAGCAGCGGTGACATCACTGAGAATACAGCCTATCCATATACTAGAGATCAGCAGCGGTGACATCACTGAGAATACAGCCTATCCATATACTAGAGATCAGCAGCGGTGACATCACTGAGAATACAGCCTATCCATATACTAGAGATCAGCAGGTGACATCACTGAGAATACAGCCTATCCATATACTAGAGATCAGCAGCGTGACATCACTGAGAATACAGCCTATCCATATACTAGAGATCAGCAGCGGTGACATCACTGAGAATACAGCCTATCCATATACTAGAGATCAGCAGTGACATCACTGAGAATACAGCCTATCCATATACTAGAGATCAGCAGTGACATCACTGAGAATACAGCCTATCCATATACTAGAGATCAGCAGTGACATCACTGAGAATACAGCCTATCCATATACTAGAGATCAGCAGCGGTGACATCACTGAGAATACAGCCTATCCATATACTAGAGATCAGCAGCAGTGACATCACTGAGAATACAGCCTATCCATATACTAGAGATCAGCCGGTGACATCACTGAGAATACAGCCTATCCATATACTAGAGATCAGCAGCAGTGACATCACTGAGAATACAGCCTATCCATATACTAGAGATCAGCAGTGACATCACTGAGAATACAGCCTATCCATATACTAGAGATCAGCAGTGACATCACTGAGAATACAGCCTATCCATATACTAGAGATCAGCAGTGACATCACTGAGAATACAGCCTATCCATATACTAGAGATCAGCAGCGGTGACATCACTGAGAATACAGCCTATCCATATACTAGAGATCAGCGGTGACATCACTGAGAATACAGCCTATCCATATACTAGAGATCAGCGGTGACATCACTGAGAATACAGCCTATCCATATACTAGAGATCAGCAGCGGTGACATCACTGAGAATACAGCCTATCCATATACTAGAGATCAGCAGCAGTGACATCACTGAGAATACAGCCTATCCATATACTAGAGATCAGCAGCAGTGACATCACTGAGAATACAGCCTATCCATATACTAGAGATCAGCAGCAGTGACATCACTGAGAATACAGCCTATCCATATACTAGAGATCAGCAGCAGTGACATCACTGAGAATACAGCCTATCCATATACTAGAGATCAGCAGTGACATCACTGAGAATACAGCCTATCCATATACTAGAGATCAGCGGTGACATCACTGAGAATACAGCCTATCCATATACTAGAGATCAGCAGTGACATCACTGAGAATACAGCCTATCCATATACTAGAGATCAGCAGTGACATCACTGAGAATACAGCCTATCCATATACTAGAGAGCAGCAGTGACATCACTGAGAATACAGCCTATCCATATACTAGAGATCAGCAGTGACATCACTGAGAATACAGCCTATCCATATACTAGAGATCAGCAGTGACATCACTGAGAATACAGCCTATCCATATACTAGAGATCAAAGCAGTGACATCACTGAGAATACAGCCTATCCATATACTAGAGATCAGCAGCGGTGACATCACTGAGAATACAGCCTATCCATATACTAGAGATCAGCAGCAGTGACATCACTGAGAATACAGCCTATCCATATACTAGAGATCAGCGGTGACATCACTGAGAATACAGCCTATCCATATACTAGAGATCAGCAGTGACATCACTGAGAATACAGCCTATCCATATACTAGAGATCAGCAGCAGTGACATCACTGAGAATACAGCCTATCCATATACTAGAGATCAGCAGCGGTGACATCACTGAGAATACAGCCTATCCATATACTAGAGATCAGCAGCGGTGACATCACTGAGAATACAGCCTATCCATATACTAGAGATCATCAGCGGTGACATCACTGAGAATACAGCCTATCCATATACTAGAGATCAGCAGCAGTGACATCACTGAGAATACAGCCTATCCATATACTAGAGATCAGCACGGTGACATCACTGAGAATACAGCCTATCCATATACTAGAGATCAGCAGCGGTGACATCACTGAGAATACAGCCTATCCATATACTAGAGATCAGCGGTGACATCACTGAGAATACAGCCTATCCATATACTAGAGATCAGCAGTGACATCACTGAGAATACAGCCTATCCATATACTAGAGATCAGCAGTGACATCACTGAGAATACAGCCTATCCATATACTAGAGAGCAGCAGTGACATCACTGAGAATACAGCCTATCCATATACTAGAGATCAGCAGTGACATCACTGAGAATACAGCCTATCCATATACTAGAGATCAGCAGTGACATCACTGAGAATACAGCCTATCCATATACTAGAGATCAGCAGCAGTGACATCACTGAGAATACAGCCTATCCATATACTAGAGATCAGCAGCGGTGACATCACTGAGAATACAGCCTATCCGTATACTAGAGATCAGCAGCAGTGACATCACTGAGAATACAGCCTATCCATATACTAGAGATCAGCGGTGACATCACTGAGAATACAGCCTATCCATATACTAGAGTTCAGCAGCGGTGACATCACTGAGAATACAGCCTATCCATATACTAGAGATCAGCAGCAGTGACATCACTGAGAATACAGCCTATCCATATACTAGAGATCAGCAGCGGTGACATCACTGAGAATACAGCCTATCCATATACTAGAGATCAGCAGCGGTGACATCACTGAGAATACAGCCTATCCATATACTAGAGATCAGCAGCGGTGACATCACTGAGAATACAGCCTATCCATATACTAGAGATCAGCGGTGACATCACTGAGAATACAGCCTATCCATATACTAGAGATCAGCAGCATTGACATCACTGAGAATACAGCCTATCCATATACTAGAGATCAGCAGCGGTGACATCACTGAGAATACAGCCTATCCATATACTAGAGATCAGCAGTGACATCACTGAGAACACAGCCTATCCATATACTAGAGATCAGCAGTGACATCACTGAGAATACAGCCTATCCATATACTACAGATCAGCAGTGACATCACTGAGAATACAGCCTACCCATATACTAGAGAGCAGCAGCGGTGACATCACTGAGAATACAGCCTATCCATATACTAGAGATCAGCAGCAGTGACATCACTGAGAATACAGCCTATCCATATACTAGAGATCAGCAGTGACATCACTGAGAATACAGCCTATCCATATACTAGAGATCCAGCGGTGACATCACTGAGAATACAGCCTATCCATATACTAGAGATCAGCAGCGGTGACATCACTGAGAATACAACCTATCCATATACTAGAGATCAGCAGTGACATCACTGAGAATACAGCCTATCCATATACTAGAGATCAGTGACATCACTGAGAATACAGCCTATCCATATACTAGAGATAAGCAGTGACATCACTGAGAATACAGCCTATCCATATACTAGAGATCAGCAGCGGTGACATCACTGAGAATACAGCCTATCCATATACTAGAGATCAGCAGTGACATCACTGAGAATACAGTCTATCCATATACTAGAGATCAGCAGCGGTGACATCACTGAGAATACAGTCTATCCATATACTAGAGATCAGCAGCGGTGACATCACTGAGAATACAGCCTATCCATATACTAGAGATCAGCAGCGGTGACATCACTGAGAATACAGCCTATCCGTATACTAGAGATCAGCAGCAGTGACATCACTGAGAATACAGCCTATCAATATACTAGAGATCAGCAGCAGTGACATCACTGAGAATACAGCCTATCCATATACTAAAGATCAGCAGCGGTGATATCACTGAGAAAACAGCCTATCCATACAGTGCTGTGGAATATTTTGGCGCTATATAAATAAAATGTATTATTATTATTATTATTATTATTATACATTATCCTACCACTAGGAGGAGTTGACTGAATAAGGAGCTATAATGTCACCACCAGGGGGTGCTCTCTGCGTAACCATCTATACAGGTCTCTAACTGTGTATTTGACCATCCCCTTTAATGGTGTTATTCTCGGCAGCGGACACCCTGATGACGCTCTGATGTCCGGTCTGTGGGACCAATAGGCTGTAAATGGAGCAGCGGCGCTCACTGTGGGCCTCAGTGCCCCCATATTGGGTCCTCCTCCGGGTCACGTATTACACCCGCTGCCTCCGCTCCGGCCTCTCTGACTACTCTGCACGTTGTCATTCTGTACTCTGAGACCCTCCCCCGCCATCAATGCTGGGCCAGCCGAGATCAGGGGCTTGTTCTGACATTGGGTCACTTTTTGTTTTGCTTTACTATTTTTGGCTCTTTACGTCTTGCATGTTGTGGGAGGGACTTATTATTGTCTAGTGGTATGTTACAGCCTCCTGCTTGGCATAGATTTGGGTACCAGATGGACAGGAAAAGGCGGAGAGGATCGGCCAAATTTACTGCATGTTTTCTGTCTCTAGACATCCAGGTGCAGTAAGGGGTTAATGGAACCATAAACAGGGCGCCCGATCCCCTCAGCCGGATTTCCTCCGCCCGATCCTCTCTGCCCGATTACCTCTGCCTGATCCCCTCCGCCCGATCCCCCCCCGCCCGATCCTGTCTGCCCGATCCCCTCCGCCCGATCCTCTCCGCCCGATCCCCTCTGCCCCATCCCCTCCGCCCGATCCCCTCAGCCCGATCCTCTCCGCCCCATCCCCTCCGCCCCATCCCCTCCGCCCGATCCTCTCCGCCCGATTACCTCTGCCCGATCCCCTCCGCCCGATCCCCTCCGCCCGATCCTCTCCGCCCGATCCCCTCCACCCGATTCCCCCCGCCCGATCCTCTCTGCCCGATCCCCTCCACCCGATCCCCTCCGCCCGATCCTCTCCGCCCGATTACCTCTGCCCGATCCCCTCCGCCCGATCCCCTCCGCCCGATCCTCTCCGCCCGATCCCCTCCACCCGATTTCCCCCCGCCCGATCCTCTCTGCCCGATTCCCTCCGCCCGATCCCCTCCGCCCGATCCCCCCGCCCGATCCTGTCTGCCCGATCCCCTCCGCCCGATCATCTCCGCCCGATTACCTCTGCCTGATCCCCTCCGCCCGATCCTCTCCGCCCGATTACCTCTGCCCGATCCCCTCCGCCCGATCCCCTCCGCCCGATCCTCTCCGCCCGTTCCCCTCCACCCGATTCCCCCCGCCCGATCCTCTCTGCCCAATCCCCTCCGCCCGATCCCCTCCGCCCGATCCCCTCCGCCCGATTACCTCTGCCCGATCCCCTCCGCCCGATCCCCTCCGCCCGATCCTCTCCGCCCGATCCCCTCCACCCGATTCCCCCCGCCCGATCCTCTCTGCCCGATCCCCTCCGCCCGATCCCCTCCGCCCGATCCTCTCTGCCCGATCCCCTCCGCCCGATCCTCTCCGCCCGATCCTCTCTGCCCGATCCCCTCCGCCTGATCCTCTCCGCCCGATCCCCTCTGCCCGATCCCCTCCGCCCGCTTCTCTCCGCCCGATCCTCTCCGCCCCATCCCCTCCGCCCGATCCCCTCAGCCCGATCCTCTCCGCCCCCATCCTCTCCGCCCGATCACCTCAGCCCGATCACCTCCGGGAGTTTTCTGTGATTTTTCTGTTTCATTTACAGTTGGAGCAGAGAGCGCGCGGCCGACCCATCGCCGACTCCGGGGATCAGTTTCTAATCATGTCACATGGATTATGCCGCATCACATTGTAACGCAATTGTTTCTGGTCTCATCTGAAGATTGATTGCTCCATTGAGAGGGATAATCCCATTCAGCGCACTCATCTCCATCTATAGGACAATGTAAAGGGAGCCCAAACCTAATCACAGCACAAAGCCTGAGAAAGCCACTTCACATCCACCCGAGGACGGCACAGGCGCGCCTCAAATTCTTCCTTTACTGAAATATCATGCAGGACTAATTCTCGGCCTGCTGAGACCATGAACAATTACACAGGAAAACAAAATCACAAAGACGCAGCATCTGCGAGACGCCCAAATATGGCTGCAACACAACAAAGACACCATTGGTGTAGAGCGCCCTCTGCTGATACTTTACTATCTGTGCCCTTTATATAGAGCGCCCTCTGCTGATACTTTACTATCTGTGCCTTTTAGAGCGCCCTTTAGTACTATCTGTGCCCTTTATAAGAGCGCCCTCTGCTGATACTTTACTATCTGTGCTTTTGTCACCATTTATATAGAGCGCCCTCTGCTGATACTTTACTATCTGTGCCCTTTATATAGAGCGCCCTCTGCTGATACTTTACTGTTTGTGCCCTTTATATAGGCGCCCCTGCTGTACTTTACTATCTGTGCCCTTTATATAGTCACCATTTATATAGAGCGCCCTCTGCTGATACTTTACTATCTGTGCCCTTTATATAGAGCGCCCTCTGCTGATACTTTACTGTTTGTGCCCTTTATATAGAGCGCCCTCTGCTGATACTTTACTATCTGTGCCCTTTACATAGAGCGCCCTCTGCTGATATTTTACTATCTGTGTCCTTTATATAGAGCGCCCTCTGCTGATACTTTACTATCTCTGCCCTTTATATATAGAGCGCCCTCTGCTGATACTTTACTATCTGTGCCCTTTATATAGTCACCATTTATATAGAGCGCCCTCTGCTGATACTTTACTATCTGTACCCTTTATATAGAGCGCCCTCTGCTGATATTTTACTATCTGTGCCCTTTATATAGAGCGCCCTCTGCTGATACTTTACTATCTGTGCCCTTTATATAGAGCGCCCTCTGCTGATACTTTACTATCTGTACCCTTTATATAGCGCGCCCTCTGCTGATACTTTACTATCTGTGCCCTTTATATATAGAGCGCCCTCTGCTGATACTTTACTATCTGTACCCTTTATATAGAGCGCCCTCTGCTGATTATTTAGTATCTGTGCCCTTTATATAGAGTGTCCTCTGCTGATACTTTACTATCTGTACCCTTTATATAGAGCGCCCTCTGCTGATTATTTAGTATCTGTGCCCTTTATATAGAGCGCCCTCTGCTGATACTTTACTATCTGTGCCCTTTATATAGAGCGCCCTCTGCTGATACTTTACTATCTGTACCCTTTATATAGAGCGCCCTCTGCTGATACTTTAGTATCTGTGCCCTTTATATAGCGCGCCCTCTGCTGATTATTTAGTATCTGTGCCCTTTATATAGCGCGCCCTCTGCTGATACTTTACTATCTGTGCCCTTTATATAGCGCGCCCTCTGCTGATACTTTACTATCTGTACCCTTTATATATAGAGCGCCCTCTGCTGATACTTTACTATCTGTACCCTTTATATAGAGCGCCCTCTGCTGATTATTTAGTATCTGTGCCCTTTATATAGAGTGTCCTCTGCTGATACTTTACTATCTGTACCCTTTATATAGAGCGCCCTCTGCTGATTATTTAGTATCTGTGCCCTTTATATAGAGCGCCCTCTGCTGATACTTTACTATCTGTGCCCTTTATATAGAGCGCCCTCTGCTGATACTTTACTATCTGTACCCTTTATATAGAGCGCCCTCTGCTGATACTTTAGTATCTGTGCCCTTTATATAGAGCGCCCTCTGCTGATTATTTAGTATCTGTGCCCTTTATATAGCGCGCCCTCTGCTGATACTTTACTATCTGTGCCCTTTATATAGCGCGCCCTCTGCTGATACTTTACTATCTGTACCCTTTATATAGCGCGCCCTCTGCTGATACTTTACTATCTGTACCCTTTATATAGCGCGCCCTCTGCTGAACTTTACTATCTGTACCCTTTATATAGCGCGCCCTCTGCTGATACTTTACTATCTGTGCCTTTTACATCGTGTTGAAGGGGCAGATTTCAGGAATGTGAATGTCGGCGCTCCTACCTCTCCACTTGTCTTCAGTACAATGTCTGCCACTTGGCTTCTTTAAGGTTGCTATGCCTACCAGTCAGACTTATTCTGGGTCCGTCCAGCCAGTCAGGCTTGAGCTGCCAATCACAGCTTTAGTTTAGTGTCCAATCCATTGTGAGCTGACACTTCCCTTGTTGCGGTGCCTGTGATTACATTAGCTTTCTAGGCTCTGTCTTCTCCGGACTCGCCCCCAGTACCTTTCCCAGCTTTCTGCTCATCTCCTGGTTATTGATTTTGACTTGCTCTCCTGGTTGTCCCCTCTATAAACTGCATAGGTAAAAAATTGTATTCAGCACCAAATCCAAGGCATATTAATATAAAAAATAACTTTTATTTTTCCAATAAAAAAATCACTCCATAGGTTCGGTGGTTAGTAACAGCCTACGCGTTTCGGAGCGATGTCCCTTACTCATGGCATAGATCACAAAACCAAACACACAATATTTAAAAGCAAAAACGAAAAAAAAAAACCCACACCTCTGGGGATCAGATGTCATCATTTAACTAATTAACACATCCCCACAATAACATATGTCTGCAAACCCACACTTTCCCTTACTGAGTACAAAAGGAATATATCCACAGAAATACATATCATGTCACACATATCAAATAAAAATAATACGCCCGGTTAAAATCAGGATTGCGGAACATCTGGCCGATTGTAATAGGAGTCCTAATGAGAATGTTTCTAATGCCATTTTATTTGTCAGCATAAGGGCAATGTCACTAGTTTCGCTTTTTGTGCAATTGAATATGTGCCTAGACCAGTCAGGGGTGAGGATTGGCGTAGAAAACTATTAAAAAGGGAAGCTTTCTGGATTCTAAAGCTGGGTACTCGGTTTCCAGGTGGGATGAATATCAGATCTGATTTGTCCTATTTTTATTAATTTATTCTTCTTATACGTCTGTGATGTCACCATATTACTTTTTATTCATTGGACTAGGAAGGTATATTATGCATTTTATATGTATTCCTGTATAATTTGGTATATATGTGGTAACAAATCAGGGATATGTGATTATAATATATGGGCGGTTTCTGATACGTGCGGTGTTTCCCTCCTGGCTACTTCTATAGATTGTGTATCATCTTACAGGAGTGGATCTTTCTCATGGATACTTTGTATTTACTTCCCTGAATAGTCATGTGACTTATCACATGACCTTATGTCACATGATTGTTTTTGTTGTTTAGTTTCATGTTCTGTGTTTAACGGTCTTGGATTATGGTAAGATTTAGCTCTTTCAAGGACAATGGTAAAATTCTTTCTTGTGAATTTATTATACATGGGCACACGTTTATGCGCTATAGTCTTATGATCGTGTTAATATTGATGTGTTTTATTGTTCAATTAATTTTTTTTTTTTTTTTTAGAATATTTTGAATGACATTAACGCTATTTATGTTTATATTTGATGTTTTCTTTATGAGTGTTTATATCTACTCATTTGTGCTTATGTATATGTCTTTTTATATGTGGGACATCATATGTATTTCTGTGGATATATTCCTTTTGTACTCAGTAAGGGAAAGTGTGGGTTTGCAGACATATGCTATTGTGGGGATGTGTTAATTAGTTAAATGATGACATGTGATCCGCAGAGGTGTGGGTTTTTTTTTTTTTCGTTTTTGCTTTTAAATATTGTGTGTTTGGTTTTGTGATCTATGCCATGAGTAAGGGACATCGTTCCGAAGCGCGTAGGCTGTTACTAACCACCGAACCTATGGAGTGATTTTTTTTATTGGAAAAATAAAAGTTATTTTTTATATTAATATGCCTTGGATTTGGTGCTGAATACAATTTTTTACCTATGCAGTTTATTACCATTGGGTCCAGACGTCCAGGACCTTCTGTCTTCGTGCACCATTTCTATTATTAACATGGACTGCTGAATATATCTACGGGTGGTGAGCTGTATATTTTGTTTGACTATTATTGTCCCCTCTATGGCTGATTTGGATTCACTTGAGACCTCTCCAGCTTGTCTATTACTTTTTTTGTTTGCCACTGGTTTTCTGCTTTGGTCCTTAGTCTTCAAGGGCACCCTTTATGTAACTCCTTTTTCTGTGGCCGCTGCCTGGGTCCTGGGCTGCCAAGTCCATCCTGCACTGTAGCAGGCTCTGGTGACTGCCTCAGCTTAGTCTTAGAATATGTTCACACGGAGGAATTTAACACTGAATTGGCGGTGGATTCCATCTCAAACTCAGCTCTAAATTCTGCCTGAAACCATTCTTCATTCATTTCTATGGGAGTGAGATACTGATTTTGTCTCTAGCAGATAAATAATCGTCCTGCTCGATCTTCAAACAGATTCCACCTGATAACTCCCATTGAAGTTAATGGGAAGCAGAAAATACCGCCTGTCAGGTGTGGATTTTGATGCGGAATTTGGACCAGTGGAAAATTCAGCTTCAAATTCCTGAAGCTGAATTTTCAGCTTGGAAAATTTCCTATGTTTGACCTGACTCTTAAACTTTACAAAATGGAGCAGTGTTGTGTCTACTGTCCCTTTTTGACTGTATCTGCCCTACTGTACCCGTTGTATCCTCTCAACTCTGCCCTCTCTATTGTGCCCATGTACTGTGCCCATGTACTATGCCCTCTTTATACTCTCTACTGTGTCCCTTGTACTGTGCCCTCCTTATCCTCTGTACTGTGCCCCCTGTACTGTGCCCTCTTTATCCTCTGTACTGTGCCCTCTTTATCCTCTGTACTGTGTCCTCTTTATCCTCTGTACTGTGTCCTCTTTATCCTCTGTACTGTGCCCCCTGTACTGTTCCTTCTGTACTATGCCCCCTCTTTATCCTCTGTACTGTGTCCCTTGTACTGTGCCCTCTTTATCTTCTGTACTGTTCCTTCTGTACTATGCCCCCTGTACTGTGCCCTCTTTATACTCTCTACTGTGCCCTCTTTATCCTCTGTACTGTGTCCCTTGTACTGTGCCCTCTTTATCTTCTGTACTGTGCCCTCTTTATCCTCTGTACTGTGTCCCTGTACTGTGCCCTCTTTATCTTCTGTCTGTGCCCCCCTTCCCCCCCTGTGTCCCTTGTACTGTGCCCTCTTTATCTTCTGTACTGTTCCTTCTGTACTATGCCCCCTGTACTGTGCCCTCTTTATCCTCTGTACTGTGTCCCTTGTACTGTGCCCTCTTTATCTTCTGTACTGTGCCCCCTGTACTGTGTCCTCTTTATCCTCTGTACTGTGCCCCCTGTACTGTTCCTTCTGTACTATGCCCCCTCTTTATCTTCTGTACTATGCCCCCTGTACTGTGCCCCCTGTATTGTGTCCTTTTTATCCTCTCTACTGTGTCCCTTGTACTGTGCCTTCTGTACTGTGCCCCTTATACTTTTCCCCCTACCCTATACTGTGACCTCTATATTGTGCCCTCTCTAGAATATTTCCTAAACTGAAGAGAAAGGTTTCACACTGCATCAAAAAAGTTCCAGTAAAGTGTTGCAGTTTATGTCAATCTATGGCCTCATGTAAGACCAATCCGAGGCCACAAGCCGGTTGATCTTAGAACTTTAACACTACCAAACTTGTTCCTCCATAGGAGTTATGTTTTACAGTTCACATCTGTGTCCTTCAACCACCGTAGTGAGAAAACACTGCAATACCACGGACCAGTAGGTACTATTATTTAAGGGGAGACACCAGCCCACCTACCCAGCCAACCAACCAAACCCATTCAAGGCTCCGAGCTACTTAATCCTGTGGCAACGATCCTTCTATTGGCTTAGAGGGATGGACAATTGATAGACCAGGCTGAGGGACCATGTGGCTATTATCACTACAACCATTCAGTAGATGATGGTGCAGAACGATGTGATGACCATCTAAGCCTCAATCCAATTGGCCAAGCCCTGGAGGATTCTCAGGGATTACCTGGTTTCCTCCTTCAGCTCCTCTACAAGAATTTAGTCTTCACTGCAGAAAACCCCAGGTTGGAGCTCCAGGAGTGTCCTCAGATCGATGGCACAGAAGTAGCAGAACCAAAGTCCAGAGAACCAAAGTCATACGTCACAGTGACATAGTATGCAGGAGGAGAGAGTGTAGTCTGAACAAAGCCAAGCTCAAAAAGGTAAAGAACAGCCAATAAGAATTCATCTGGAGAAGAGAGACGAGGGCTGGAGAAGGAGCTCCCGCCGGCCTCTCTCATGGATTCCTCTCTGAATGGGACATAGCAGTCTGGCATGTATGGGAAATGTGCGGACTGCAGAAGACAAAGGAGCAACTATTTAGTGAATATCTATTGGAAAGACAAGTTCAGCTCTGCTACATCTGTCCAACATGATGTACTGGAGACAGGAACCCCGGAGAGAGAGAGAGAGAGAGAGAGACAGAGAGAGAGAGAGAGAGAGAGAACTGGTCAGAGAAAGTTTGTAGGTCCCAATACCTCAGAAAGCACTCAGAGTCAGCCCCCCCCCCCCCTTGTCCATGCACACGATAACGCCCCCTGGTGATTACATCGACTGCTCGCACCCAGCCCTGTAATTTTAACAGAAGAAAAGCAGCTCAGGTCTGCACCAGCCAACAGGGATCAATATGGAGCATCTCCTGCCAGCGTAACAAGGGCCCAACGTGGTATTAGACTTAAATATACATCGATTTACAGCACATTGTCTACAGCAGATCAAGAAACGTCTCATCAGCTCCCAAATACTGAGTATATATCATCTTCTTCATATTCCAGGATGTGTCTCTCACCTGTGAATGTCAGAGCCCGTAGGGTCCGTGCACATCTATGGGCTGCATCACAAGTATGTGCCGAGAAGATCTCCCAACACTTGCACTGGAGGCATCTCTGGACTTCTATGGGCAGCCTCCCGGAGTGACCTTGTGTTTATGTTGTGTTATATTATGGTGCCTCTGGTTATGTGTATGTGTTTTCTGCAGCTTCCCTTATGTATTGTTTCCCTTGGTTTATCCCACTGTTGGTCACCCCTTCACTTGGCATACCCCTGGCCAGTCACAGGCCATTGGGAGGGGTTTGGGAGACAAAAGTCCCTGTAGGACCATTAGGGCCTCAGACAGTGTTGTTTGTAGTGAGTGTTGGGACTGTGACACTGTGCCCTGCAGTTCTAGTCAGCCCCTGAGGGAGAGAGAAATAAGAGCCCCACGCTCTGCCAGAGACAGCCCTGAGAAAGGGATCATCAGTCTGTATGCTGAACACATCTTGTGCCTTTTGCCAGGAGGTGTAATCCGGGACCCACTTCATAGGGTATCTGGGCCCAAGCAACTTCTTTGCTGCCAGCCCTCAGAACCATCTACTGGCTGAGGCTAGACTTGCTGTAGAGTGGTTGGAGTAGAGACAAAGGCACCTACCTACCATTGGGTGTGGGCATCCCTCATCCCAAAGCCTAGTTGAACCCAACAGTCAAGAGGCTACTACCCCCATCAGAAAGCTGCACCTGTTCACAGGTATACAGTTTGCCACAGTAAAGTTTATCCTGTTTTAGTTTCAATAATTTTTATTTGCATTTTCAAGAAAATAAGGTAAAGAACACAATTGACATATATTGTGATGCACCTTGGTATACAGTATAATATAATTTGTGAAATAATACAATGCTTCCTTCCAAGATACATTCTCAGGCTATACATCAATAAGACAGCTATTTAAAATACTAACATAGTGAACTATAACTTTAACAATAACTTTCGGGCACACTTAACGGGCTACCATGAATCCCTCCTAGAACGTGTTCCTCATTTCCGACCTTCCCTTGGTTATAGGGCCTCTGTTTGTGTGTATGTATCGACACTCAGCTTCGTCCTTTCCTGTTTCCTACTCCTCCCCTGTTCCGTCTGCCCCGATTTTAGCAAGCTAAGCCCCCATCCACACGGCACTACATCCTCCCTCCCGGGTTACCTGTAACAGCCTTGTCCTCTTTCAGAGCGAACCTGGAATAGATCCATGCTTCCCAAATCTTCTCAAAGCTATGGAAGGAGTTATTTCCCAGTGCTAGTATTCTTTCATATATGTATGTATTATTTACTGCCATTAGCATATCCGACATAGGCGGAGGAGCTACTGTCTTCCATCTCTGCACTAACATCAATTTGGCTATGGTCAAAATTTTGCATATAAGTTTTCTGTGTGCTGTCAGAGCATTGGGAATTCCAATTATCAAAATAGCCAGGTCAGGGGTGTATTGGAGTCGGAAGTCGAGTATCTCCGAGAGCATCTCAAAAACCCTGACCCAGTATCCTTGAATTACAGGGCAGTTCCCCAAAATATGGAGAAGGGATCCTCTTCCACCACATCCCCTCCAACAATTCCCTGATTCGGAGGGATAAGCTAACTGTAACATAGTCGGGGTCCTATACCATCGTAATATAATTTTCATGGCTGTCTCTATATGTGTACTACACTTTAAGGACACATGGATCAGCCTAATTGCCTGCTGCCATTCCTCTGGGGTGATGGCTATCCCTAAGTCTCTCTCCCAATAACGGAATGGGGTAGATTTAGTAAAGGTCGAAAGTTCGTCCATTCTGTCATATAGAAAACGCAACCCTCTCACCTTGGTTGATAACCAAGTGAAAAGGGCGCCACTGTGAGGCAAAAGTGTCACAGGATGTTTAGACACGAAGTGCCATATTTGAAAGTACTTAAGGAAATCACTATTAGGGACCCCATATTGCTGTCTTATATCTGCAAACGGTATAGGTTGTTTAGTGTCGGAATATAAGTGAGAAATCTGCGTAATTCCTCTCGATTCCCAGTCCGAGATTTCTAAATCATCGATTACCCATGTCATTAGTGACAGAGGCATTTCAGAAATATGAAAATGTTTCATAGGGTTAGCTTTCCCGTGCATTAACTTCCATGCCGCCAATGAGGCAACCATGACCGGGGAGAAGGATCCAGGAGCTGAAATGTTCCAGAAGGGCAACCACAGCGTATCTTCCAATTTTAGAGGAGCTATAAATGCCTGCTCTATGTGTCCATTGATTTCCACCTAGCGCACTGAGTGACCAACGATGCTATATAATAGTTTCTTATCAGTGGAACTCCCAGCCCTCCTGCCTCCTTTTGTTTAAATAGGAAGCTCTTGTTGATTCTGGGTCTCTTCCCATTCCATATATACTTTGAAATCACCCTTTGTGCTGTTTCAAAGAAGGAAACCGGAATTGATATCAGGAGCATGCGGAACAAGTATAAAAGTCTAGGTAGTAGCAACATTTTGAAGGCCGCTACTCTGCCTATCCAAGAGGTATCTGTTTTTGACATTCGCTCCGTCTCCTCTTGTAGTAGTTTTAGCATTGGTATATAGTTACTTCTATAAAGGGTCCCTAAGGATTTTGTCATCTGGGTCCCCAGGTATTGGACATTGTCTTCCCTCCAATCAAAGTCATAGTTTGACTTCAACTGATGAAGCTAAGAAGGAGGGACATTCAAAGGTAGCGCTTGTGATTTGGCCATGTTCAGTTTATAAAACGACAATTGCCCAAACTCCGTAATCGTATCCATTAAGCGAGGGATAGATATTTGTGGCTTAGACATGGTGAGAATAATATCATCAGCGTAGAGTGATATAAGATGAGTTTTATGCAGTATATCAATGCCCCTTATTCCCGTATCTAGTCTAAGTGTTTGGGCCAGTGGTTCCATGGAAAGAACAAATATCAGGGGCGACAGGGGGCATCCCTGTCTGGTCCCATTTGTTATCAGAAAAGGGTCCGATACCACTCCATTGCTGAACACTCTCGCAGAAGGTGCAGAGTATAGTGCCTCTATCGCTCTCAAGATAGCTCCAGAAAATCCCATAGATCTGAGTACCGAGAAGGCATACGACCAGCAAATGCGATCAAACGCCTTCTCAGCATCCAATGCGAGGATCACCGCCTCCACTCTCCTACTATCAATGTGATGCGTGAGGTTCAGAATGCGTCTAGTATTATCGTAAGATTGCCTCCCTTTGACAAATCCCACTTGGTCATTATTTATCAAGCTCGGAAGACAAGCTACTAATCTAGTTGCTATTAATTTAGCATAGATTTTCAAGTCAGAATTCAATAAAGTAAACTAGGTCGGAAATTTTGGGGGCTAGTGGCCGGTTTTCCCGGTTTTGGCAGCGTAACCACTAAGGCTTCTTGGTTTTCTTTTGGGAGAGTACCAGATTCAATCGCGGCCTCCAGGAAGGGCAGCAACGGGTCCTTCAGGATTGGGAAACATTGTTTGTAGTATTCATTAGTGAGGCCATCAGGGCCCGGCGATTTATGAGAAGGCAGCGATTTAATAACCGACAACAACTCCTCCGAAGTAACGGGTGTATTTAAAGAGTCCAGTTGTGACTCAGTGAGCTTAGGCAAATGGGCAGCTGCAAGGAAGCGCTCAATGTCGCCTCTCGTTGGGGGAGTTACCGCTGTGTCTTCCGCGATATTATAGAGACCTTCGTAAAATGATCTAAATGCGTCAGCTATGCCTCTTGGGTCGTATATTTTATATGCCCCATCCTTACTGTGAAGGAATTGAATTCTGGATTTCGCATTCTTTTGTTTAAGTTTTGAAGCTAGTAGTTTGCCTGCTTTATTGGACTGAGAATAATATGTAGCTTTGGTCCGTTTTAGATTTTTCTCGTATTTCTGCAATAAACAAGCTGTCAGTTGATGGCGTAATGTCATCAATTTCGCTGCATTGGATGGAGAGGGAGACTTTTTATTACTGTCGTCAATGGATGTTATCTGGTGGAGCAATCTATCCATCTCTGCCAATCTATTTTTCTTTTCTATATGCCCCAGGCGAATGAACGTTCCTCTAATAAAGGCCTTATGAGAATTCCACAGGATATCAGGGCCAGGGGCAGAGGGGGCATTAAACAGAAAGAATTCCTTCAGATCGTTCTCTAAAGTTGCTCTTAATTTCGGTTGTGACATTAAGAATTCGTTACACCGCCATACGAATGCTCTTGGGCATTCATATTTTTCTGCTAAGGTCAAGGTTATTGCTGCATGGTCTGACCAAGTGATTACTGAGATATCAGATTGCAAAACCATAGGGAGGCTGGATTGCTCAAGTAGAAATAAATCTATCCGTGATTAACTATTATGTACAGAAGAGAAATATGTATAGTCTCTCTCTGTATTGTGGAGAATACGCCAGGCGTCAAATAATTCATGGCGCCATAGCGCTTGCGAAAAAGAGGGGTGACGTGTCAACCCTCCCGAAGTGGTGTCCACCACCGGGTCCGGAGCCATATTAAAATCTCCCATCAATATGAGACATCCCTGCTTCCTTTTTTCCACCGCTTTTACCAGTCTCCCCAAAAATGCCACCTGTTTCCTGTTAGGGGCGTAAGCTGATACCAGCGTATAAGTAACACTGTTGAGAATACACGTCAGTATTATAAATCGCCCCCCCGGGTCTGCATATTGTGACAATAGTTGAAACGCCACTGAGTCCCTAATTCCTATCAACACCCCTCTACGTTTCGAGGAATAGTGAGCATGGAATACATTTGGATACGCTGGGTGTTGAATGTGAGAAGCATCTGCTTGCAAGAGGTGGGTTTCTTGTACTGCAAGAATGTCACAGCATTGGTCTCGCGCCTCGCGCCATAAGTTGGCCCTTTTTTGAGGAGAGTTCAATCCTCTGAAATTCATAGACATAACCTTAAGTACCATAATATACAATTATTAATGCATTAAGAGTCTTACCACACTTGCCCACAACAAAGGACGTCCCTGCATGGTGGAGTTGACTCCGCCATTTGTACTCATTTCGCCCAGTGTGCCAGAACCAGAAAGGAAACAGACCATAAAAACTACAGAACCGATGGACAACCCATCTTAGCTATATCAAGGAAAAAAAACATAGAAAGAAAAAGAACAGAGTACAGCGGACCAGCAGCTGTCGTGATCTTGGGGGGATTAGTTCAACAGCAACGAACATATGGAATCCAGGATAAGTGAGTCTCTAGCTTTGTAGCCCTCTTTGTGGACGTCTTTGGGTTTTCGCTTGGCGCCAACCATCTGACATTGGACCGGGTGAATTTTTGAGTGGAGGATCAACCATCGGAATATTCCATGCAGTTAGCAATTTTTCACTTCCTCCAGAGTTTTAATTACATGGACGTGATTGTTGTGGGAGACGATCACTCGGACCGGGAATCCCCATTTATACAAAATGTGGTGTTGACGTAGTGCCGTAGTATTAGGGATAAATTGTCGCCTGATTTGCAAAGTTGTAGCTGAGAGATCCGAATAAATGGAAACCTTGTGGTATGGTTCAGGTAGGCGGCCTGTCTTTCGTGAGGTCAGCAGAACCAGCTCTTTAGTACTGTAGAAATGTATCTTTGCCAGAACATCCCTGGGTATGGTTTCATCTAGATGTGAGGGTCTCGGAACTCTGTGAGCTCTGTCAATAGTTAAATCCATTTTCGTGAGGTTCGGTATCAGCGACCTGATCATATCTTGGAGGAAAACAGTTAAATCCTTTGGAGGAATTGATTCCGGGATCCCTCTAAATTTTAGATTATTTCTTCTAGATCGATCTTCTAAGTCAGCTATCTTAGCTTTAAGGAAGGACACATCTCTTTCCACGTCGTAGTGCGCATCTATAAGAACATTATGTGATGCAGCAAATTCCGCCATTTTAGCTTCAACATGTACCGTACGGCTTTTTAGCTCTTGAAGATCTAGCGGTTTCACCATAAGGGACATGTCTGTCTTTAATGACTTACAAAAGGCCATAAGCATATTTTTCATGGAAGCCTCAGTTAGCAAATTCTCTGTCGCCGGTATATCTGCAAAGAAATCAATAGATGGAGGGGTATGTTGTATATTGTCGATCACCTCTTCTCCCTGCAGATCAGCGTTCTGAAGCCTGGGCTTTTGTTTAACCGGGCTCGCAGTGGGCGAATGCTGCATCCCTGGGTTGTGTGCAGCTGCAGGCCCCGCAGCGCCATTTTGAGCAGGCCCATTATCTGTATCCCTCCCGGCCCGCCGGGGAGGGGAGATCCAGGCGATCCCGAGCCCGCACTTTCCAGGAGCTGTGGCAGAGACGGGGCCGACAGGGCTCTCCGCTGCGCGGATAATGCGAGTGTCTCCTCTGGAGGGTCCTGAGAAGGAGTCGAGGCCCTGGAGTTTGTTTCTGTGCGCGGTCCGGCGCCATCTTGGTCCTCCCCCCCCCCCCCCCCCAGGAGAGAAGAAGAAATCCAGGAGTTTTTGCGGCTTCACCACAGATTTTCGCTTCCTGGGCATCTCCGAGGGTGAGGACTCGTTGCTAGGGTAAGTTTTAATTATTAACACCGCGGGCTCGTCGCTGGTAAGTGTCGCTCAATGAGACTCAGGCTAGGAGCTCTCAAATCATGCGACCATCTCGTATCACGGCTAGACTCCGCCCCCTGTTTATCCTGTTTTAACTGCACCACTGCCTCCTGAGTCGTTCCTGCAATTACCATCAGGGCCCTTCCAAACACCATCACACCGACTGAAAGCACCAACTGGAAGAACCCCGGGGGAACTACTACCACCACCATCAGGTAGCACGCAGGCCTCCTTGGTCAGTGTCTGGCCTAGGAGGTGGGGTGGAGGAGATCGGTTGAGGGCATTCGGCCTGTCCGGTGACATCATTATTGCCACTACTACTCCCATCCTCCAGTTCCCTCTATTGCAGCATATGGACCAGAAGTAAGGTGGGAAATCTCTACCTAGTTTTCAGGTCATGACAGGGATTTTAAGATCTGAATGGCCACAACATTGTGCAGATGTTACATCAGATTTTACCCTACACAATGCAAGGTGTGAGCAGAAAAAACATCAGGATGGACATGCAGCCTTTCCCAGGGGTTAGAGAACCTTGAGTGGAATATTAGCACAGAAGGAGTTAACCAGCTCTGTCCACCCCAGGGAACTGATTCTCAAAAGTCTCCACAATCTAGAAGCCCAATATCAAGCCAAGGATCCAGCAGAAGAGAGCGCCACCCGGTGGTGACGATGAAATGTTCTCCACTGGGGTCACTGCCTTATGGGTGGCTCCAAATCTTATACATGACCTGCCCTATGCCTAACTGTAGGGGGTGCCACATGAACCACGTTATTCTATATTCTCCTGATCCATCAGACTCCCTCAAGCCCCAGGGCCGGGCTCTACCCCTTTCAGGACAAAAGTAAAAGGTACAGTTATATGTTGTTCATCCATATAAGTGAGGGCTCTAATCCCAGGACCCCATTGTTTCGGAGAGCTGAGGAACCTTCTCCCCTCAAATTTAGGACACAAGAGATTGAATTTAGTAGAGTCAAGTACGGAGTTGGACTCAGCAGGTTTCTGTCACTACCAAGGAGCTTCTCTACCATCTAATGGGAGGACATGATGGGGGACCAAAAAAAGCAGACACTGGAGGTCTAACAGCTGATACCCCCCCAATCTATGACACACCACTAATATGTGGTAACCCCACAAATTTGTTGCATTCCCATCAATCATCTGCACCCCTGCCAATCAATCTGTAGCACCCCCTCGATCTGTCGCACACCCCCACGATCTATCTAAAGCACCTCCACCTATCTGTAGCACCCCTGCCAGTCTAAGGCACCTCCACCGATCTGTAGAGTCCCTGCTGATCTGTAGCACCCCCACCGATCTGTAGAATCCCTGCCGATCTGTAGCACCCCTGAAAGAGGACCAAGGGCTGGGCCCACAGGTTCAGCAGGTACACGATGCCACACAGACATACACACCGTTTTCATTCCCAGAACAATGTTTACTGAGTAAAGCAATGAAGAGAGATCTGGAAAATCTGCATCAAGGTATAAACAGAGAGAAAAATACAAAATGCTATGGAACAGATTATTGCAGCAAACCAATACTATACCCCTTAGTTCCACAATTACTTAAACAGGTAATGGATTCAAGTCCTTTAAGAACGCGGTTTTCCTGGATCGGTCCCTCGTCGGGGTGCACCCTAAGTATTGCGCAATACTATTTGTAATCCAATGGTTAAATTGTAATCCACAGGCAAATGCTGTCTTCCCCTTCAAGTACAGTTATAGGCCTTGCTCCAGCTCCCTGTAGTGCAACACTTAAAAGATAGGCCAGTCTCTCCAATGATAATGTGTCCGCGTAAGAGTCCCTTATATAACTACCACCACGTGGTCTGTGTAGATGCGGCTAAGCCGTACTCACAAGTCCTTGAGGCCTTTACTTTGTGTAGTCACTTTATCTTCTGTGCTTCAGGGGTGTCTTGACCCCGTCCTCAGCCAGCACCACGGTCACTGTGTCCTAGAACTCAGTCCTCCGCCAGCACCAAGACTTCACCTGCAGTCAGCTCAGCTCAGGCCTCCATCCAGCACACAGCTCTCTCCACCCCAGCACACCTCAGGTTTTAGTTTCAGATCCTTCTCCACACCACCCCTCCCTTCCTGTTTCCTGCTGGGTGATGATGCAGTTCCCTATCTCCAGTGGGAGACATCAAAACTGCAATCCTAGTACACTGCCATACTTGTAGAAGTCCAACACGTTACAGTAATTATCTATAATCAGACTTTCAGCCCTAGAACAATATTTACATTAATTACATTAATACTTATGGGCAGTTTGCTTTGCTGCCACCTACTGACCGAAGGTAGTTACTGCAGATGTATTGCTTCACAACCTTACACCCCCACATATCTGTAGAATCCCTGCCGATCTGTAGCACCCCCACCAATCTGCAGCACAACCCTCAATCTGTTACATCCTGCCATGATCTGTCTAAAGCACCTTCACCTAGCTGTAGCACCCCCCTCCAGTCTAAGGCACCTCTGCTGATCTGTAGCACCCCCGCCAGTCTATGACAGCACCGTCCGATCTGTAGCACCTCTGCTAGTCTATGGCACCCACCCACCGATCTGTAGCAGCCCCGCCAATTTATAGCACCCCCAGCTGATCTGTGGTGCCCCACCAGTCTAAGGCACAGCTGCCGATCTGTAGCACCCCTGCCGATCTGTAGCACCCCTGCCAATCTGTAGCAACTACGCCAAGCTGTAGCACCCCCCACTGATTTGTGGAACCCCTGACCGGTTTAAGGCACCCCCACTGATCTGTAGCACCTCCTGCCTATTTGTGGCACCCTCGCTATTCTAAGGCACCCCTACTGATCTGTAGTACCCCCGCTGATCTGTAGTCCAACCCTGCATATCTGTGACACCCCCACCTAGTCAAAAACACCCCAGCTGATCTGTAACACCGCCGCCAGTTTAAAGCACCCCCGCCAATCTGTAGCATCCCCACCAATTTATAGCACTCCCATCCAATCAGTGGTTCCCCTGCCAGTCTAATGCACACTTGCTGATATGTAGAAGCCCGGACAATGTATGGCACCCCTGATAAACTGTAGCACTCCCCACTGATCTGTGGAAACCCTGGCAGTTTAAGGCACCCCTGCTGATCTGTAGCACACTCGCCGATCTGTAGCATCCCCCAACAATCTGTCGCACCCTCCACGATCTGTTGTCCTCACCGCCGATCTGTTACACCCCTCTGCCAGTTTAAGGCACCCCACCAATCTGCAGCATCAATGCCAGTTTAAGGTACCTCTGCGGATTTGTAGATCCCATACCAGTCTAAGGTAACTCTGCTGAACTGTTGCATCCCCGCCGATCTGTAGTACCCCTGACAGTCTATGGAACCCCGCTGATCTGTAGCACACCCACCAATCTAAGGCACCCCCACCACTCTGAGGTACCTTAAGGATGAACCCTTTACACCCCCAGTCCATAAGAAAACTAAAGTCTTGGCATCGTCATGAACCAGTTAAAATATCTACAAAAAGTCGGAGTGGCTGCGGCTTAGACTGGGATTACATTGTGACTGCACGTTTTCTTTGTAACAGCTGGTGCTCGGTTCCATCAAAGCACGATCCTATTTTTGGCACGGAAAAAAAAGTTTACAATTTTTCTCTTGTCATAAAAGCCTATTAAGAGGAAGCCGTAAACGTGCATTACGTTTCATCCCATCCAACAGATCAATGCATAATAATGGGAACATCGCTTAAAGGGACGATGTGCAGAAGAAACCTGGAGCAGACCCCCCGCTCAGAAGTGGCCACTGCTGCCAGATTCTGTGGACCTGGAATTATTTGTGCTGCTTTTATGTCTTTTCAGCATTTTTAATTGACTCCATAATTCTGCCTCCGAGGGTCGCAGCATCCGAGGAGCCAAAGCAAAAAGTCTACAAAGCAAACACATTTCTTTTACTTTTTGTGTTTTTTCTTTTTCCTGTGCTTTACATGTACCTTTTCTGGAATATAGAAGTAAATATAGATGTGGATGATTGTCTGCTGCGGGCAGCCCCACCTGGCTGTGACTGATGACATCATCTCTCTGATACCCGTGTACTGACCCGTGACCTGTCCTCTTACTACATCCCAGTCTGATGATCTCTGCTCTGCCTGATACCTGTGTACTGACCCGTGACCTTTCCTCTGACTAGAAGGCCCTGAAGACTCACCTATTCAGGAAGGCCTACAACCTCCAATAACACTACTGTCACCGCCAACTGTACAGCCTCTAACCCCACCTTCTGTCTCTAACCCTCTTCCCTCATAGATTGTAAGCTCTTGCGGGCAGGGCCCTCTATCCCGCTGTGCCAGTGATCACTGCTAGTATTATACTTGTGTTTTATATTTTGTGTACCGTATGTAAAACCTCAAACGTAAAGCACCATGGGATTAATATAATAATGTACAGCACCATGGAATTAATATAATAATGTACAGAGCACCATGGAATTACTATAATAATATACAGAGCACCATGGGATTAATATAATAATGTACAGAGCACCATGGGATTAATATAATAATGTACAGAGCACCATGGGAGTAATATAATAATGTACAGAGCACCATGGAATTACTATAATAATGTACAGCACCATGGGATTAATATAATAATGTACAGCACCATGGAATATAATAATGTACAGAGCACCATGGAAGTAATATAATAATGTACAGCGCCATGGAATTAATATAATAATGTACAGCGCCATGGAATTAATATAATAATGTACAGCACCATGGAATATAATAATGTACAGAGCACTATGGGATTAATATAATAATGTACAGAGCACCATGGGATTAATATAATAATGTACAGAGCATCATGGAATTAATATAATAATGTACAGCGCCATGGAATTAATATAATCATGTACAGCACCATGGAATATAATAATGTACAGAGCATCATGGAATTAATATAATAATGTACAGCGCCATGGAATATAATAATGTACAGAGCATCATGGAATTAATATAATAATGTACAGCGCCATGGAAGTAATATAATAATGTACAGCACCATGGGATTAATATAATAATGTACAGAGCACCATGGAAGTAATATAATAATGTACAGCGCCATGGAATTAATATAATAATGTACAGCACCATGGGATTAATATAATAATGTACAGAGCACCATGGAAGTAATATAATAATGTATAGCACCATTGGATTAATATAATAATGTACAGAACTATGAAATTAATATAATAATTTACAGCACCATGGAATTAATATAATAATGTACAGAGCACCATGGGATTAATATAATAATGTACAGAGCACCATGGAATTAATATAGTAATGTACAGCACCATGGAATTAATATAATAATGTACAGCACCATGGGATTACTATACTAATATACAGCACCATGGGATTAATATAATAATGTACAGCACCATGGGATTAATATAATAATGTACAGAGCACCATGGAATTAATATAATAATGTACAGCGCCATGGAATTAATATAATAATGTACAGCACCATGGAATATAATAATGTACAGAGCATCATGGAATTAATATAATAATGTACAGCGCCATGGAATTAATATAATAATGTACAGCACCATGGAATATAATAATGTACAGATCATCATGGAATTAATATAATAATGTACAGCGCCATGGAAGTAATATAATAATGTACAGCACCATGGGATTAATATAATAATGTACAGAGCACCATGGAAGTAATATAATAATGTACAGCGCCATGGAATTAATATAATAATGTACAGCACCATGGGATTAATATAATAATGTACAGAGCACCATGGAAGTAATATAATAATGTACAGCACCATTGGATTAATATAATAATGTACAGAACTATGAAATTAATATAATAATTTACAGCGCCATGGAATTAATATAATAATGTACAGAGCACCATGGGATTAATATAATAATGTACAGCACCATGGAATTAATATAATAATGTACAGAACAAGGAATTAATATAATAATGTACAGCACCATGGAATTAATATAAGAATGTACAGAGCACCATGGGATTAATATAATAATGTACAGCGCCATGGAATTAATATAATAATGTACAGCACCATGGAATATAATAATGTACAGAGCATCATGGGATTAATATAATAATGTACAGCACCATGGAATTAGTATAATAATGTACAGAGCACCATGGAATTACTATAATAATATACAGAGCACCATGGAATTAATATAATAATGTACAGCACCATGGAATTAGTATAATAATGTACAGAGCACCATGGAATTAATATAATAATGTACAGAACTATGAAATTAATATAATAATATACAGCACCATGGAATTAATATAATAATGTACAGAGCACCATGGAATTAATATAATAATGTACAGAGCACCATGGGATTAATATAATAATGTACAGCGCCATGGAATTAATATAATAATGTACAGAGCACCATGGGATTAATATAATAATGTACAGCACCATGGAATTAATATAATAATGTACAGAACAAGGAATTAATATAATAATGTACAGCACCATGGAATTAATATAAGAATGTACAGAGCACCATGGGATTAATATAATAATGTACAGCACCATGGGATTAATATACTAATATACAGCACCATGGAATTACTATAATAATGTACAGCACCATGGAATTAATATAATAATGTACAGAGCACCATGGAATTAATATAATAATGTACAGAGCACCATGGGATTAATATAATAATGTACAGAGCACCATGGGATTAATATAATAATGTACAGACCACCATGGAAGTAATATAATAATGTACAGCACCATGGGATTAATATAATAATGTACAGCACCATGGGATTAATATAATAATGTACAGAGCACCATGGAATTAATATAATAATGTACAGAACTATGAAATTAATATAATAATATACAGCACCATGGAATTAATATAATAATGTACAAAGCACCATGGAATTAATATAATAATGTACAGAGCACCATGGGATTAATATAATAATGTACAGCACCATGGAATTAATATAATAATGTACAGAACCAAGGAATTAATATAATAATGTACAGCACCATGGAATTAATATAATAATGTACAGAGCACCATGGAATTAATATAATAATGTACAGAGCACCATGGGATTAATATAATAATGTACAGAGCACCATGGAATCAATATAATAATGTACAGCACCATGGGATTAATATAATAATGTACAGCACCATGGGATTAATATAATAATGTACAGCACCATGGGATTAATATAATAATGTACAGAGCACCATGGAATTAATATAATAATGTACAGAGCACCATGGGATTAATATAATAATGTACAGACCACCATGGAAGTAATATCATAATGTACAGCACCATGGGATTAATATAATAATGTACAGCACCATGGGATTAATATAATAATGTACAGAGCACCATGGGATTAATATAATAATGTACAGAGCACCATGGAATTAATATAATAATGTACAGCACATGGAATTAATATAATAATGTACAGCGCCATGGAATTAATATAATAATGTACAGCACCATGGAATATAATAATGTACAGAGCACTATGGGATTAATATAATAATGTACAGAGCACCATGGGATTAATATAATAATGTACAGAGCATCATGGAATTAATATAATAATGTACAGCGCCATGGAATTAATATAATCATGTACAGCACCATGGAATATAATAATGTACAGAGCATCATGGAATTAATATAATAATGTACAGCGCCATGGAATATAATAATGTACAGAGCATCATGGAATTAATATAATAATGTACAGCGCCATGGAAGTAATATAATAATGTACAGCACCATGGGATTAATATAATAATGTACAGAGCACCATGGAAGTAATATAATAATGTACAGCGCCATGGAATTAATATAATAATGTACAGCACCATGGGATTAATATAATAATGTACAGAGCACCATGGAAGTAATATAATAATGTATAGCACCATTGGATTAATATAATAATGTACAGAACTATGAAATTAATATAATAATTTACAGCACCATGGAATTAATATAATAATGTACAGAGCACCATGGGATTAATATAATAATGTACAGAGCACCATGGAATTAATATAATAATGTACAGAGCACCATGGAATTAATATAATAATGTACAGAGCACCATGGGATTAATATAATAATGTACAGACCACCATGGAAGTAATATCATAATGTACAGCACCATGGGATTAATATAATAATGTACAGCACCATGGGATTAATATAATAATGTACAGAGCACCATGGGATTAATATAATAATGTACAGAGCACCATGGAATTAATATAATAATGTACAGCACATGGAATTAATATAATAATGTACAGCGCCATGGAATTAATATAATAATGTACAGCACCATGGAATATAATAATGTACAGAGCACCATGGGATTAATATAATAATGTACAGAGCACCATGGGATTAATATAATAATGTACAGAGCATCATGGAATTAATATAATAATGTACAGCGCCATGGAATTAATATAATCATGTACAGCACCATGGAAATATAATAATGTACAGAGCATCATGGAATTAATATAATAATGTACAGCGCCATGGTAATATAATAATGTACAGAGCATCATGGAATTAATATAATAATGTACAGCGCCATGGAAGTAAGATAATATAATAATGTACAGCACCATGGGATTAATATAATAATGTACAGAGCACCATGGAAGTAATATAATAATGTACAAGCGCCATGGAATTAATATAATAATGTACAGCACCATGGGATTAATATAATAATGTACAGAGCACCATGGAAGTAATATAATAATGTAGTAGCACCATTGGATTAATATAATAATGTACAGAACTATGGAATTAATATAATAATGTACAGCACCATGGAATTAATATAATAATGTACAGAGCACCATGGGATTAATATAATAATGTACAGAGCACCATGGAATTAATATAATAATGTACAGCACCATGGAATTAATATAATAATGTACAGCACCATGGGATTACTATACTAATGTACAGCACCATGGGATTAATATAATAATGTACAGCACCATGGGATTAATATAATAATGTACAGAGCACCATGGAATTAATATAATAATGTACAGCGCCATGGAATTAATATAATAATGTACAGCACCATGGGATAATATAATAATGTACAGAGCATCATGGAATTAATATAATAATGTACAGCGCCATGGGATTAATATAATAATGTACAGCACCATGGAAATATAATAATGTACAGATCACCATGGAATTAATATAATAATGTACAGCGAGGAGCACCATGGAAGTAATATAATAATGTACAGCACCATGGGATTAATATAATAATGTACAGAGCGCCATGGAATTAATATAATAATGTACAGCACCATGGGATTAATATAATAATGTACAGAGCACCATGGAAGTAATATAATAATGTACAGCACCATTGGATTAATATAATAATGTACAGAACCATGAAATTAATATAATAATGTACAGCACCATGGAATTAATATAATAATGTACAGCACCATGGAATTAATATAATAATGTACAAGCGCCATGGAATTAATATAATAATGTACAGCACCATGGGATTAATATAATAATGTACAGAGCATCATGGGATTAATATAATAATGTACAGCACCATGGAATTAATATAATAATGTACAGCGCCATGGAATAAGAATTAATATAATAATGTACAGCACCATGGAAATATAATAATGTACAGAGCATCATGGGATTAATATAATAATGTACAGCACCATGGAATTAGTATAATAATGTACAGAGCACCATGGAATTAATATAATAATGTACAGCACCATGGGATTAATATAATAATGTACAGAACCATGAAATTAATATAATAATGTACAGCACCATGGAATTAATATAATAATGTACAGCACCATGGAATTAATATAATAATGTACAGCGCCATGGAATTAATATAAAATGACAGCCAATAATATAATAATGTACAGCACCATGGAATATAATAATGTACAGAGCATCATGGAATTAATATAATAATGTACAGCACCATGGAATTAATATAATAATGTACAGCGCCATGGAATTAATATAATAATGTACAGCACCATGGAATATAATAATGTACAGAGCATCATGGGATTAATATAATAATGTACAGCACCATGGAATTACTATAAGGAATATAATAATGTACAGAGCACCATGGAATTAATATAATAATGTACAGCACCATGGAATTAGTATAATAATGTACAGAGCACCATGGAATTAATATAATAATGTACAGAACCATGGAATTAATATAATAATATACAGCACCATGGAATTAATATAATAATGTACAGAGCACCATGGAATTAATATAATAATGTACAGAGCACCATGGGATTAATATAATAATGTACAGCGCCATGGAATTAATATAATAATGTACAGAGCACCATGGGATTAATATAATAATGTACAGCACCATGGAATTAATATAATAATGTACAGAACAATGGAATTAATATAATAATGTACAGCACCATGGAATTAATATAATAATGTACAGAGCACCATGGGATTAATATAATAATGTACAGCACCATGGGATTAATATACTAATATACAGCACCATGGAATTACTATAATAATATACAGCACCATGGAATTAATATAATAATGTACAGAGCACCATGGAATTAATATAATAATGTACAGAGCACCATGGGATTAATATAATAATGTACAGAGCACCATGGGATTAATATAATAATGTACAGACCACCATGGAAGTAATATAATAATGTACAGCACCATGGGATTAATATAATAATGTACAGCACCATGGGATTAATATAATAATGTACAGAGCACCATGGAATTAATATAATAATGTACAGAACTATGAAATTAATATAATAATGTACAGCACCATGGAATTAATATAATAATGTACAAAGCACCATGGAATTAATATAATAATGTACAGAGCACCATGGGATTAATATAATAATGTACAGCAACATGGAATTAATATAATAATGTACAGAACAAGGAATTAATATAATAATGTACAGCACCATGGAATTAATATAATAATGTACAGAGCACCATGGAATTAATATAATAATGTACAGAGCACCATGGGATTAATATAATAATGTACAGAGCACCATGGAATTAATATAATAATGTACAGCACCATGGGATTAATATAATAATGTACAGCACCATGGGATTAATATAATAATGTACAGCACCATGGGATTAATATAATAATGTACAGAGCACCATGGAATTAATATAATAATGTACAGAGCACCATGGGATTAATATAATAATGTACAGACCACCATGGAAGTAATATCATAATGTACAGCACCATGGGATTAATATAATAATGTACAGCACCATGGGATTAATATAATAATGTACAGAGCACCATGGGATTAATATAATAATGTACAGAGCACCATGGAATTAATATAATAATGTACAGCACCATGGAATTAATATAATAATGTACAGCGCCATGGAATTAATATAATAATGTACAGCACCATGGAAATATAATAATGTACAGAGCACTATGGGATTAATATAATAATGTACAGAGCACCATGGGATTAATATAATAATGTACAGAGCATCATGGAATTAATATAATAATGTACAGCGCCATGGAATTAATATAATCATGTACAGCACCATGGAATATAATAATGTACAAGACAGAATATAATAAGACAGAGCATCATGGAATTAATATAATAATGTACAGCGCCATGGAATATAATAATGTACAGAGCATCATGGAATTAATATAATAATGTACAGCGCCATGGAAGTAATATAATAATGTACAGCACCATGGGATTAATATAATAATGTACAGAGCACCATGGAAGTAATATAATAATGTACAGCGCCATGGAATTAATATAATAATGTACAGCACCATGGGATTAATATAATAATGTACAGAGCACCATGGAAGTAATATAATAATGTATAGCACCATTGGATTAATATAATAATGTACAGAACTATGAAATTAATATAATAATTTACAGCACCATGGAATTAATATAATAATGTACAGAGCACCATGGGATTAATATAATAATGTACAGAGCACCATGGGATTAATATAATAATGTACAGCACCATGGGATTAATATAATAATGTACAGAGCACCATGGAATTAATATAATAATGTACAGCGCCATGGAATTAATATAATAATGTACAGCACCATGGAATATAATAATGTACAGAGCATCATGGAATTAATATAATAATGTACAGCGCCATGGAATTAATATAATAATGTACAGCACCATGGAATATAATAATGTACAGATCATCATGGAATTAATATAATAATGTACAGCGCCATGGAAGTAATATAATAATGTACAGCACCATGGGATTAATATAATAATGTACAGAGCGCCATGGAATTAATATAATAATGTACAGCACCATGGGATTAATATAATAATGTACAGAGCACCATGGAAGTAATATAATAATGTACAGCACCATTGGATTAATATAATAATGTACAGAACTATGAAATTAATATAATAATTTACAGCACCATGGAATTAATATAATAATGTACAGCGCCATGGAATTAATATAATAATGTACAGCGCCATGGAATTAATATAATAATGTACAGCACCATGGAATATAATAATGTACAGAGCATCATGGAATTAATATAATAATGTACAGCACCATGGAATTAATATAATAATGTACAGCGCCATGGAATTAATATAATAATGTACAGCACCATGGAATATAATAATGTACAGAGCATCATGGGATTAATATAATAATGTACAGCACCATGGAATTAGTATAATAATGTACAGAGCACCATGGAATTACTATAATAATATACAGAGCACCATGGAATTAATATAATAATGTACAGCACCATGGAATTAGTATAATAATGTACAGAGCACCATGGAATTAATATAATAATGTACAGAACTATGAAATTAATATAATAATATACAGCACCATGGAATTAATATAATAATGTACAGAGCACCATGGAATTAATATAATAATGTACAGAGCACCATGGGATTAATATAATAATGTACAGCGCCATGGAATTAATATAATAATGTACAGAGCACCATGGGATTAATATAATAATGTACAGCACCATGGAATTAATATAATAATGTACAGAACAAGGAATTAATATAATAATGTACAGCACCATGGAATTAATATAAGAATGTACAGAGCACCATGGGATTAATATAATAATGTACAGCACCATGGGATTAATATACTAATATACAGCACCATGGAATTACTATAATAATATACAGCACCATGGAATTAATATAATAATGTACAGAGCACCATGGAATTAATATAATAATGTACAGAGCACCATGGGATTAATATAATAATGTACAGAGCACCATGGGATTAATATAATAATGTACAGACCACCATGGAAGTAATATAATAATGTACAGCACCATGGGATTAATATAATAATGTACAGCACCATGGGATTAATATAATAATGTACAGAGCACCATGGAATTAATATAATAATGTACAGAACTATGAAATTAATATAATAATATACAGCACCATGGAATTAATATAATAATGTACAAAGCACCATGGAATTAATATAATAATGTACAGAGCACCATGGGATTAATATAATAATGTACAGCAACATGGAATTAATATAATAATGTACAGAACAAGGAATTAATATAATAATGTACAGCACCATGGAATTAATATAATAATGTACAGAGCACCATGGAATTAATATAATAATGTACAGAGCACCATGGGATTAATATAATAATGTACAGAGCACCATGGAATTAATATAATAATGTACAGCACCATGGGATTAATATAATAATGTACAGCACCATGGGATTAATATAATAATGTACAGCACCATGGGATTAATATAATAATGTACAGAGCACCATGGAATTAATATAATAATGTACAGAGCACCATGGGATTAATATAATAATGTACAGACCACCATGGAAGTAATATCATAATGTACAGCACCATGGGATTAATATAATAATGTACAGCACCATGGGATTAATATAATAATGTACAGCACCATGGGATTAATATAATAATGTACAGAGCACCATGGGATTAATATAATAATGTACAGCACCATGGGATTAATATAATAATGTACAGAGCATCGTGGGATTAATATAATAATGTACAGCACCATGAGATTAATATAATAATGTACAGAGCACCATGGGATTAATATAATAATGTACAGACCACCATGGAAGTAATATCATAATGTACAGCACCATGGGATTAATATAATAATGTACAGAACACCATGGGATTAATATAATAATGTACAGAGCACCATGGGATTAATATAATAATGTACAGCACCATGGGATTAATATAATAATGTACAGCACCATGGGATTAATATAATAATGTACAGAGCACCATGGGATTAATATAATAATGTACAGAGCACCATGGGATTAATATAATAATGTACAGAGCACCATGGGATTAATATAATAATGTACAGCACCATGGGATTAATATAATAATGTACAGCACCATGAGATTAATATAATAATGTACAGAGCACCATGGGATTAATATAATAATGTACAGACCACCATGGAAGTAATATCATAATGTACAGCACCATGGGATTAATATAATAATGTACAGCACCATGGGATTAATATAATAATGTACAGCACCATGGAATTAATGGTGCTATATAAATAAACAATAATAATAATAATAAAAAATAGAGTAGTAAAGGGTGTAGGCTGCACTCCTTAGAGGGTGTAGAGATAGGGTCCTAACCTGTTAGTATACAAGTGATAAAGGATCTCACACTCCGAGAGTAATTTCAGAAAATTGTGTGTTTTTTTATTCAGCACACGTGTTAGACAATGCTCTGCCCGTCTAATATGTGTGATGAATAAAAAACACGCAATTTTCTGAATTTACTCTTGGAGTGTGAGATCCTTTATCAACCGCGGAGGAGAGGTCCTAAGTCACACCGGTGTGGTGACACCCTGGGTTCACAACCTGCTGTTACACCGATTGTTGAAACCATTGATCCTGGACATTTCACATCTCAATAATTGGTTCAATGGTCTTTGCATTGGATCCAGGACTGGTGAAGGCATTAACCCTGACTGTTTGTTGCCTACTTGCCAAGGTCAGTAGTTGTCCAAGGAGTTTAATGGCCCGGGGTTTACAGACTGACCGGTCTCTATAGCAGGTAGGTGGCCAGAAACTTGCATCCATTATAGTGATAATCTACAGTATGTCAGCTTGTTGTCGCCCAGTCTTCAGTAGCTGACACGTTTTAGTGGATACCTGAGAAGATGAAGACAAAATGGCCGCTTTCCAGAATGCAGAGGTCTCTTATTTATGGTAGATTTACTAACGCAGTACAAAGCCCCGTCTTAGTAAAGTGCCCCTTCCATGTACACCCAGGGAATGACAACATAGCGTTCAGGGCTGGGGCTGTATATATATCAGATGACGTTATAGGAATGAAGGAAATTATTTATTACTAACACTTTCCTCCCCTACAAACTATGCTGGAGCAAAAAACTTAGGCAACCCCTTTCGCAGGGGTTGTATATCCATCATAGCACCCCTGCAGCTTCTGCTGGCAATCTTAATATCAACCGGATCAGAGAAAATTTATTTATCGAATATAAAATGTAAAGACTCAATAAAAAGCAAAACAATAAAATAAAGTGGACAAGAAATAGTGAGGCGTTACCCTAATGTAAGATAATGGAGTCCCCCGGGATTTGCAGCTTGCCTGTTACATTAGTGGTGGCATTACACGCGGCTTAGAGGAGATATTGGACTCGTCTCTGCTCGCGCTCCGCAGGATAAGAACACCATTATTATAATGACAAGAATAATTAAAAAAGACCCTTATCAAATCCTTCACTCCCCAATCCTGAATTAATCTGAAATATTTCATCCCCTGTGGCCAGAAATCTTCTGTAGATATGAATATGAAGATGTGATGCGGCGAACAGCAGAAGGTGAAGAGAAACTCAAGTCTAATCCATCCAGGTAATAATAGACCATGTTAGAATAGCAGGAAAGGCTCCGGCAAAAGGACTTTATCATACACATCAAGTAAGGGGTGGGTAGAGGTGGCAAAGGGGGATGGGCTACTGGGTTGGGGCAACAAATAACCACAGCAAACACAAGCAAAATGGAGGCAGCCATACGTCATACAAAGAGAAAGACAGAACATGGTCATGTATTCTTTAAAAGTAGACCATTGTGCCAGGTAAATCAGGAGTAGGGTTAACCCAGCAGCGTGAACGCGTCTACGGAGAAGCAGAAAGAACCGCCGGTCCCAAACCTTGTGATATTTCTGATGACTCAGGTCTAATGATCTCTAGATTCTCATATGTGGCAATGAGATTGATTCACTCGACATCTACTGCAAAGTTCAGTCTCGCTGTACACTACCTAGCAGTGGCGTAACTAAAGTCTTGTGGGCCCCGGTGCAATCTTTTGTCCGGACCCCCTACCAGCCCTGCAGTGAATTCTTTATAGTGATGGTTACGGGTGCTAAGGAGTTTAATCAGCCTTAGTGTGGTTAGGGTAATCTGTGGGTCTCCTTGGCTTATGGGCCAGATGGAAGCTGCAATCTCAATATTGATGCCAGTGCTTATGGGCCCCCTAAGGCTACTGGGCCCCAGTGCGACTGCACCTCCTCAAGTTACACCCCTGCTACCTAGAGGTGACATGAATTTGGGCTGCTAAGAGGTTAAACTGGGCAAGTCTAAATTTAGCCTTAGGTTGTTGGTCGGATTTTCACCCAGGAAGCAGACTGGTAGCTTTACAAATGGTAATCTGACCAGGAATAAGTGAACAGATACAAGTACAGGACATGACCACCATGTATGGTACATACACAACGTCTACTGCAATGGTTTATTATATTATACTGTGTGTATAATTGTGTCTTTCTTTAACCTATAAATGGACTGTGTCACTGTGAATGGGGAAATTGGAGTTTATGGTAAAGCCCAACCAGCAAGTTCTGGAAAGTGCAATGAGACCAGGAGTCTTCTACAGGCCTCCATAGAGGAAGGTTGTAAGAGTGTGAAGCTAGAACTAAACTACTGCAACTGAACTGCAGCCCAGAGACAGGGCATGAAAAGACAGAGAGAAGTTTGGAGCTAAAAAATTCCAAATTGATAGTCTGAGGGTAAGTAGAACAAGGGCCTCAAAGTTCGGACCCTGTCTGAGCCGCTGGACAGACAGGGCACCCTGATATTGGGTAAGAGACTGGCAATTGTAGAGAGAGGAAAGATTCAAGTGCAGGTTGTTGGAGCTGCCATTCCATTCTCACAGTGGACCTCTGTTATAAGATCTGTATATCCATTGTCCTGAAGATGTGGGTTGCCTTACTACACCATTTTGCTGGTAAAGTTATGTGTGATCTGTTTCCTGCAAACTCAAGTCTCTTGAGTCCCATTTCATGCTACAACAAAGTGGGCACTTCAAACCCCATCTGGCTCAGCAGAACTGAAGATCATTATGCCGTTCCCCAAGGGGAATACTGTAGGTACATCACAGGCCCCTTCAGCTCTGCACTTTCCAGGAGGGGAGTTGGAGGATTTGGTTGCCTCAACAAGCCACCATGACAACTTCTGTTTCCATTAACAACTAATCCCAACCTTTGTGTTCCCTCAAACTTCAGAAGAAGAAGAAGAAACTGTTTGGAACCCAAAGTTAATATCTAGGAATGTTTGCAATGAGGGTTCATAGGACTATATATCTATAATACATAGTGCATGACACTGTCAGGGCTCCCAGTAATATATATATATATATAAAACATAGTGTATGACACTGTCAGGACTCCTAGGACTCTATATATATAAAAGTGTATGACACTGTCAGGACTCCTAGGACTATATATATATAATACATAGTGTATGACACTGTCAGGGCTCCTAGGAATATATATCTATAATACATAGTATATGACAGTGTCAGGGCTCCTAGGACTATATATCTATAATACATAGTGTATGACACTGTCAGGGCTCCTAGGACTATACATCTATAATACATAGTGTATGACACTGTCAGGGCTCCCAGTACTATATATCTATAATACATAGTGTATGACACTGTCAGGGCTCCTAGGACTATATAGCTATAATACATAGTGTATGACACTGTCAGGACTCCTAGGACTATATATCTATAATACATAGTGTATGACACTGTCAGGACTCCTAGACTGTATATCTATAGTACATAGTGTATGACACTGTCAGGGCTCCTAGGACTATATATCTATAATACATAGTGTATGACACTGTCAGGACTCCTAGGACTATATATCTATAATACATAGTGTATGACACTGTCAGGGCTCCTAGGACTATATATCTATAATACATAGTGTATGACACTGTCAGGGCTCCGAGGACTATATATCTATAAAACATAGTGTATGACACTGTCAGGGCTCCCAGTACTATATATCTATAATACATAGTGTATGACACTGCAGGGCCCCTCAGGACATAACTATAATACATAGTGTATGACACTGTCAGGACTCCTAGGACTATATATCTATAATACATAGTGTATGACACTGTCAGGGAACCCAGGACTAAACATAATACATAGGAGACACTGTCAGGCCCGAGGACTATATATCTATAATACATAGTGTATGACACTGTCAGGGCACCTAGGACTATATATCTATAATATATAGTGTATGACACTGTCAGGTCTCCTAGGACTATATATCTATAATACATAGTGTATGACACTGTCAGGGCTCCTAGGACTATATATCTATAATACATAGTGTATGACACTGTCAGGGCCCCTAGGACATATATCTATAATACATAGTGTATGCACTGCAGGCCCCTAGGACTGTATATCTATAATACATAGTGTATGACACTGTCAGGGCACCTAGGACTATATATCTATAATACATAGTGTATGACACTGTCAGGGCTCCTAGGACTATATATCTATAATACATAGTGTATGACACTGTCAGGACTCCTAGGACTATCTATCTATAATACATAGCGTATGACACTGTCAGGGCTCCTAGGACTACATATCTATAATACATAGTGTATGACACTTTCAGGACTCCTAGGACTTATATATATATATATATATATATATATATATATATATATATATATATAATACATAGTGTATAATACTGTCAGGACTCCTAGGACTATATATCTATAATACATAGTGTATGACACTGCCAGGGCTCCTAGGACTATATAGCTATAATACATAGTGTATGACACTGTCAGGGCTCCTAGGACTATATATCTATAATACATAGTGTATGACACTGTCAGGGCTCCTAGGACGATATATCTATAATACATAGTGTATGACACTGTCAGGGCTCCTAGGACGATATATCTATAAAACATATTGTAGAATACTCTTAGGGCTCCTAGCAACATTTCTATCCAATTTCTAGCTCTCTAAGGCAAACACGGCAGTGTCATAGTGAAAGTGACATGTAAGTCTATCAAAAACAGATGGTAAACAGATGATACAAACTCAGACACTGCACTGACACTCATTTTTCAAACATTTTAGCCTGCTTTGGGAAAGGTGTTTGCTTGTTGCCAGTGGCGTAACTAAAGCCTTGCGGGTCTGGGTGCAAACTTTTGTCCGGGGGCCCCTTACCCCCTTTCTAGAGCAAATTCTTGATCGTGGTGGTTTCAGGCGCTGAAGCAATATCTCAGATACTTGAAAGGGGTACAGCTTTAATACCCACAACTGCAGCTATCAAGAATATGGTGTGTGAGCAGCGCAGCACCTGGCATGTAAACAATACTGGGACAGTTTTACATGCTCCGCAATGGACCCCACACAGTATTACGTGCTCCACAGTGGCCCCCAAACAGTATTATGTGCTCCATAGTGGCCCTCAAACAGTATTATGTGCGCCACAGTGGCCCCCTAACAGTATTATGTGCTCCACTGTGTCCCGCACACAATATTACGTGCTCCACAGTGGCCCCCACACAGTATTACGTGCTCCACAGTGGCCCCCACACAGTATTACGTGCTCCACTGTAGCCCCCACACAGAATCATATGTTTACAGTGGCCCCCATGCAGTATTATATGCTCACAGTGGCCCCACACAGTATTATATGCTCCACAGTGGCCCCCACACAGAATCATATGTTTACAGTGGCCCCCACACAGTATTATGTGCTCACAGTGCCCACACCCCAGAGCCTGAACCCCCCATTCCCTCCTCTTTCTCACACACAGCCTACACCCCCATTTATTCCTCTTGCCCACACACAGCCAGCACACCCATGTCACCCTCTTGCTCACACAAAGAATGCACCACCATTTCCCCCTCTTGGTCACACGCAACCTGCACCCCCATTCCCCCCTCTTGGTCACACACAGCCTGCACCCCCATGTCACCCTCTTGCTCACACACAGCCTGCACACCTATGTCACCCTCTTGCTCACACACAGCCTGCACCCCAATTCCCCCCTCTTGCTCACACACAGCCTGCACCCCCATTCCCCCCTCTTGGTCACACACAGCCTGCACCCCCATTTCCACCTCTTGGTCACATGCAGCCTGCACCCCCATTCCCCCCTCTTGGTCACACACAGCCTGCACACCTATGTCACCCTCTTGCTCACACACAGCCTACACCCCCATTCCCCCCTCTTGCTCACACACAGCCTGCACCCCCATTCCCCCCTCTTGGTCACACACAGCCTGCACCCCCATTTCCACCTCTTGGTCACATGCAGCCTGCACCCCCATTCCCCCTCTTGCTCACACGCAACCTGCACCCCCCATGTCGCCCTCTTGCTCACACATGTTCTCTTCTCTCCTCCTTACCTTTCATCAGTCTCCTTTCCCAGCAGCTTCCTCTTCCTATGTAACACCACACTGTCCCGTACAATCCAGAATAGCTCCGCCCACACAAGAGTCTGAGCACATGGTCAAGACATCATCAAAGGTCCTTTAGCCCACTAGGATTTAGCATCTACCGCAGGAAGAGCCCCGTAGTGGATGCTTAGCCCAGGACAGGTGAATATAAGTATTTTTTTTTATTTTTATACACCTCCTCTGGGCTGGCATTTAATGCAAAGGAGCCCAGTCAGGCTCCTTTCCATTAACAATATGTATAGCGGTCGGGGAACAAGGCTTTCCCCGACCACTATCATGGTTGTCCAGGGCCCCGGCCATTTCCAGCTGGCCCCGTACCCCTCCAGGCCTGGTCGCGGTCGCACTCCCTGCGACCACAATCGTTACGCCATTGCTTGTTGCTTTTTATACACACATTGCAGTTATTTTGCAAAAAGCAATGGTTTCTAGAAAAAATTAGCCCATTTTGATAGCTTGTAAGTGCTAGAGGCTTTTTATTTTGCAGAGATATTTATGGCTGTATGCCTGATTGAAAAGTTATAAAGAACTGACTTTTCATTAAAAACTAAAACAAAACAAAACCAAATTATCCCTTTATTGACCATAAAAGATGGTTTTGCTTTTTTTATGCCAACACGACAGTGCACCAACAGTGTGGTATAGTGGAATATGATGGGCCCGGCGGCAGGACATGTCTGGTGAGTGGGTGCAGATTGGGAGCAGCATCAGCAGCAGTGCAGTAAATGGAAGATGATGATTAAGCTCGAATTAGATCTCTTGCCGCAAGTAAATGGGAAACCTCACAAATCATTGGTGGACCAACTTACTAAGGATGATGAAGCATTTTACTGAGCTAATTATTATTACTGAGATAATTATCTTCCCACGTTGGCTATGATTAGGTCTCAATGTCTCAACTGGCCATAACTTTCTTGTCCTTTGTCTCCTGAATATGAAGAAAGAACTTCTAAAGTCTTTTATTATGCCCAAACTCCTTTATCTACTCCAAATGCTGCCCATCAGTCTTCCTAGTGGCCACACTCCATTTCTATGGGGAGGAAGGCGTCATGGAATAGCTTAGAATAGATTGTTAATGAATTAAAAATATGAAGGTTTTGGATTCCCAGATATTACCAAGATATTCAGGATAAAAGATGGGTGCAGCTCGCCAACCTGGCTCTAGCGAATTCAGGTACTGAGATTGAATTGGAGGGATTGAGCTTTGTCCAGAAGGCCTCTCTGTGACCAATTACACCAACATCCTACATAACAAATATATTAACTAGAGGTATGGCTTAAGCCTTTAGGGAACAGCCCACCCAATTATCTCAATCCCTTCCCAGCTCCTACCAGCAAGCCTTGTGCCATTTTCGCTCCAGTCAGGCTGTGGTTCCAGATGTTAGGTGCTATCTGAATGGAATGACATCTAGGCAGTTCTTATCTGGTCTGCTAGATCTGGCAGCTCTTCATGTGACTACAAAGAGCTCAGTGTTGTATTTTCTGCGCCTAGCTGACTTACAAGTTGTTCACACAGCACTAATGGAGAGACAGCCAATTTATCTCAATCCTACATGGCTAGAAAAGTAGACTGTTAAGAGAGATCTGGATCCCAGGTCTCTATTGGTCCTCTACGATTACATACTGTTTACCAAATACAACGCGGCTCCAGCCTATATTAGGCACTAGGAAAAAGACCTTGGCAGAACATTCTCTGAGCCTGAGATTGTGAGTATTCACACCATCTCCCATGGGTTCTTGAAGTGTATATGGATTCAAGAACACTTGTAAAAGACTATGACCAGGTGGTACAGAACACCTCTACCCTAGGGACAGGCAGGACAGGACGCAAAGGTTCAGGTACATGCTGGAGATGTGGCTCGGGACGCAGTTCCCTGGCCCATATTATGTGGTCACACGTACTTATTATGATATACTGGAGGGAGGTTGAAAGATTAGTGAATTTCATTTGTAAATCTCACATAACCAAGTCCTGAATCGGTCCTACAGTGGCGGCCTAGCAGCTCATGGAGACCCTCAAAGGAAGACCAGCCCACACAATTAATTCAGGCTACAAGACTCATAGTACCGCTGTGTTGGCTGAACAAAAACCCACCAGCAATAGACGGCTGGCTAGAAAAGTGGACCAGATTAAGAGAATGGAGTAGCGAGTGTGTTGGGAAATGGATCACATCCCAGATATCTTTTCATGCATGTTATTTACCCTGAGTTTCAATAGACTAAGAGTTTTTAATTAGGTTGGCCTTTGGGCAGATACCCTTCCTCACTTGGAGGATAGGATGCATTTTCTACTGTTATTGGGTTAAACCAGCCCCCATCCCCACCTCCGCTCAACCTTGCCATGGATTTGTCATTTGGTAATGTACAAAAAAATAGTCCCATACAGGAGATGACCACATGGAACAGCTAACCCAGGCAGGTTTTTTGGATATTTGGAGCACATCGGATGGAATTTTTGATATTGCAGTTGCCACCATCTTCCTATGATGTCACCCTTACCCCGGTTGCCAGGTTTTATCTGTAATAGAGTTATAATTGGATTCAGATATGTCATCATCTACCCCACTTTTTTTAAATCATCATGGCAATGGCATTCTTCTATACACTCACAACTCCCACCTTCAGCTTTCCCCCTAGTGCCCCTACTAGCACTACCACCAGCCCCTGCCATGTTACATGCTATGACAACCGAGGAGGAGAAGGAGGAAGACACAAAACCCTGACTCAACATTTGTGGTTCATCTTTATTCTCAGGAAGTATGACAACACTGAATCTACTGGTGGGGCTGACAAGACCAAGAAGAAGTGTTGCTGTTATGCTGTTGTCACCCACATTTTTATGGTTAGCATTAGTAGTGTTTCCTCGCACTACTTTACTCCCCTGCCTTGTTTTCAAAATGAGATTATTGGCCATGCCAGTGTCTATACTACAGTAGTCGCATTGTCACAGCACAGTGCAGAAATTCTCCCTATCCAACTCCTATTATTTCTCTATCTGCCTGTAATACATTACATGTGGCTAATCTTCGCTCCTCTAGTGCTCCTGTTAGTCTGCACTTCTACCGCACTGTTGTTTTCAGTAGACATTGTAGCTATTGCTTCGGATGGTGCAGTGAAGATGATAACACAAGTGTCTCTCAGATTGGACACATCCCGCAATGGCTCTGTCTTGGATCTGGTATATGCTGTCTGTGAGATCAGCACTGTATTATTGGCTGAGATTCTGTCAGCTGACAAATCGCAATGGTTTTGGTTTTGTTAAAAAAAAAAATACAAAAAAAACCTAACTTTTGGAAAATGTGGGTTTTATTGGGCTCATTCCGAATCAGTTTGCCCTTCTCTTGTAGAGTCCCTCTAAAACTGTGGTAAAAAGAGCTTTATGTAAATGCACAGTGTGGTCCTCCCATCCGGCATCTTCTTTCTTGACTTGCGCTCATATGTCCGCAACATAAGTAATTTAAATGAGACTCCAAGGTGAAAAATATGATCAAAAACTATTTGGAGCACCCTTACCACGTTCTGGAACTCCATATCAACTATAAAAAAAAATCAGGTCCCTTTCAGCTGGCCCCTGGAAGCAGCATCTGGTGATGGATTCTATACTAATCCACTTCCTCCATTGCTATCATTGCCGCAGCAGAAGGGACCCCACAGGGGCATAGCTATGGGGTGACCTGGGTGCTAGGGGGGAAGCAATAAGACACTTTGCCTTATCCATTACAGGCAATTGGCTATTAGCCCAGCTATGACCCCAGCTCTTACTACCAATTAAAATAGGGCCCAGACTAGCTTTGAATAGTGCCCCTCCCCCCAGGGGCCCCATAGCAGCCATCCAGGTTGATGCTATATTATGCTTCAATATTCTGTGTCATGCAATGAAGACCTAAAGTCTGATAATCCAGCGCTATTCTTTATGCCTGGTAATCCAGAACATGGAACCAGTTCCCATCAAGTCCAGAAGATTCCAGAATTTTACTGTATTTAATTTTTCTCCAAATATTGTCTGAGAACACTGCCCACCTCACATTTATTGTAAAAACAAATACGCCCCCCCTCCCCAATGTTATACTAAGGAGGGTTGGGAGGTCTATACAAGTCACCTGGAGGTTGGTGGGATATAAATAAGTCATCTGATGGGTGGTGGGGTATATATAAGTCATCTACTGGGTGGTGGGATATATATAAGTCATCTGATGGATGGTGGGGTATATATAAGTCATCTACTGGGTGGTGGGATATATATAAGTCATCTGATGGGTGGTGGGGTATATATAAGTTATCTAGTGTGTGGTAGGATGTATACAAGTCATCTGATGGGTGGTAGGATATATATAAGTCATCTAGTGGGTGGTGGGATATATATAAGTCATCTGGTGAGTAGTGGGGTATATATAAGTCATCTGATGGGTGGTGGGATATATATAAGTCATCTGATGGGTGGTGGGGTATTTACAAATCATCAGGTGGGTGGTGGGATATATATGTCATCTGATGGGTGGTGGGATATATATAAGTCATCTGGTGGGTGGTGGGGTATATACGTGTTATCTGGTCGGTGGTGGGGTACATCCGTGTTATCTGTTGGGTAGTGGGGTAAATACAAGTTATCTGGTGGGTGGTGGGGTATATACGTGTTATCTGGTGGATGGTGGGGTATATACAAATCATCTGGTGGGTGGTGGGGTATATACGTGTTATCTGGTGGGTAGTGGGGTATATACAGATCATCTGGTGGATGGTGGGGTATATACGTGTCATCTGGTGGGTGATGGGGTATATACGTGTTATCTGGTGGGTAGTGGGGTATATACAGATCATCTGGTGGGTGGTGGGTTATATACGTGTTATCTGGTGGGTGGTGGGGTATATACAAATCATCTGGTGGGTGGTGGGGTATATACGTGTTATCTGGTGGGTGGTGGGGTATATACAAATCATCTGGTGGGTGGTGGGGTATATACAAATCATCTGGTGGGTGGTGGGGTATATACGTGTTATCTGGTGGGTGGTGGGGTATATAATAATAATAATAATAGTCCTTTAATAGTCCCACAATGGGGAAATTCAGTGTGTTACAGCAGCAAAGATAAGATAAGATAAGCAGATACAAATACAAATACAACATGTACAGGAATGTTCCAAGGTGAGAGGCATTACATTAATAGCAGACAGACAGATAGGACGTAGCAGGGGGGGGGGGGATATAACAGGCAGAGAGATATTTCAGTTCTCTGTATGTAATGATCTCCGCTTAGGTCGGTGTTGGTTGTACAGCCTAACCACGGTGGGGAGGAAAGACTTCCGATAGCGCTCCTTCTCACACCTAGGGTGGAGCAGTCGGTCACTGACAGTACTGCCCAGCGCAATCACAGTCTCATGCATGGGATGGGAGTTATTCTCCCGCATGGAGCTCATCACGGACAGTATCCTTCTGTCACCCACCACCTGCACTGGGTCCAGTGGGCTCCCCAGGACAGAGCTGGCCCTTCTAATCAGCTTGTCAAGTTTATTTCTGTCCCTGGTTGATATACTGCTCCCCCAGCAGGCCACTCCAAAGAAGATGGCTGATGCCACTACAGAGTTGAAGAAAGTCCTAAGAAGTGCCCCCCGGATTCCAAAGGCTCTCAGCCTCCTAAGCAGGTAGAGCCTGCTGTGGCCCTTCCTGTACAGGGCCTCCATATGATCTTCCCAGTCCAGCTTATTATTAAGGAGCAAACCCAGGTACTTATAGGTGTTCACAATCTCGATGCCCGTCCCCAGGATGTCCACTGGTTTTGGAGGGCATCTGCCTTTACGGAAGTCCACCACCATCTCCTTGGTCTTCCCCGCGTTAATCTTCAAGTGGTTCTGGTGGCACCAGTCCACAAAAAACCGGTTCAGTTCTCTGTACTCCCTGTCATCATCGTCTGTGATGAGGCCCACTATTGCAGAGTCGTCAGAATACACGTTATCTGATGGGTAGTGGAATATATATAAGTCATCTGGTGGGTGGTGGGATATATACAAATCATCTGGTGGGTGGTGGGGTACATCCGTGTTATCTGGTGAGTAGTGGGGTAAAAACAAGTCATCTGGTGGTTGGTGGGGTATATACGTGTTATCTGGTGGGTGGTGGGGTATATACAAATCATCTGGTGGGTGGTGCGGTATATACAAATCATCTGTTGGGTAGTGGCGTAAATACAAGTTGTTTGGTGGGTGGTGGGGTATATACGTGTTATCTGGTGGGTAGTGGGGTATATACAAACCATCTGGTGGGTGGTGGGGTATATACATGTCATCTGGTGGGTGGTGGGGTATATACGTGTTATCTGGTGGGTAGTAGGGTATATACAAACCATCTGGTGGGTGGTGGGGTATATACATGTCATCTGGTGGGTGGTGGGGTATATACATGTCATCTGGTGGGTGGTGGGGTATATAAGTGTTATCTGGTGAGTAGTGGGGTAAATACAAGTCATCTGGTGGGTGCTGGGGTATATACGTGTTATCTGGTGGGTGGTGGGATATATACAAATCATCTGGTAGGTGGTGGGGTATATACAAATCATCTGGTGGGTGGTGGGATATATATAAGTCATCTGGTGGGTGGTGGGGTATATATAAGTCATCTGGTGGGTGGTGGGATATATATATAATTTATCTGGTGGGTGGTGGGGTATAAACGTGTTATCTGGTGTGTGGTGGGATACATCTGTGTTATCTGGTGGGTAGTGGGGTAAATACAAGTCATCTGGTAGGTGGTGGGGTATATATAAGTCATCTGGTGGGTGGTGGGATATATATAAGTTATCTGGTGGGTGGTGGGGTATATACGTGTTATCTGGTGGGTGTGGGGTATATATAAGTCATCTGGTGGGTGGTGGGGTATATACACATCAGATGGGTGGTGGGGTATATACGTGTTATCTGGTGGGTGGTGGGGTACATCCGTGTTATCTGGTGGGTAATGGGGTAAATACAAGTCATCTGGTGGGTGGTGGGGTATATATGTGTTATCTGGTGGGTGGTGGGGTATATACATGTCATCTGGTGGGTGGTGGGGTATATACGTGTTATCTGGTGGGTGGTGGGGTATATACGTGTTATCTGGTGGGTGGTGGGGTATATACATGTCATCTGGTGGGTGGTGGGGTATATACGTGTTATCTGGTGGGTGGTGGGGTATATACGTGTTATCTGGTGGGTGGTGGGGTATATACAAATCATCTGGTGGGTGGTGGGATATATATAAGTCATCTGGTGGGTGGTGGGATATATACAAGTTATCTGATGGGTGGTGGGATATATACAAATCATCTGGTGGCTGGTGGGATATATACAAGTTATCTGATGGGTGGTGGGATATATACAAATCATCTGGTGGGTGGTGGGATATATATAAGTCATCTGGTGGGTGGTGGGATATATATATAATTTATCTGGTGGGTGGTGGGGTATAAACGTGTTATCTGGTGGGTGGTGGGGTATATACAAATCATCTGGTGGGTGGTGGGGTATATACAAATCATCTGGTGGGTGGTGGGATATATATAAGTCATCTGGTGGGTGGTGGGGTATATATAAGTCATCTGGTGGGTGGTGGGATATATATATATAATTTATCTGGTGGGTGGTGGGGTATAAACGTGTTATCTGGTGTGTGGTGGGATACATCTGTGTTATCTGGTGGGTAGTGGGGTAAATACAAGTCATCTGGTAGGTGGTGGGGTATATATAAGTCATCTGGTGGGTGGTGGGATATATATAAGTTATCTGGTGGGTGGTGGGGTATATACGTGTTATCTGGTGGGTGTGGGGTATATATGTCATCTGGTGGGTGGTGGGATATATACACGTTATCTGATGGGTAGTGGGGTATAAACGTGTTATCTGGTGTGTGGTGGGATACATCTGTGTTATCTGGTGGGTAGTGGGGTAAATACAAGTCATCTGGTAGGTGGTGGGGTATATATAAGTCATCTGGTGGGTGGTGGGATATATATAAGTTATCTGGTGGGTGGTGGGGTATATACGTGTTATCTGGTGGGTGTGGGGTATATATAAGTCATCTGGTGGGTGGTGGGATATATACACGTTATCAGATGGGTGGTGGGGTATATATGTGTTATCTGGTGGGTGGTGGGGTACATCCGTGTTATCTGGTGGGTAATGGGGTAAATACAAGTCATCTGGTTGGTGGTGGGGTATATATGTGTTATCTGGTGGGTGGTGGGGTATATACATGTCATCTGGTGGGTGGTGGGGTATATACGTGTTATCTGGTGGGTGGTGGGGTATATACGTGTTATCTGGTGGGTGGTGGGGTATATACATGTCATCTGGTGGGTGGTGGGGTATATACGTGTTATCTGGTGGGTGGTGGGGTATATACGTGTTATCTGGTGGGTGGTGGGGTATATACAAATCATCTGGTGGGTGGTGGGATATATATAAGTCATCTGGTGGGTGGTGGGATATATACAAATCATCTGGTGGGTGGTGGGATATATATATAATTTATCTGGTGGGTGGTGGGGTATAAACGTGTTATCTGGTGGGTGGTGGGGTATATACAAATCATCTGGTGGGTGGTGGGGTATATACAAATCATCTGGTGGGTGGTGGGATATATATAAGTCATCTGGTGGGTGGTGGGGTATATATAAGTCATCTGGTGGGTGGTGGGATATATATATAATTTATCTGTTGGGTGGTGGGGTATAAACGTGTTATCTGGTGGGTGGTGGGATATATATAAGTCATCTGATAGGTGGTGGGGTATATATAAGTCATCTAGTGCGTGGTAGGATGTATACAAGTCATCTGATGGGTGGTAGGATATATATAAGTCATCTAGTGGGTGGTGGGATATATATAAGTCATCTGGTGAGTAGTGGGGTATATATAAGTCATCTGATGGGTGGTGGGGTATATACGTGTTATCTGGTCTGTGGTGGGGTACATCCGTGTTATCTGTTGGGTAGTTGCGTAAATACAAGTTATCTGGTGGGTGGTGGGGTATATACGTGTTATCTGGTGGATGGTGGGGTATATACAAATCATCTGGTGGGTGGTGGGGTATATACGTGTTATCTGGTGGGTAGTGGGGTATATACAGATCATCTGGTGGATGGTGGGGTATATACGTGTCATCTGGTGGGTGATGGGGTATATACGTGTTATCTGGTGGGTAGTGGGGTATATACAGATCATCTGGTGGGTGGTGGGTTATATACGTGTTATCTGGTGGGTGGTGGGGTATATACAAATCATCTGGTGGGTGGTGGGGTATATACGTGTTATCTGGTGGGTGGTGGGGTATATACAAATCATCTGGTGGGTGGTGGGGTATATACAAATCATCTGGTGGGTGGTGGGGTATATACGTGTTATCTGGTGGGTGGTGGGGTATATAATAATAATAATAATAATAATAATAATAATAATAATAATAATAAAATAATAATAATAATAATAATAATAATAGTCCTTTAATAGTCCCACAATGGGGAAATTCAGTGTGTTACAGCAGCAAAGATAAGATAAGATAAGCAGATACAAATACAACATGTACAGGAATGTTCCAAGGTGAGAGGCATTACATTAATAGCAGACAGACAGATAGGACGTAGCAGGGGGGGGGGGGATATAACAGGCAGAGAGATATTTCAGTTCTCTGTATGTAATGATCTCCGCTTAGGTCGGTGTTGGTTGTACAGCCTAACCGCGGTGGGGAGGAAAGACTTCCGATAGCGCTCCTTCTCACACCTAGGGTGGAGCAGTCGGTCACTGACAGTACTGCTCAGCGCGATCACAGTCTCATGCATGGGATGGGACTTCTTCTTCTGCATGGAGCTCACCACGGACAGTATCCTTCTGTCACCCACCACCTGCACTGGGTCCAGTGGGCTCCCCAGGACAGAGCTGGCCCTTCTAATCAGCTTGTCCAGTCTATTCCTATCCCTGGTTGATATACTGCTCCCCCAGCAGGCCACTCCAAAGAAGATGGCTGATGCCACTACCGAGTTGAAGAAAGTCCTAAGAAGTGCCCCCCGGATTCCAAAGGCTCTCAGCCTCCTAAGCAGGTAGAGCCTGCTGTGGCCCTTCCTGTACAGGGCCTCCATATGATCTTCCCAGTCCAGCTTATTATTAAGGAGCAAACCCAGGTACTTATAGGTGTTCACAATCTCGATGCCCGTCCCCAGGATGTCCACTGGTTTTGGAGGGCATCTGCCTTTACGGAAGTCCACCACCATCTCCTTGGTCTTCCCCGCGTTAATCTTCAAGTGGTTCTGGTGGCACCAGTCCACAAAAAACCGGTTCAGTTCTCTGTACTCCCTGTCATCATCGTCTGTGATGAGGCCTACTATTGCAGAGTCGTCAGAATACACGTTATCTGATGGGTAGTGGAATATATATAAGTCATCTGGTGGGTGGTGGGATATATACAAATCATCTGGTGGGTGGTGGGGTACATCCGTGTTATCTGGTGAGTAGTGGGGTAAAAACAAGTCATCTGGTGGGTGGTGGGGTATATACGTGTTATCTGGTGGGTGGTGGGGTATATACAAATCATCTGGTGGGTGGTGCGGTATATACAAATCATCTGTTGGGTAGTGGCGTAAATACAAGTTGTTTGGTGGGTGGTGGGGTATATACGTGTTATCTGGTGGGTAGTGGGGTATATACAAACCATCTGGTGGGTGGTGGGGTATATACATGTCATCTGGTGGGTGGTGGGGTATATACGTGTTATCTGGTGGGTAGTAGGGTATATACAAACCATCTGGTGGGTGGTGGGGTATATACATGTCATCTGGTGGGTGGTGGGGTATATACATGTCATCTGGTGGGTGGTGGGGTATATAAGTGTTATCTGGTGAGTAGTGGGGTAAATACAAGTCATCTGGTGGGTGCTGGGGTATATACGTGTTATCTGGTGGGTGGTGGGATATATACAAATCATCTGGTAGGTGGTGGGGTATATACAAATCATCTGGTGGGTGGTGGGATATATATAAGTCATCTGGTGGGTGGTGGGGTATATATAAGTCATCTGGTGGGTGGTGGGATATATATATAATTTATCTGGTGGGTGGTGGGGTATAAAAGTGTTATCTGGTGGGTGGTGGGATACATCTGTGTTATCTGGTGGGTAGTGGGGTAAATACAAGTCATCTGGTAGGTGGTGGGGTATATATAAGTCATCTGGTGGGTGGTGGGATATATATAAGTCATCTGGTGGGTGGTGGGGTATATGCGTGTTATCTGGTGGGTGGTGGGGTATATACAAATCATCTGGTGGGTGGTGGGGTATATACATGTCATCTGGTGGGTGGTGGGGTACATCCGTGTTATCTGGTGGGTAATGGGGTAAATACAAGTCATCTGGTGGGTGGTGGGGTATATACAAGTTATGTGATGGGTGGTGGGATATATATGTCATCTGGTGGGTGGTGGGGTACATATGTGTTATCTGGTGGGTGGTGGGGTATATATAAGTCATCTGGTGGGTGGTGGGGTATATATAAGTCATCTAGTGGGTGGTGGGGTACATACGTGTTATCTGGTGGGTGGTGGGGTATATACGTGTTATCTGGTGGGTGGTGGGGTATATACAAATCATCTCGTGGGTGGTGGGGTATATATAAGTCATGTGGTGGGTGGTGGGGTATATATAAGTCATGTGGTGGGTGGTGGGGTATATACAAGTCATCTGGTGGGTAGTGGGGTATATATAAGTCATCTGGTGGGGTATATATAAGTCATCTAGTGGGTGGTGGGGTACATACATGTTATCTGGTGGGTGGTGGGGTATATACGTGTTATCTGGTGGGTGGTGGGGTATATACAAATCATCTGGTGGGTGGTGGGGTATATACAAATCATCTGGTGGGTGGTGGGGTACATACATGTTATCTGGTGGGTGGTGGGGTATATACGTGTTATCTGGTGGGTGGTGGGGTATATATAAGTCATGTGGTGGGTGGTGGGGTATATATAAGTCATCTGGTGGGTGGTGGGGTATATACAAGTCATCTGGTGGGTGGTGGGGTATATATAAGTCATGTGGTGGGTGGTGGGGTATATATAAGTCATCTGGTGGGTGGTGGGGTACATACGTGTTATCTGGTGACTTGGTATACCTACCTTGGGTGAGTTATGGGGGCAGATATAGACCATGGGCACAGGTCAGGCCAACTTGTGTCTCTCCATGGAAGCTCAGCCATTGGTGTTGGTTGCACAGATCCGCTATGTGCACATGTCCTGATCTAAGTGGAGCCACAGTTATGGGTAGTGGTATATGAAGGCATCAGAGGATGGTCCCTACTGAGACCCCTCTATATATCAGGGTACTAATGCCCAATAACAATGACCAAGCAGTTTCTTGGCAGCAGGATCCAGGAGAGCTCCACATTTACAAGAAGTTGACTAAAGTTGACAAGTTCTTTTACTATGGGGTTGTGAAGGTTTTCAGTAAAATAGCCAATCCACATTGGAAACAAGAAAGCCCTTCTAAAACAAAAGTATTGAGCAACAGTGCCACCCCTGCCTTCAGGATCTGTGCGGTACTTAAGCTCAATCCACTTCACTGAAATTGGGCTACAATAACAGACCCCAGCCATGCACTGTGTCCTCTCCCCCTCCCCTCACGGCTGCCATGATATGGGAGGGGGACCTTTGGTCAGACTTCACACCCACAGCTATCATCACTTATGGCATAGTCTGTGGATCCTGTGGATAGGCAACAAATGTCCCAAGTGGGATTGCCCTAGGGCACCAGCAGTTAAAAAACTTGCCCTAAGAGCATGCTGGGAGTTGTAGTTTGACAACAGTTAACAGCCTTAGACATTTGGCCAACAAGAATTTCCACAAAAATTGACTCGAGAAATTCTTTAAAGAAAAGAAGTCCCTTGTCAGGATGTGTAAAGGAAGATCGGCATGTAGAGGGAGGAAATATCCCATATGGACGGCGGCCGTGTTAATGGGGATTAGTTACAGCCGTGTCCTCACCATCATAGCCTGGGCCGGGGGGAAATCACTGAGGAGGTTTTATTTGTAGACCAGACGTGGCTTCCATTTCCTCCAGGTTTAATTATTATGCACAATGGTGCGTAAACTGTGAGAACGCTGACACGTAAAGTGTTATCTGCCGAGACGCTTATTAAATGCACAGATTTACATCATTATTAATTAACATCTGCCTTCAGGAGGGCTCCTAAGGCCCACCATACAGCAATACTCCTAAAGGCAGCGCCTGCAATAAAAGGTCACTTTGTAACAAATCCTTCAATGTAAACCAAACTGACTGATGTAGCAGAGAGGAGTTTGTCATTGACCACTAACTGGGAATCTCCTATTACAATGGATAATTCATAAGTCAGAACACAACAGTAAGAAGCAGCAAAATGTACAGAATATACAGATAAGTGTACAACTCTGCGTATGGGAAGAGACTGCAGGCACAAGACTTGTGATGAGGGAGTAAATAAGAGCCAAACACAGCAGAAATAAAACCGTAATACAATAAGATTCACATGGTGATAAACTAGATATAAACTAAGCTGATACAGAAAAAAGTACACTAGAAAAATAACTAAACTATACTGCAAAACTACTAAAAAAAACCGCAACAACACATAATAATACAATAATATAATAAACACTAATCTGTAGGCATAAATAATAATATAATATAGTGTATTCTAATATGTACACATAAATAATACCATAATATAGTATATTATAATCTGCACCTAAATAATACCATAATATAGTATATAGTAACCTGCTCAACTATACAATACTGTAATATAGTATATACACACCTGTACACCTAAATAATACCATAATATAATATACACTAATCTATACACATAAATAATAACATAATATAGTATATTATAATCTGTGCACCTAAATAATAACATAATATAGTACAGTATATACTAAACTGTACACCTAAATAATACCATAATATAGTATATACTAATCTGTACACCTAAATAATACCATAATATAGTATATACTAACCTGTACACATAAATAATACCATAATATAGTATATACTGACCGGAACAACCAAATAATACCATAATATATTATATACTAACCTGTACACCTAAATAATACCATAATATAGTATAAATAAACCCGTACACCTAAATAATAGCATAATATAGTATATACTAACTGGTACACATAAATACCATAATATATTATATACTAACCTGTACACCTAAATAATACCAGAATATAGTTTAAACTAATCTTTATACCTAAATAATACAATAATATAGTATATACTAACCTGTACACCTAAATAATACCATAATATATTATATATTAACTGTTACACTAAAATAATACCATAATATAATATATACTAACCTATACACCTAAATAATACCATAATATAGTATATATTAACCGGTACACATAAATAATACCATAATATAGTATATACTAACCTGTACACCTAAATAATACCATAATATATTATATATTAACTGTTACACTAAAATAATACCATAATATAATATATACTAACCTATACACCTAAATAATACCATAATATAGTATATACTAACCGGTACACATAAATAATATCATAATATAGTATATACTAACCTGTACACCTAAATAATACCATAATATATTATATTATATATTAACCGTTACACTAAAATAATATCATAATATAGTATATACTAACCGGTACACCTGAATAATAATACCATAATATAGTATATACTAACCGGTACACATAAATAATACCATAATATAGTACATACTAATCTGTACACCTAAATAATACCATAATATAGTATATACATACCTGTACACCTAAATAATACCATAATATAGTATATACTAACAGGTACACCTAAATAATACCGTAATATAGTATATACTAATCTATACACCTAAATAATACCATAATATATTATATACCAACCTGTACACCTAAATAACACCATAATATAGTATATACTAACCTGTACACCTATATAATACCATAATATAGTATATACTAACCTGTACACCTAAATAATACCATAATATAGTATATACTAACCTGTACACCTGAGTAATACCATAATATAGTATATACAAACCTGTACATCTAAATAACACCATAATATAGTATATATTAACCTTTACACCTAAATAATACCATAATATAGTATATACTAATCTGTACACCTAAATAATACCATAATATAGTATATACTAACCTGTACACCTAAACAATACCATAATATAGTATATGCTAACCTGTACACCTAAATAATACCATAATATATTATATACTAACCTGTACACCTAAATAATACCATAATATAGTATATACTAACCTTTACACCTAAATAATATCGTAGTATAGTATATACTAAACTGTACATGTAAATAATACCATAATATATTATATACTAACCTGTAACCTAAATAATACCATAATATAGTATATACTAACCTTTACACCTAAATAATACCATAATATAGTGTGTACTTACCTGTACACCTAAATAATACCATTATATAGTATATACTAATCTGTATACCTAAATAATACCATAATATCGTATATACTAACCTGTACACATAAACAATACCATAATATAGTATGTATTAACCGATACACCTAAATAATATCGTAATATAGTATATACTAAACTGTACATGTAAATAATACCATTATATCGTATACAATAACCTGTACACATAAACAATACCATAATATAGTATATACTAACCTGTACACCTAAATAGTACCATAATATAGTATATACTAACCTGTACACCTGAGTAATACCATAATATAGTACATACTAACCTGTACACCTAAATAATACCATAATATAGTATATACTAACATGTACACCTAAATAATACCATAATATATAATATATTAACCGTTACACAAAATAACACCATAAAATAGTCTATACTAACCTGTACACCTAAATAATACCACCATATAGTATATACTAACCAGTACACATAAAAAATACCATAATATAGTATATACTAACCTGTACACCTAAATAATACCATAATATAGTATATACTAACCTGTACACATAAACAATAAGATAATATAGTATATACTAACTGGTACACCTAAATAATATCGTAATATACAGTCATGGCCAAAAGTTTTGAGAATGCCACAAATATTGTATTTTCACATGATCTGCTGCCCTCTGGTTTTTATGTGTGTTTGTCAGATGTTTTTATCACATACAGAAATAGAATTGCATTCATATTATGAGTAACAGAAGCTTATATTGACAGTTAGAATGAGTTAATGCAGCAAGTCAATATTTGCAGTGTTGACCCTTCTTCTTCAGGACCTCTGCAATTCTCCCTGGCATGCTCTCAATCAACTTCTGGACCAAATCCTGACTGATAGCAGTCCATTCTTGCAGAATCAATGCTTTCATTTTGTCTGAATTTGTTGGTTTTTGTTTGTCCACCCGTCTCTTGATGATTGACCACAAGTTCTCAATGGGATTAAGATCTGGGGAGTTTCCAGGCCATGGACCCAAAATCTCTATGTTTTGTTCCCTGAGCCATTTAGTTATCACCTTTGCTTTATGGCAAGGTGCTCCATCATGCTGGAAAAGGCATTGTTGAGCGCCAAACTGCTCTTGGACGGTTGGGAGAAGTTGCTCTTGGAGGACATTCTGGTACCATTCTTTATTCATGGCAAGACTGTGAGAGAGCCGATTCCCTTGGCTGAGAAGCAACCCCACACATGAATGCTTTCAGGATGCTTTACAGTTGGCATGAGACAAGACTGGTGGTAGCGCTCACCTCTTCTTCTCCGAATAAGCTGTTTTCCAGATGTTCCAAACAATGGAAAAGGGGATTCATCAGAGAAAATGACTTTACCCCAGTCCTCAGCAGTCCACTCCCTGTACCTTTTGCAGAATATCAGTCTGTCCCTGATGTTTTTTCTGGAGAGAAGTGGCTTCTTTGCTGCCCTCCTTGAGACCAGGCCTTGCTCCAAGAGTCTCCACCTCACAGTGCGTGCAGATGCACTCACACCTGCCTGCTGCCATTCCTCAGCAAGTTCTGCACTGCTGGTAGCCCGATCCCGCAGCTGAAACACTTTTAAGAGACGGTCCTGCCGCTTGCTGGTCTTTCTTGGGCGCCCTGGAGCCTTTTTGGCACCAATGGAACCTCTCTCCTTGAAGTTCTTGATGATGCGATAGATTGTTGACTGAGGTGCAATCTTTCTAGCTGCAATACTCTTCCCAGTTAGGCCATTTGTGTGCAGTGCAATGATGACTGCACGTTTCTTTAGAGATAACCATGGTTAACAGAAGAGAAACAATGATGGCAAGCACCAGCCTCCTTTTAAAGTGTCCAGTGGTGTCATTCTTACTTAATCATGACAGATTGATCTCCAGCCCTGTCCTCATCAACACCCACACCTGTGTTAATGGAGCAATCACTGAAACGATGTTAGGTGGTCCTTTTAAGGCAGGGCTGCAATGATGTTGAAATGTGTTTTGGGGGATAAAGTTCATTTTCTAGGCAAATATTGACTTTGCAAGTAATTGCTGTTAAGCTGATCACTCTTTATAACATTCTGGAGTATATGCAAATTGCCATTAGAAAAACTGAAGCAGTAGACTTTGTAAAAATTAATATTTGTATCATTCTCAAAACTTTTGGCCATGACTGTAGTATATACTAAACTGTACATATAAATAATACCATAATATATTATATACTAACCTGTACACATAAATAATACCATAATATAGTATATACTAACCTGTACACCTAAATAATACCATAATATAGTATATACTAACCTGAACACCTGAGTAATACCAAAATATAGTATATACTAACCTGTACACCTAAATAATACCATAATATAGTATATAGTAACCTGTACTCCTAAATAATACCATAATATAGGGTATTCTAACCTGTACACCTAAATAATACCATAATATAGTATATACTAAACTGTACACCTAAATAATATTGTAATATATTATATAGTAACCTCTACATAGAAATAAAACCATAATATAGTATATACTAATCTGTATACTTAAATAATACCATAATATATTATATATTAACCGTTACTAATCTGTATACCTAAATAATACAATAATATAGTATATACTAACCTGTACACATAAACAATACCATAATATAGTATATACTAACCGGTACACCTAAATAATATCGTAATATAGTATATACTAAACTGTACATGTAAATAATACCATAATATATTATGTACTAACCTGTACACAGAAATAATACCATAATATAGTATATACTAACCTGTACACCTAAATAATACCATAATATAGTATATACTAACCTGTACACCAAATAATACCATAATATAGTATATACTAACCTGTACACATAAATAATAAGAAAATATAGTATATACTAACTGGTACACCTAAATAATATCGTAATATACAGTCATGGCCAAAAGTTTTGAGAATTACACAAATATTCTATTTTCACATGATCTGCTGCCCTCTGGTTTTTCTGTGTGTTTGTCAGATGTTTTTATCACATACAGAAATAGAATTGCATTCATATTATGAGTAACAGAAGCTTATATTGACAGTTAGAATGAGTTAATGCAGCAAGTCAATATTTGCAGTGTTGACCCTTCTTCTTCAGGACCTCTGCAATTCTCCCTGGCATGCTCTCAATCAACTTCTGGACCAAATCCTGACTGATAGCAGTCCATTCTTGCAGAATCAATGCTTTAATTTTGTCTGAATTTGTTGGTTTTTGTTTGTCCACCCGTCTCTTGATGATTGACCACAAGTTCTCAATGGGATTAAGATCTGGGGAGTTTCCAGGCCATGGACCCAAAATCTCTATGTTTTGTTCCCTGAGCCATTTAGTTATCACCTTTGCTTTATGGCAAGGTGCTCCATCATGCTGGAAAAGGCATTGTTGAGCGCCAAACTGCTCTTGGACGGTTGGGAGAAGTTGCTCTTGGAGGACATTCTGGTACCATTCTTTATTCATGGCAAGACTGTGAGAGAGCCCATTCCCTTGGCTGAGAAGCAACCCCACACATGAATGGTTTCAGGATGCTTTACAGTTGGCATGAGACAAGACTGGTGGTAGCGCTCACCTCTTCTTCTCCGAATAAGCTGTTTTCCAGATGTTCCAAACAATCGAAAAGGGGATTCATCAGAGAAAATGACTTTCCCCCAGTCCTCAGCAGTCCACTCCCTGTACCTTTTGCAGAATATCAGTCTGTCCCTGATGTTTTTTCTGGAGAGAAGTGGCTTCTTTGCTGCCCTCCTTGAGACCAGGCCTTGCTCCAAGAGTCTCCGCCTCACAGTGCGTGCAGATGCACTCACACCTGCCTGCTGCCATTCCTCAGCAAGCTCTGCACTGCTGGTAGCCCGATCCTGCAGCTGAAACACTTTTAAGAGACGGTCCTGCCGCTTGCTGGTCTTTCTTGGGCGCCCTGGAGCCTTTTTGGCACCAATGGAACCTCTCTCCTTGAAGTTCTTGATGATGCGATAGATTGTTGACTGAGGTGCAATCTTTCTAGCTGCAATATTCTCCCCAGTTAGGCCATTTTTGTACAGTGCAATGATGACTGCACGTGTTTCTTTAGAGATAACCATGGTTAACAGAAGAGAAACAATGATGGCAAGCACCAGCCTCCTTTTAAAGTGTCCAGTGGTGTCATTCTTACTTAATCATGACAGATTGATCTCCAGCCCTGTCCTCATCAACACCCACACCTGTGTTAATGGAGCCATCACTGAAACGATGTTAGGTGGTCCTTTTAAGGCAGGGCTGCAATGATGTTGAAATGTGTTTTGGGGGATAAAGTTCATTTTCTAGGCAAATATTGACTTTGCAAGTAATTGCTGTTAAGCTGATCACTCTTTACAACATTCTGGAGTATATGCAAATTGCCATTAGAAAAACTGAAGCAGTAGACTTTGTAAAAATAAATATTTGTATCATTCTCAAAACTTTTGGCCATGACTGTAGTATATACTAAACTGTACATATAAATAATACCATAATATATTATATACTAACCTGTACACATAAATAATACCATAATATAGTATATATTAACCTATACACCTAAATAATACTATGATATAGTATATACTAACCTGTACACCTGAGTAATACCATAATATAGTATATACTAACATGTACACCTAAATAATACCATAATATAGTATACAGTAATCTATACACCTAAGTAATACCATAATATAGTATATATTACCTGTACACCTAAATAATACCATAATATATTATATACTAAACTGTACACCTAAATAATATCGTAATATATTATATAATAACCTATACATAGAAATAAAACCATAATATAGTATATACTAATCTGTATACCTAAATAATACCATAATATATTATATATTAACCGTTACACCTAAATAATACAATAATATAGATATACTAACCGGACACATAAATAACATAATATAGTGTATACTAATTTGTATACCTAAACAATACGATAATATAGTATATACTAACCTGTACACCTAAATTACACTATAATATAGTATATAGTAACCTGCACACCTAAATAATACCATAATATAGAATATACTAACCTGTACACTAAAATAATACCACAATATAGTATATACTAACCTGTACACCTAAATAATACCATAATGTAGTATATACTAACCTGTACACCTAAATAATACCATAATATAGAGTATAGTAATCTGTACACCTAAATAATACCACAATATAGTATATACTAATCTGTACACCTAAATAATACCATAATATATTATATACTAACCGGTACACGTAAATAATACCATAATATAGTACATACTAACCTGTACACCTAAATAATATTGTAATATATAATATACAAACCTGTACACCTAAATCATACCATAATATAGTATATACTAACCTGTACACCTAAATAATACCATAATATAGTATATACTAACCTTTACACGTAAATAATACCATAACATAGTACATACTAACCTGTACACCTAAATAATATTGTAATATATAATATACAAACCTGTACATCTAAATAATACCATAATATAGTATATACTAACTGGTACACATAAATACCATAATATAGTATATACTAACCTGTACACCTAAATAATACCATAATATAGTATATACTAACCTGTACACCTAAATAATACCAAAATATAGTATATACTAACCTATACACCTAAATAATGCCATAATATAGTATATACAATAACCTGTACACCTAAATAATACCAAAATATATTATATACTAACCTGTACATATAAATAATACCATAATATATCATACAGTAACCTGCTCAACTATACAATACCGTAATATAGTATATACTAACCTATACACCTAAATAATACCATAATATAGTATATACTAACCTGTACGCCTAAATAATACCAAAATATAGTATATAGTAACCTGTACACCTAAATAATACCATAATATAGTATATACTAACCTGTACACCTAAATAATACCAAAATATAGTATATACTAATCTGTACACCTAAAAAATACCATAATATAGTATATACTGACCTAAACAACTAAATAATACCTTAATATATTATATACTAACCTGTACACCTAAATAATACCATAATATAGTATATACTAACCGGTACAGCTAAATAACACCATAATATATTATATACTAACCTGTACACCTAAATAATACCATAATATAGTATATACTAAACTGTACACCTAAATAATATCGTAATATATTATATAATAACCTCTACATAGAAATAAAACCATAATATATTATATACTAATCTGTATACCTAAATAATACCATAATATAGTATATACTAACCTATACACCTAAATAATACCATAATATAGTATATACAATAACCTGTACACCTAAATAATACCAGAATATATTATATACTAACCTGTACATATAAATAATACCATAATATATCATACAGTAACCTGCTCAACTATACAATACCATAATATAGTATATACTAAACTATACACCTAAATAATACCAAAATATAGTATATAGTAACCTGTACACCTAAATAATACCATAATATAGTATATACTAACCTGGTCACCTAAATAATACCATAATATAGTATATACTAACCTGCACACCTAAATAATACCAAAATATAGTATATACTAACCTGTACACCTAAATAATACCATAATATAGTATATACTAATGTGTACACCTAAAAAATACCATAATATAGTATATACTGACCTAAACACCTAAATAACACCATAATATATTATATACTAACCTGTACACCTAAATAATACCATTATATATTATATACTAAACTGTACACCTAAATAATATCGTAATATATTATATAATAACCTCTACATAGAAATAAAACCATAATATAGTATATACTAATGTGTATACCTAAATAATACCATAATATATTATATATTAACCGTTACTAATCTGTATACCTAAATAATACAATAATATAGTATATACTAACCGGTACACATAAATAACATAATATAGTATATACTAATCTGTATACCTAAATAATACCATAATATAGTATATACTAACCTGTACACATAAACAATAACATAATATAGTATATACTAACCGGTACACCTAAATAATATCGTAATATAGTATATACTAAACTGTACATATAAATAATACCATAATATATTATATACTAACCTGTACACATAAATAATACCATAATATAGTATGTACTAACCTGTACACCTGAGTAATACCATAATATAGTATATACTAACCTGCACACCTAAATAATACCATAATATAGTATATAGTAATCTATACACCTAAATAATACCATAATATAGGGTACTCTAACCTGTACACCTAAATAATACCATAATATACTATATACTAACCTGTACACCTAAATAATACCATAATATAGTATATAGTAACCTGTACACCTAAATAATACCATAATATAGTATATACTAACCTGTACACCTAAATAATACCAAAATATAGTATATACTAACCTATACACCTAAATAATACCATAATATAGTATATATTAATCTGTACAAGTAAAAAATACCATAATATAGTATATACTGACCTAAACAACTAAATAATACCTTGATATATTATATACTAACCTGTACACCTAAATAATACCATTATATACTATATACTAACCGGTACACCTAAATAACACCATAATATATTATATACTAACCTGTACACCTAAATAATACCATAATATAGTATATACTGAACTGTACACCTAAATAATATCGTAATATATTATATAGTAACTTCTACATAGAAATAAAACCATAATATAGTAAATACTAATCTGTATACCTAAATAATACCATAATATATTATATATTAACCGTTACTAATCTGTATACCTAAATAATACAATAATATAGTATATACTAACCGGTATAAATAAATAACATAATATAGTATATACTAATCTGTATACCTAAATAATACCATAATATATTATATATTAACCTTTACACCTAAATAATTCAATAATATAGTATATACTAACCTTTACACATAAATAACATAATATAGTATATACTAATCTGTATACCTAAATATTACCATAATATAGAGTATAGTAATCTGTACACCTAAATAATACCACAATATAGTATATACTAATCTGTACACCTAAATAATACCATAATATAGTATATACTAACCGGTACACATAAAAACCATAATATAGTATATACTAACCTGTACACCTAAATAACACCATAATATAGTATATACTAATCTGTATACCTAAATATTACCATAAACTGGTATATACTAACCGGTACACATAAATACCATAATATAGTATATACTAAGCTGTACACCTAAATAATACCATAATATAGTATATACTAACCTATACACCTAAATAATACCATAATATAGTATATACAATAACCTTTACACCTAAATAATACCAAAATATATTATATACTAACCTGTACATATAAATAATACCATAATATATCATACAGTAACCTGCTCAACTATACAATACCGTAATATAGTATATACTAACCTGTGCACCTAAATAATACCATAATATAGTATATATTAACCAGTACACCTAAATAATATCGTAATATATTACATACTAACCTGTACATATAAATAATACCATAATATATCATACAGTAACCTGCTCAACTATTCAATACCGTAATATAGTATATACTAACCGGTACTCCTAAATAATACCATAATATAGTATATACTAACCTGTACACCTAAATAATACCATAATATAGTATATACTAACCTGTGCACCTAAATAATACCATAATATAGTATATAGTAACCTGTACACCTAAATAATACCATAATATAGTATATGCTAACCTGTACACCTAAATAATACCATAATATAGTATATAGTAACCTGTACACCTAAATAATACCATAATATAGTATATACTAACCTGTACACCTAAATAATACCAAAATATAGTATATACTAACCTATACACCTAAATAATACCATAATATAGTATATACTAATCTGTACAACTAAAAAATACCATAATATAGTATATACTGACCTAAACAACTAAATAATACCTTAATATATTATATACTAACATGTACACCTAAATAATACCATAATATAGCATATACTAACCGGTACACCTAAATAACACCATAATATATTATATACTAACCTGTACACCTAAATAATACCATAATATAGTATATACTGAACTGTACACCTAAATAATATCGTATTATATTATATAGTAACCTCTACATAGAAATAAAACCATAATATAGTATATACTAATCTGTATACCTACATAATACCATAATATATTATATATTAACCGTTACTAATCTGTATACCTAAATAATACAATAATATAGTATATACTAACCGGTACACATAAATAACATAATATAGTATATACTAACCTGTACACCTAAATAATACCATAATATAGTATATACTAAACTGTACACATAAACAATACCATAATATAGTATATACTAACCGGTACACCTAAATAATATCGCAATATAGTATATACTAAACTGTACATGTAAATAATACCATAATATATTATATACTAACCTGTACACAGAAATAATACCATAATATAGTATATACTAACCTGTACACCTAAATAATACCTTAATATAGTATATACTAACCTGTAAACCTAAATAATACCATAATATAGTATATACTAACCTGTACACCTAAATAATACCATAATATAGTATATACTAACCTGTACACATAAACAATAAGATAATATAGTATATACTAACCGGTACACGTAAATAATATCGTAATATATTATATACTAAACTGTACATATAAATAATACCATAATATATTATATACTAACCTGTACACATAAATAATACCATAATATAGTATGTACTAACCTGTACACCTGAGTAATACCATAATATAGTATATACTAACATGTACACCTAAATAATACCATAATATAGTATATATTAATCTATACACCTAAGTAATACCATAATATAGTATATACTAACCTGTACACCTAAATAACACCATAATATATTATATATTACCTGTACACCTAAATAATACCATAATATAGTATATACTAATCTTTGCACCTAAATAATACCATAATATAGTATATACTAAACTGTACACCTAAATAATATCGTAATATATGATATAATAACCTCTACATAGAAATAAAACCATAATATAGTATGTACTAATCTGTATACCTAAATAATACCATAATATATTATATATTAACCGTTACACCTAAATAATACAGTAATATAGTATATACTAACCGGTACACATAAATAACATAATATAGTATATACTAATCTGTATACCTAAATAATACCATAATATAGTATATACTAACCTGTACACCTAAATAATACCATAATATAGTATATACTAACCTGTGCACCTAAATAATACCATAATATAGTATATAGTAACCTGTACACCTAAATAATACCATAATATAGTATATGCTAACCTGTACACCTAAATAATACCATAATATAGTATATAGTAACCTGTACACCTAAATAATACCATAATATAGTATATACTAACCTTTACACCTAAATAATACCAAAATATAGTATATACTAACCTATACACCTAAATAATACCATAATATAGTATATACTAATCTGTACAACTAAAAAATACCATAATATAGTATATACTGACCTAAACAACTAAATAATACCTTAATATATTATATACTAACATGTACACCTAAATAATACCATAATATAGTATATACTAACCGGTACTCCTAAATAACACCATAATATATTATATACTAACCTGTACACCTAAATAATACCATAATATAGTATATACTGAACTGTACACCTAAATAATATCGTAATATATTATATAGTAACCTCTACATAGAAATAAAACCATAATATAGTATATACTAATTTGTATACCTAAATAATACCATAATATATTATATATTAACCGTTACTAATCTGTATACCTAAATAATACAATAATATAGTATATACTAACCGGTACACATAAATAACATAATATAGTATATACTAACCTGTACACCTAAATAATACCATAATATAGTATATACTAACCTCTACACATAAACAATACCATAATATAGTATATACTAACCGGTACACCTAAATAATATCGCAATATAGTATATACTAAACTGTACATGTAAATAATACCATAATATATTATATACTAACCTGTACACAGAAATAATACCATAATATAGTATATACTAACGTGTACACCTAAATAATACCATAATATAGTATATACTAACCTGTACACCTGAGTAATACCATAATATAGTACATACTAACCTGTACACCTAAATAATACCATAATATAGTATACACTAACCTGCACACATAAACAATAAGATAATACAGTATATAATAACCGGTACACCTAAATAATATCGTAATATAAAATATACTAAACTGTACATATAAATAATACCATAATATATTATATACTAACCTGTACACATAAATAATACCATAATATAGTATGTACTAACCTGTACACCTGAGTAATACCATAATATAGTATATACTAAACTGTACACCTAAATAATATCGTAATATATTATATAATAACCTCTACATAGAAATAAAACCATAATATAGTATGTACTAATCTGTATACCTAAATAATACCATAATATAGTATATATTAACCGTTAAACATAAATAATACAATAATATAGTATATACTAACCGGTACACATAAATAACATAATATAGTATATACTAATCTGTATACCTAAATAATACCATAATATAGTAGATACTAACCTGTACACCTAAATTACACTATAACATAGTATATAGTAACCTGCACACCTAAATAATACCATAATATAGAATATATTAACTGGTACACCTAAATAATACCATAATATAGTATATACTAACCTGTACACTAAAATAATACCACAATATAGTATATACTAACCTGTACACCTAAATAATATTATAATATAGTATATACTAACCTGTACACCTAAATAATACCATAGTATAGAGTATAGTAATCTGTACACCTAAATAATACCACAATATAGTATATACTAATCTGTACACCTAAATAATACCATGATATATTATATACTAACCGGTACACGTAAATAATACCCTCAAATAGTACATAATTACCGGTGCACCTAAATAATATTGTAATATATAATATACAAACCTGTACACCTAAATAATACCATAATATAGTATATACTAATCTGTACACCTAAATAATACCATAATATAGTATATACTAACCGGTACACATAAAAACCATAATATAGTATATACTAACCTGTACACCTAAATAACACCATAATATAGTATATACTAATCTGTATACCTAAATATTACCATAAACTGGTATATACTAACCGGTACACATAAATACCATAATATAGTATATACTAAGCTGTACACCTAAATAATACCATAATATAGTTATAACTTACTATAAACCATATACACCTAAATAATACCATAATATAGTATATACAATAACCTTTACACCTAAATAATACCAAAATATATTATATACTAACCTGTACACCTAAATAATACCATAATATAGTATATACTAACCTGTACACCTAAATAATACCATAATATAGTATATACTAACCTGTACACATAAACAATAAGATAATATAGTATATACTAACCGGTACACGTAAATAATATCGTAATATATTATATACTAAACTGTACATATAAATAATACCATAATATATTATATACTAACCTGTACACATAAATAATACCATAATATAGTATGTACTAACCTGTACACCTGAGTAATACCATAATATAGTATATACTAACATGTACACCTAAATAATACCATAATATAGTATATATTAATCTATACACCTAAGTAATACCATAATATAGTATATACTAACCTGTACACCTAAATAACACCATAATATATTATATATTACCTGTACACCTAAATAATACCATAATATAGTATATACTAATCTTTACACCTAAATAATACCATAATAGAGTATATACTAAACTGTACACCTAAATAATATCGTAATATATTATATAATAACCTCTACATAGAAATAAAACCATAATATAGTATGTACTAATCTGTATACCTCAATAATACCATAATATATTATATATTAACCGTTACACCTAAATAATACAGTAATATAGTATATACTAACCGGTACACATAAATAACATAATATAGTGTATACTAATCTGTATACCTAAATAATACCATAATATAGTATATACTAACCTGTACACCTAAATTACACTATAACATAGTATATAGTAACCTGCACACCTAAATAATACCATAATATAGAATATATTAACTGGTACACCTAAATAATAACATAATATAGTATATACCAACCTGTACACTAAAATAATACCACAATAGAGTATAAACTAACCTGTACACCTAAATAATACCATAATATAGAGTATAGTAATCTGTACACCTAAATAATACCACAATATAGTATATACTAATCTGTACACCTAAATAATACCATGATATATTATATACTAACCGGTACACGTAAATAATACCATAATATAGTACATACTAACCTGTACACCTAAATAATATTGTAATATATAATATACAAACCTGTACACCTAAATAATACCATAATATAGTATATACTAATCTGTACACCTAAATAATACCATAATATAGTATATACTAACCGGTACACATAAATACCATAATATAGTATATACTAACCTGTACACCTAAATAACACCATAATATAGTATATACTAATCTGTATACCTAAATATTACCATAAACTGGTATATACTAACCGGTACACATAAATACCATAATATAGTATATACTAAGCTGTACACCTAAATAATACCATAATATAGTATATACTAACCTGTACACCTAAATAATACCATAATATAGTATATACTAACCTATACACCTAAATAATACCATAATATAGTATATACAATAACCTGTACACCTAAATAATACCAAAATATATTATATACTAACCTGTACATATAAATAATACCATAATATATCTACAGTAACCTGCTCAACTATACAATACTGTAATATAGTATATACTAACCTGTACACCTAAATAATACCATAATATATTATATACTAACCTGTACACCTAAACAAAACCATAATATAGTATATACTAATCTGTACACCTAAAAAATACCATAATATAGTATATACTGACCTAAACAACTAAATAATACCTTGATATATTATATACTAACCTGTACACCTAAATAATACCATAATATAGTATATACTAACCGGTACACCTAAATAACATCATAATATATTATATACTAACCTGTACACCTAAATAATACCATAATATATTATATACTAACCTGTACACCTAAATAAAACCATAATATAGTATATACTAATCTGTATACCTAAATAATACCATAATATATTATATATTAACCGTTACTAATCTGTATACCTAAATAATACAATAATATAGTATATACTAACCGGTACACATAAATAATATCGTAATATAGTATATACTAAACTGTACATGTAAATAATACCATAATATATTATATACTAACCTGTACACATAAATAATACCATAATATAGTATATACTAACCTGTATACCTAAATAATACCATAATATAGTATATACTAACCTGTACACCTGAGTAATACCATAATATAGTATATACTAATCTGTACACCTAAATAATACCATAATATAGTATATAGTAATCTATACACCTAAATAATACCATAAAATAGGGTATTCTAACCTGTACACCTAAATAATACCATAATATACTATATACTAACCTGTACACCTAAATAATACCATACTATAGTATATATTAAATGTACACCTAAATAATACCATAATATAGTATACAATAACCTGTACACCTGAGTAATACCATAATATAGTATATACTAATCTGTACACCTAAATAATACCATAATATAGTATATAGTAATCTATACACCTAAATAATACCATAAAATAGGGTATTCTAACCTGTACACCTAAATAATACCATAATATACTATATACTAACCTGTACACCTAAATAATACCATACTATAGTATATATTAAATGTACACCTAAATAATATCATAATATAGTATACAATAACCTGTACACATAAACAATACCATTACATAGTATATACTAACCTGTACACCTAAATAGTACCAAAATATAGTGTATACTAACCTATACACCTAAATAATACCATAATATAATATATACTAATCTGCACACCTAAAAAATACCATAATATAGTATATACTGACCTAAACAACTAAATAATACCTTAATATATTATATACTAACCTGTACACCTAAATAATACCATAATATAGTATATACTAACCGGTACACCTAAATAACACCATAATATATTATATACTAACCTGTACACCTAAATAATACCATAATATAGTATATACTGAACTGTACACCTAAATAATATCGTAATATATTATATAGTAACCTCTACATAGAAATAAAACCATAATATAGTATATACTAATCTGTATACCTAAATAATACCATAATATATTATATATTAACCGTTACTAATCTGTATACCTAAATAATACAATAATGTAGTATATACTAACCGGTACACATAAATAAAATAATATAGTATATACTAATCTGTATACCTAAATAATACCATAATATAGTATATACTAACCTGTACACCTAAGTAATACCATAATATAGTATATACTAACCTGTACACATAAACAATAAGATAATATAGTATATACTAACCGGTACACGTATATAATATCGTAATATAGAATATACTAAACTGTACATATAAATAATACCATAATATATTATATACTAACCTGTACACATAAATAATACCATAATATAGTATTTAATAACCAATACACCTAAATAATACCATAATATATTATATATTAACCGGTACACCTAAATAACACCATAATATAGTATTTAATAACCAATACACCTAAATAATACCATAATATATTATATACTAAGCTGTACACCTAAATAACACCATAATATTTTATATACTAACCTGTACACCTAAATAATACCATAATATAGTATATACTAAATTGTACACCTAAATAATATCGTAATATATTATATAATAACCTCTACATAGAAATTAAACCATAATATAGTATATACTAATCTGTATACCTAAATAATACCATAATATATTATATATTAACCTGTACACCTGAGTAATATCATAATATAGTACATACTAACCTGTACACCTGAGTAATACCATAATAAAGTACATACTAACCTGTACACCTAAATAATACCATAATATAGTATATACTAACCTGTACACAAAAATAATAAGATAATATAGTATATACTAACCGGTACACCTAAATAATATCGTAATATAGTATATACTAAACTGTACATATAAATAATACCATAATATATTATATACTAACCTGTACACATAAATAATATCATAATATAGTATATACTAACCTGTACACCTAAATAATACCATAATATAGTATATACTAACCTGTACACCTGAGTAATACCATAATATAGTATATACTAACCTGTACATCTAAATAATACCATAATGTATTATATAGTAATCTATACACCTAAATAATACCATAATATAGGGTATTCTAACCTGTACACCTAAATAATACCATAATATAGTATATACTAACCGTTACACCTAAATAACACCATAATATATTATATACAAACCTGTACACCTAAATAATACCATAATATAGTATATACTAAACTGTACACCTAAATAATATCGTAATATATTATATAATAACCTCTACATAGAAATGAAACCATAGTATAGTATATACTAATCTGTATACCTAAATAATACCATAATATATTATATATTAACCGTTACACCTAAATAATAAAATAATATAGTATATACTAACCGGTACACATAAATAACATAATATAGTGTATATAATTTGTATACCTAAATAATACCATAATATAGTATATACTAACCTGTACACCTAAATTACACTATAATATAGTATATAGTAACCTGCACACCTAAATAATACCATAATATAGAATATATTAACTGGCACACCTAAATAATACCATAATATAGTATATACTAACCTGTACACTAAAATAATACCACAATATAGTATATACTAACCTGTACACCTAAATAATACCTTAATATAGTATATACTAACCTGTACACCTAAATAATATTGTAATATATAATATACAAACCTGTACACCTAAATAATACCATAATATAGTATATACTAATCTGTACACCTAAAAAATACCATAATATAGTATATACTAACCGGTACACATAAATACCATAATATAGTATATACTAACCTGTACACCTAAATAACACCATAATATAGTATATACTAATCTGTATACCTAAATATTACCATAAACTAGTATATACTAACCGGTAAACCTAAATAACACCATAATATAGTATATACTAACCTGTACATCTAAATAATACCATAATATAGTATATACTAAACTGTACACCTAAATAATATTGTAATATATTAAATAATAACCTCTACATAGAAATAAAACCATAATATAGTATATACTAATCTGTATACCTAAATAATACCATAATATATTATATATTAACTGTTATTAATCTGTATACCTAAATATTACAATAATATATTATATACTAACCGGTACACATAAATAACATAATATAGTATATACTAATCTGTATACCTAAATAATACCATAATATAGTATATACTAACCTATACACAAAAACAATACCATAATATAGTATATACCAACCGGTACACCTAAATAATATCGCAATATAGTATATACTAAACTGTACATGTAAATAATACCATAATATATTATATACTAACCTGTACACATAACTAATACCATAATATAGTATATACTAACCTGTACACCTAAATAATACCATAATATAGTATATACTAACCTGTACACCTGAGTAATACCATAATATAGTACATATTAACCTGTACACCTAAATAATACCATAGTATAGTATATACTAACCTGTACACAAAAACAATAAGATAATATAGTATATACTAACCGGTACACCTAAATAATATCATAATATAGTATATACTAAACTGTACATATAAATAATACCATAATATATTATATACTAACCTGTACACCTGAGTAATATCATAATATAGTACATACTAACCTGTACACCTAAATAATACCATAATATATTATATACTAACCTGTACACATAAATAATACCATAATATAGTATATACTAACCTGTACACCTAAATAATGCTATAATATAGTATATACTCACCTGTACACCTGAGTAATACCATAATATAGTACATACTAACCTGTACACCTAAATAATACCATAATATATTATATACTAACCTGTACACATAAATAATACCATAATATTTTATATACTAACCGGTACACGTAAATAATACCATAATATAGTATATACTAACCTGTACACCTAAATAATACCATAATATAGGGTATTCTAACCTGTACACCTAAATAATACCATAATATAGTATATACTAACCGGTACACCTAAATAACACCATAATATATTATATACTAACCTGTACACCTAAATAATACCATAATATAGAATATACTAAACTGTACACCTAAATAATATCGTAATATATTATATAATACCCTCTACATAGAAATAAAACCATGATATAGTATATACTAATCTGTATACCTAAATAATACCATAATATATTATATATTAACCTTTACACCTAAATAATTCAATAATATAGTATATACTAACCGTTACACATAAATAACATAATATAGTATATACTAATCTGTATACCTAAATATTACCATAATATAGAGTATAGTAATCTGTACACCTAAATAATACCACAATATAGTATATACTAATCTGTACACCTAAATAATACCATAAAATAGTATATACTAAACTGTACACAAAAACAAAAAGATAATATAGTATATACTAACCTGTACACCTGAGTAAAACCATAATATAGTATATACTAACCTGTACACCTAAATAATACCATAATATAGGGTATTCTAACCTGTACACCTAAATAATACCACAATATACTATATACTAACCTGTACACCTAAATAATACCATAATATAGTATATATTACCTGAACACCTAAATAATACCATAATATAGTATATACTAATCTATACACCTAAATAATACCATAATATAGTATATGCTAACCGGCACACCTAAATAACACCATAATATATTATATAATAACCTCTACATAGAAATAAAACCATAATATAGTATATACTAATCTGTATACCTAAATAATACCAAAATATATTATATACTAAACTGTACATATAAATAATACCATAATATAGTATATACTAACCTGTGCACCTAATTAATACCATAATATAGTATATTATAATCTGTACACGTACATAATACTTACTAAAGTATATACTAAACTGTACACCTAAATAATACCATAATATAGTAAATACTAACCTGTACACCTAAATAATACCAAAATATAGTATATAGTAACCTGTACACCTAAATAATACCATAATATAGTATATACTAACCTGTGCACCTAATTAATACCATAATATAGTATATTATAATCTGTACACGTACATAATACTTACTAAAGTATATACTAAACTGTACACCTAAATAATATCGTAATATATTATATAATAACCTCTACATAGAAATAAAACCATAATATAGTATATACTAATCTGTATACCTAAATAATACAATAATATGGTATATACTAACCGGTACACATAAATAACATAATATAGTATATACTAATCTGTATACCTAAATAATACCATAATATAGTATATACTAACCTGTACACATAAACAATACCATAATATAGTATATACTAACCGGTACACCTAAATAATATCGTAATAAAGTATATACTAAACTGTGCATGTAAATAATACCATAATATATTATACACTAACCTGCACACTTAAATAATACCATAATATAGTATGTACTAACCTGTGCACCTAAATAATACCATAATATAGTATATACTAACCTGTACACCTGAGTAATACCATAATATAGTACATACTAACCTGTACACATAAACAATAAGATAATATAGTATAACAACCGGACACCAAATAGTATCGTAATATAGTATATACAAACTGTACATATAAATAAACCATATATATATTATATACTAACCTGTACACATAAAAAACCATAACATAGTATATACTAACCGGTACACCTAAATAATACCATAATATAGTATATACTAACCTGTACACCTGAGTAATACCATAATATAGTATATACTAACCTGTACACCTAAATAATACCATAATATAGTATATAGTAATCTATACACTTAATAATACGATAATATATGGTATTCTAACCTGTATACCTAAATAATACCATAATATACTATATACTAACCTGTACACCTAAATAATACCATAATATAGTATATATTACCTGTACACCTAAATAATACCATAATATAGTATATACTAATCTATACACCTAAATAATACCATAATATAGTATATACTAACCGGTACACCTAAATAACACCATAATATATTATATACTAACCTGTACACCTAAATAATACCATAATATAGTATATACTAAAGTGTACACCTAAATAATATCGTAATATATTATATAATAACCTCTACATAGAAATAAAACCATAATATAGTATATACTAATCTGTAAACCTAAATAATACCATAATATATTATATATTAACCGTTACACCTAAATAATACAATAATATAGTATATACTAACCGGTACACATAAACAATACCATAATATAGTATATACTAACTGGTACACCTAAATAATATCGTAATATAGTATATACTAACCTGTACACCTAAACAATAAAATAATATAGTATATACTAACCTATACACCTAAATAATACCATAATATAGTATATACAATAACCTGTACACCTAAATAATACCAAAATATATTATATACTAACCTGTACATATAAATAATACCATAATATATCATACAGTAACCTGCTCAACTATACAATACCATAATATAGTATATACTAACCTGTACACCTAAATAATAACATAATATAGTATATACTAACCTGTACGCCTAAATAATACCATAATATAGTATATACTAACCTGTACACCTGAGTAATACCATAATATAGTATATACTAACCGGTACACCTAAATAATACCATAATATAGTATATACTAACCTGTACACCTAAATATTACCAAAATATAGTATATAGTAACCTGTACACCTAAATAAAACCATGATATAGTATATACTAACTTGTACACCTAAATAATACCAAAATATAGTATATACTAACCTGTACACCTAAATAATACCATAATATAGTATATACTAATCAGTACACCTAAAAAATACCATAATATAGTATATACTGACCTAAACAACTAAATAATACCTTAATATACTATATACTAACCTGTACACCTAAATAATACCATAATATAGTATATACTAACCGGTACACCTAAATAACACCATAATATATTATATACTAACCTGTACACCTAAATAATACCATAATATAGTATATACTAAACTGTACACCTAAATAATTTCGTATATATATTATATAATAACCCCTACATAGAAATAAAACCATAGTATAGTATATACTAATCTGTATACCTAAATAATACCATAATATATTATATATATATACTAACCGTTACACCTAAATAATACAATAATATAGTATATACTAACCGGTACACATAAACAATACCATAATATAGTATATACTAACTGGTACACCTAAATAATATCGTAATATAGTATATACTAACCTGTACACCTAAACAATAAAATAATATAGTATATACTAACCCTATACACCTAAATAATACCATAATATAGTATATACAATAACCTGTACACCTAAATAATACCAAAATATATTATATACTAACCTGTCCATATAAATAATACCATAATATATCATACAGTAACCTCTCAACTATACTAATACCGTAATATAGTATATACTAACCTGTACACCTAAATAATACCATAATATAGTATATACTAACCTGTACGCCTAAATAATACCATAATATAGTATATACTAACCTGTACACCTGAGTAATACCATAATATAGTATATACTAACCGGTACACCTAAATAATACCATAATATAGTATATACTAACCTGTACACCTAAATATTACCAAAATATAGTATATACTAACCTGTACACCTAAATAAAACCATAATATAGTATATACTAACTTGTACACCTAAATAATACCAAAATATAGTATATACTAACCTACACCTAAATAATACCATAATATAGTATATACTAATCAGTACACCTAAAAAATACCATAATATAGTATATACTGACCTAAACAACTAAATAATACCTTAATATACTATATACTAACCTGTACACCTAAATAATACCATAATATAGTATATACTAACCGGTACACCTAAATAACACCATAATATATTATATACTAACCTGTACACCTAAATAATACCATAATATAGTATATACTAAACTGTACACCTAAATAATTTCGTAATATATTATATAATAACCTCTACATAGAAATAAAACCATAGTATAGTATATACTAATCTGTATACCTAAATAATACCATAATATATTATATATTAACCGTTACTAATCTGTATACCTAAATAATACAATAATATAGTATATACTAACCGGTACACATAAATAACATAATATAGTATATACTAATCTGTATACCTAAATGATACCATAATAGTATATACTAACCTGTACACATAAACAATACCATAATATAGTATATACTAACTGGTACACCTAAATAATATCGTAATATACTATATACTAAACTATACATGTAAATAATACCATAATATATTATATACTAACCTGTACACATAAATAATACCATAATATAGTATATACTAACCTGTACACCTAAATAATACCATAATATAGTATATACTAACCTGTACACATAAACAATAAGATAATATAGTATATACTCACCGGTACACCTAAATAATATCGTAATATAGTATATACTAAACTGTACATATAAATAATACCATAATATATTATATACTAACCTGTACACATAAATAATACCATAATATAGTATATACTAACCTGTACACCTAAATAATACCATAATATAGAGTATAGTAATCTGTACACCTAAATAATACCACAATATAGTGTATACTAATCTGTACACCTAAATATTACCATAATATATTATATACTAACCGGTACACGTAAATAATACCATAATATAGTACATACTAACCTGTACACCTAAATAATACCGTAATATAGCATATACTAACCTGTACACCTAAATAATACCATAATATAGTATATACTAATCTGTACACATAAACAATACCATAATATAGTATATACTAACCAGGTACACCTAAATAATATCGTAATATAGTATATACCAAACTATACATGTAAATAATACCATAATATATTATTTACTAACCTGTACACATAAATAATACCATAATATAGTATATACTAACCTGTACACCTAAATAATACCATAATATAGTTATACTAACCTGTACACCTAAATAATACCATAATATAGTAGTTACTAACCTATACACCTAAATAATACCATAATATAGTATATACAATAACCTGTACACCTAAATAATACCAAAATATATTATATACTAACCTGTACATATAAATAATACCATAATATATCATACAGTAACCTGCTAACAACTATACCAATACCGTAATATAGTATATACTAACCTGTTCACCTAAATAATACCATAATATAGTATATACTAATCTGTACACCTAAAAAATACCATAATATAGTATATACTGACCTAAACAACTAAATAATACCTTAATATATTATATACTAACCTGTACACCTAAATAATACCATAATATAGTATATACTAAACTGTACACCTAAATAATATCGTAATATATTATATAATAACCTCTACATAGAAATATAACCATAATATAGTATATACTAATCTGTGTACCTAAATAATACCATAATATATTATATAGTAACCGTTACTAATCTGTATACCTAAATAATACAATAATATAGTATATACTAACCGGTACACATAAATAACATAATATAGTATATTCTAATCTGTATACCTAAATAATACCATAATATAGTATATACTAACCTGTACACATAAACAATCCCATAATATAGTATATACTAATCTGTACACCTAAAAAATACCATAATATAGTATATACTGACCTAAACAACTAAATAATACCTTAATATATTATATACTAACCTGTACACCTAAATAATACCATAATATAGTATATACTAATCTGTATGTCTAAATAATACCATAATATAGTATATACTAATCTGTACACATAAACAATACCATAATATAGTATATACTAACCGGTACACCTAAATAATATCGTAATATAGTATATACCAAACTATACATGTAAATAATACCATAATATATTATTTACTAACCTGTACACATAAATAATACCATAATATAGCATATACTAACCTGTACACCTAAATAATACCATAATATAGTATATACTAAACTGTACACCTGAGTAATACCATAATATAGTACATACTAACCTGTACACATAAACAATAAGATAATATAGTATATACTAACCGGTACACCTAAATAATATCGTAATATAGTATATACTAAACTGTACATATAAATAATACCATAATATATTATATACTAACCTGTACACATAAATAATACCATAATATAGTATATACTAATCTGTATACCTAAATTATACAATAATATAGTATATACTAACCGGTACACATAAATAACATAATATAGTATATACTAATCTGTATACCTAAATAATACCATAATATAGTATATACTAACCTGTACACCTGAGTAATACCATAATATAGTATATACTAACATGTACACCTAAATAATACCATAATATAGTATATAGTAATCTATACACCTAAATAATAATATAATATAGTATATACTAACCTGTACACCTAAATAATACCATAATATAGTATATACTAACCTGTACACATAAACAATAAGATAATATAGTATATACTAACCGGTACACCTAAATAATATCGTAATATAGTATATACTAAACTGTACATATAAATAATACCATAATATATTATATACTAACCTGTACACATAAATAATACCATAATATAGTATATACTAACCTGTACACCTAAATAATACCATAATATAGTAATCTATACACCTAAATAATACCATAATATAGTATATAGTAATCTATACACCTAAATAATACCATAATATAGTACATATTACCTGTACACCTAAATAATACCATAATATAGTATACAATAACCTGTACACATAAACAATACCATAATATAGTATATACTAACCGATACACCTAAATAATACCATAATATAATATATACTAACCTGTACACCTGAGTAATATCATAAGATAGTATATACTAACCTGTACACCTAAATAATACCATAATATAGTATACAGTAATCTATACACCTAAATAATACCATAATATAGTATATACTGACCTAAACAACTAAATAATACCTTAATATATTATATACTAACCTGTACACCTAAATAATACCATAATATAGTATATACTAATCTGTATGTCTAAATAATACCATAATATAGTATATACTAATCTGTACACATAAACAATACCATAATATAGTATATACTAACCGGTACACCTAAATAATATCGTAATATAGTATATACCAAACTATACATGTAAATAATACCATAATATATTATTTACTAACCTGTACACATAAATAATACCATAATATAGCATATACTAACCTGTACACCTAAATAATACCATAATATAGTATATACTAAACTGTACACCTGAGTAATACCATAATATAGTACATACTAACCTGTACACATAAACAATAAGATAATATAGTATATACTAACCGGTACACCTAAATAATATCGTAATATAGTATATACTAAACTGTACATATAAATAATACCATAATATATGATATACTAACCTGTACACATAAATAATACCATAATATAGTATATACTAATCTGTATACCTAAATTATACAATAATATAGTATATACTAACCGGTACACAAAAATAACATAATATAGTATATACTAATCTGTATACCTAAATAATACCATAATATAGTATATACTAACCTGTACACCTGAGTAATACCATAATATAGTATATACTAACATGTACACCTAAATAATACCATAATATAGTATATAGTAATCTATACACCTAAATAATAATATAATATAGTATATACTAACCTGTACACCTAAATAATACCATAATATAGTATATACTAACCTGTACACATAAACAATAAGATAATATAGTATATACTAACCGGTACACCTAAATAATATCGTAATATAGTATATACTAAACTGTACATATAAATAATACCATAATATATTATATACTAACCTGTACACATAAATAATACCATAATATAGTATATACTAACCTGTACACCTAAATAATACCATAATATAGTAATCTATACACCTAAATAATACCATAATATAGTATATAGTAATCTATACACCTAAATAATACCATAATATAGTACATATTACCTGTACACCTAAATAATACCATAATATAGTATACAATAACCTGTACACATAAACAATACCATAATATAGTATATACTAACCGATACACCTAAATAATACCATAATATAATATATACTAACCTGTACACCTGAGTAATATCATAAGATAGTATATACTAACCTGTACACCTAAATAATACCATAATATAGTATACAGTAATCTATACACCTAAATAATACCATAATATAGTATATACTAACCGGTACACCTAAATAACACCATAATATATTATATACTAACCTGTACACCTAAATAATACCATAATATAGTATATACTAAACTGTACACCTAAATAATATCGTAATATATTATATAATAACCTCTACATAGAAATATAACCATAATATAGTATATACTAATCTGTGTACCTAAATAATACCATAATATATTATATAGTAACCGTTACTAATCTGTATACCTAAATAATACAATAATATAGTATATACTAACCGGTACACATAAATAACATAATATAGTATATTCTAATCTGTATACCTAAATAATACCATAATATAGTATATACTAACCTGTACACATAAACAATCCCATAATATAGTATATACTAATCTGTACACCTAAAAAATACCATAATATAGTATATACTGACCTAAGCAACTAAATAATACCTTAATATATTATATACTAACCTGTACACCTAAATAATACCATAATATAGTATATACTAATCTGTATGTCTAAATAATACCATAATATAGTATATACTAATCTGTACACATAAACAATACCATAATATAGTATATACTAACCGGTACACCTAAATAATATCGTAATATAGTATATACCAAACTATACATGTAAATAATACCATAATATATTATTTACTAACCTGTACACATAAATAATACCATAATATAGCATATACTAACCTGTACACCTAAATAATACCATAATATATTATATACTAAACTGTACACCTGAGGAATACCATAATATAGTACATACTAACCTGTACACATAAACAATAAGATAATATAGTATATACTAACCGGTACACCTAAATAATATCGTAATATAGTATATACTAAACTGTACATATAAATAATACCATAATATATTATATACTAACCTGTACACATAAATAATACCATAATATAGTATATACTAATCTGTATACCTAAATTATACAATAATATAGTATATACTAACCGGTACACATAAATAACATAATATAGTATATACTAATCTGTATACCTAAATAATACCATAATATAGTATATACTAACCTGTACACCTGAGTAATACCATAATATAGTATATACTAACATGTACACCTAAATAATACCATAATATAGTATATAGTAATCTATACACCTAAATAATAATATAATATAGTATATACTAACCTGTACACCTAAATAATACCATAATATAGTATATACTAACCTGTACACATAAACAATAAGATAATATAGTATATACTAACCGGTACACCTAAATAATATCGTAATATAGTATATACTAAACTGTACATATAAATAATACCATAATATATTATATACTAACCTGTACACATAAATAATACCATAATATAGTATATACTAACCTGTACACCTAAATAATACCATAATATAGTAATCTATACACCTAAATAATACCATAATATAGTATATAGTAATCTATACACCTAAATAATACCATAATATAGTACATATTACCTGTACACCTAAATAATACCATAATATAGTATACAATAACCTGTACTCATAAACAATACCATAATATAGTATATACTAAACGATACACCTAAATAATACCATAATATAATATATACTAACCTGTACACCTGAGTAATATCATAAGATAGTATATACTAACCTGTACACCTAAATAATACCATAATATAGTATATAGTAATCTATACACCTAAATAATACCATAATATAGTATATACTAACCGGTACACCTAAATAACACCATAATATATTATATAATAACCTGTACACCTAAATAATACTATAATATGGTATATACTAATCTGTTTACCTAAATAATACCATAATATATTATATATTAACCGTTACACCTAAATAATACAATAATATAGTATATACTAACCGGTACACATAAATAACATAATATAGTATATACTAATCTGTATACCTAAATAATACCATAATATAGTATATACTAACCTGTACACCTAAATAATACCATAATATAGTATATACTAACCTGTACACCTAAATAATACTGTAATATATAATATACAAACCTGTACACCTAAATAATACCATAATATAGTATATACTAACCTGTACACCTAAATAATACCATAATATAGTATATACTAAACTGTACACCTAAATAATACCATAATATAGTATATACTAACCGGTACACATAAATACCATAATATAGTATATACTAACCTATACACCTAAATAATACCATAATATAGTATATACAATAACCTGTACACCTAAATAATACCAAAATATATTATATACTAACCTGTACATATAAATAATACCATTATATATCATACAGTAACCTGCTCAACTATACAATACCGTCGTATAGTATATACTATCCTGTACACCTAAATAATACCATAATATAGTATATACTAACCTGTACACCTAAATAATACCAAAATATAGTATATAGTAACCTGTACACCTAAATAATACCATAATATAGTATATACTAACCTGTACACCTAAATAATACCAAAATATAGTATATACTAACCTATACACCTAAATAATACCATAATATAGTATATACTAATCTGTACACCTTAAAAATACCATAATATATTATATATTAACCTGTACACCTAAATAATACCATAATATAGTATATACTAATCTGTATACCTAAATAATACCATAATATATTATATATTAACCGTTACTAATCTGTATACCTAAATAATACAATAATATAGTATATACTAACCTGTACACATTAACAATACCATAATATAGTATATACTAACCGGTACACCTAAATAATATCGTAATATAGTATATACTAAACTGTACATGTAAATAATACCATAATATATTATATACTAACCTGTACACATAAATAATACCATAATATAATATATACTAACCTGTACACCTAAATAATACCATAATATCTTATATACTAACCTGTTCACATAAATAATACCATAATATAATATATACTAACATGTACACCTAAATAATACCATACTATAGTATATAGTAATCTATACACCTAAGTAATACCATAATATAGGGTATACTAACCTGTACACCTAAATAATACCATAATATACCATATACTAACCTGTACACCTAAATAATACCATTATATAGTATATATTACCTGTACAACTAAATAATACCATAATATAGTACATACTAATCTTTGCACCTAAATAATACCATAATATAGTATATACTAACCGGTACACATAAATAACACCATAATATATTATATACTAACCTGTACACCTAAATAATACCATAATATAGTATATACTAACCTGTACACCTAAATAATACCATAATATAGAGTATAGTAATCTGTACACCTAAATAATACCATAATATTTTATATACTAACCGGTACACGTAAATAATACCATAATATAGTACATACTAACCTGTACACCTAAATAATATTGTAATATATAATATACAAACCTGTACACCTAAATAATACCATAATATAGTATATACTAATCTGTACACCTAAATAATACCATAATATAGTATATACTAACCGGTACACATAAATACCATAATATAGTATATACTAACCTGTACACTTAAATAACACCATAATATAGTATATACTAATCTGTATACCTAAATATTACCATAAACTAGTATATACTAACCGGTACACATAAATACCAAAATAATATATACTAACCTATACACCTAAATAATACCATAATATAGTATATGCAATAACCTGTACACCTAAATAATACCAAAATATATTATATACTAACCTGTACATATAAATAATACCATTATATATCATACAGTAACCTGCTCAACTATACAATACCGTCGTATAGTATATACTAACCTTTACACCTAAATAATACCATAATATAGTATATACTAACCTGTACACCTAAATAATACCAAAATGTAGTATATAGTAACCTGTACACCTAAATAATACCATAATATAGTATATACTAACCTGTACACCTAAATAATACCATAATATAGTATATACTAATCTGTACACCTAAAAAATACCATAATATAGTAAATACTGACCTAAACAACTAAATAATACCTTAATATATTATATACTAACCTGTACACCTAAATAATACCATAATATAGTATATACTAACCGGTACACCTAAATAATACCATAATATAGTATATACTAAACTGTACACCTAAATAATTTCGTAATATATTATATAATAACCTCTACATAGAAATAAAACTATAATATAGTATATACTAATCTGTATACCTAAATAATACCATAATATATTATATATTAACGGTTACTAATCTGTATACCTAAATAATACAATAATATGGTATATACTAATCGGTACACATAAATAACATAATATAGTATATACTAATCTGTATACCTAAATAATACCATAATATAGTATATACTAACCGGTACACATAAACAATACCATAATATAGTATATACTAACTGGTACACCTAAATAATATCGTAATATACTATATACTAAACTGTACATGTAAATAATACCATAATATATTATATAGTAACCTGTACACATAAATAATACCATAATATAGTATATACTAACCTGTACACATAAATAATACCATAATATAGTATATACTAACCTGTACACTTAAACAATAAGATAATATAGTATATACTAACCGATACACCTAAATAATATCGTAATATAGTATATACTAAACTGCTCATATAAATAATACCATAATATATTATATACTAACCTGTACACATAAATAATACCATAATATAGTATATACTAACCCGTACACCTAAATAATACCATAATATAGTATATAGTAATCTATACACCTAAATAATACCATAATATAGGGTATTCTAACCTGTACACCTAAATAATACCCTAATATACTATATACTAACCTGTACACCTAAATAATACCATAATATAGTATATATTACCTGTACACCTAAATAATACCATAATATAGTATATATTACCTGTACACCTAAATAATACCATAATATAGTATATACTTACCTGTACACCTCAATAATACCATAATATAGTATATACTAACCGGTACACCTAAATAACACCATAATATATTATATACTAACCTGTACACCTAAATAATACCATAATATAGTATATACTAAACGATACACCTAAATAATATAGTAATATATTATATAATAACCTCTACATAATAATAAAACCATAATATAGTATATACTAATCTGTATACCTAAATAATACCATAATATATTATATATTAACCGTTACACATAAAGAATACAATAATATAGTATATACTAACCGGTAAACATAAATAACATAATATAGTATATACTAATCTGTATACCTAAATAATACCATAATATAGTATATACTAACCTGTACACGTAAATAACACCACAATATACTATATACTAACCTGTACACCTAAATAATACCATAATATAGAATATAGTAACCTGGTACACCTAAATAATACCATAATATAGTATATAGTAACCTGTACACCTAAATAATACCACAATATAGTATATACTAACCTGTACACCTAAATAATACCATAATATAGTATATACTAACCTGTACACCTAAATAATACCATAATATAGAGTATACTAATCTGTACACCTAAATAATACCACAATATAGTACATACTAACCTGTACACCTAAAAAAATAATATAAAAACCGAATAATACCATAATATTATATACAAACCTGTACACCTAAATAATACCATAATATATAATATACAAATCTGTACACCTAAATAATACCATAATATAGTATATACTAATCTGTATACCTAAATATTACCATAAACTAGTATATACTAACCGGTACACATAAATACCATAATATAGTATATACTAACCTGTACACCTAAATAATACCATAATATAGTATATACTAACCTGTAAACCTAAGTAATACCATAATATAGTATATACTAACCTATACACCTAAATAATACCATAATATAGTATATACAATAACCTGTACACCTAAATAATACCAAAATATATTATATACTAACCTGTACATATAAATAATACCATAATATATCATACAGTAACCTGCTCAACTATACAATACCGTAATATAGTATATACTAACCTGTACACCTAAATAATACCATAATATATTATATACTAACCTGTACAACTAAATAATACCAAAATATAGTATATACTAACCTGTACACCTAAAAAATACCATAATATAGTATATACTGACCTGAACACCTAAAAAATACCATAATATAGTATATACTTAATTATACTACTATATATTATACCTATAATATATTATATACTAACCTGTACACCTAAATAATACCATAATATAGTATATACTAACCGGTACACCTAAATAACACCATAATATATTATATACTAACCTGTACACCGAAATAATACCATAATATAGTATATACTAAACTGTACACCTAAATAATATCATAATATATAATATTATATAAATAAACCAAATATATATACTACATACGAAATAAAACCATAATATAGTATAGTAACCTTACTAATCTGTATACCTAAATAATACCATAATATATATATACTAACCGTACACATAAACAATCCCATAATATAGTATATACTAATCTGTACACCTAAAAAATACCATAAATATATATACTACCAAACAACAAATAATACCTTAATATAGTATATACTCACCGGTACACATAAATAATACCATAATATAGTATATACTAATCTATCTAAATAAACCATAATATAGTATATACTAATCTACCATAAATAATACCATAATATAGTATATACTAACCTGTACACATAAACAATACCATAATATATATACTACTATACATAATCTAGTAATACAACGACATATAAATAATAGCATAATATAATATATACTGACCTAAACACACATAAATAAAACCATAATATAATATATAATAACCTGTACACCTAAATAATACCATAATATAGTAATACTAACTGCACCTAAATAATACCATAATATAGTATATACTAATCTATACACATAAATAATACCATAATATAGTATATACTTACCTGTACACCTAAATAATACCATAATATAGTATACACTAACCTGTACACATAAACAATACCATAATATAGTATATACTAACCTATGCACCTAAATAATACCATAATATAATATATACTAACCGTACACCTAGTAATACCATAATATAGTATATACTAACCTGTACACCTAAATAATACCACAATATAGTAATATAGTAATCTATACACCTCAATAATACCATAATATAGTATATACCACCGGTACACCTAAATAATACCATAATATATTATATACTAAACTGTACACCTAAATAATACCATAATATAGTATATACTAACCTGTATACCTAAATAATACAATAATATAGTATATACTAACCGGACACAAAAAAAACAAAAATATATACTAATCTTATACCTAAATAATACCATAATATAGGATATTCTAACCTGTACACCTAAATAATACCCATAATATACTATATACTAACCTGTACACCTAAATAATACAATAATATAGTATATACTAACCTGTACACCTAAATAATACCATAATATAGTATATATTACCTGTACACCTAAATAATACCATAATATAGTACATACTAACCTGTACACCTAAATAATATTGTAATATATAATATACAAACCTTACACCTAAATAATACCATAATATAGTATATACAACTACTACACCTAAATAATACCATAATATAGTATATACTAACCTGTACACCTAAATAATACCATAATATATTATATACTAACCTGTACACCTAAATAATACCATAATATAGTATATACTAAACTATACACCTAAATAATATAGTAATATATAATATAAAAACCTCTACACCTAATAATAAAACCAAAATATAGTATATACTAATCTGTACACCAAATAATACCATAATATAAAAACAACCACACATAAATACAATAATATATTATATACTAACCTGTACATACAAAAACACCATAATATAGTATATACTAATCTGTATACCCAAATATACCATAAACTAGTATATACTAACCGGTACACATAAATAACATAATATAGTATATACTAACCTATATACCTAAATAATACCAAAATATAGTATATACTAACCTGTACACATAAATAATACCATTATATATCATACAGTAACCTCTCAACTACACAATAATATAGTATATATATACTATCCTGCACACCTAAATAATACCATAATAGTAGATACTAACCTGTACACCTAAATAAACCAAAATATAGTATATAGAACCGTACACCTAAATAATACCATAATATAGTATATACTAACCTGTGCACCAAAATAATACCACAATATAATATATACTAACCTGTACACCTAAGTAATACCATAATATAGTATATACTAACCTGTACACCTAAATAATACCACAATATAGTATATAGTAATCTATACACCTAAATAATACCACAATATAGTATATACTAATCTGTACACCTAAATAACACCATAATATATTATATACTGACCTGTACACCTAAATAATACCATAATATGGTATATACTAATCTGTACACCTAAATAATACAATAATATAGTATATACTAACCGGTACACATAAATAACTAATATAGTATATACTAATCTGTATACCTAAATAATACCATAATATAGTATATTCTAACCTGTACACCTAAATAATACCATAATATAGTATATACTAACCTGTACACCTAAATAATACAATAATATAGTATATACTAACCTGTACACCTAAATAATACCATAATATAGTATATACTAACCGGTACACGTAAATAATACCATAATATAGTACATACTAACCGTACACCTAAATAATATTGTAATATATAATATACAACCCTGTACACTTAAATAATACCATAATATAGTATATACTAATCTGTACACCTAAATAATACCATAATATAGTATATACTAACCGGTACACATAAATACCATAATATAGTATATACTAACCTATACACCTAAATAATACCATAATATAGTATATACAATAACCTGTACACCTAAATAATACCAAAATATATTATATACTAACCTGTACATATAAATAATACCATAATATATCATACAGTAACCTGCTCAACTATACAATACCGTAATATAGTATATACTAACCTGTACACCTAAATAATACCATAATATATTATATACTAACCTGTACAACTAAATAATACCAAAATATAGTATATACTAATCTGTACACCTAAAAAATACCATAATATAGTATATACTGACCTAAACAACTAAATAATACCTTAATAATATATTATATATATTATATTATATTATATATATTATATATATAATATATTATATACTAACCTGTACACCTAAATAATACCATAATATAGTATATACTAACCGGTACACCTAAATAACACCATAATATATTATATACTAACCTGTACACCGAAATAATTCCATTATATAGTATATACTAAACTGTACACCTAAATAATATCATAATATATAATATAATAACCTCTACATAGAAATAAAACCATAATATAGTATATACTAATCTGTATACCTAAATAATACCATAATATATTATATAGTAACCGTTACTAATCTGTATACCAAATAATACAATAATATATTATATACAACCGGACACATAAATAACATAATATAGTATATTCTAATCTGTATACCTAAATAATACCATAATATAGTATATACTAACCTGTACACATAAACAATCCCATAATATAGTATATACTAATCTGTACACCTAAAAAATAGCATAATATAGTATATACTGACCTAAACAACTAAATAATACCTTAATATAATATATATTCACCTGTACACCTAAATAATACCATAATATAGTATATACTAATCTGTATGTCTAAATAATACCATAATATAGTATATACTAATCTGTACACATAAACAATACCATAATATAGTATATACTAACCTGTACACATAAACAATAAGATAATATAGTATATACTAACCGGTATACCTAAATAATATCGTAATATAGTATATACTAAACTGTACATATAAATAATACCATAATATATTATATACTAACCTGTACACATAAATAATACCATAATATAGTATATAATAACCTGTACACCTAAATAATACCATAATATAGTAATCTATACACCTAAATAATACCATAATATAGTATATAGTAATCTATACACCTAAATAATACCATAATATAGTATATATTACCTGTACACCTAAATAATACCATAATATAGTATACAATAACCTGTACACATAAACAATACCATAATATAGTATATACTAACCTGTTCACCTAAATAATACCATAATATAATATATACTAACCTGTACACCTGAGTAATACCATAATATAGTATATACTAACCTGTACACCTAAATAATACCACAATATAGTATATAGTAATCTATACACCTCAATAATACCATAATATAGTATATACTAACCGGTACACCTAAATAACACCATAATATATTATATACTAAACTGTACACCTAAATAATACTATAATATGGTATATACTAATCTGTATACCTAAATAATACAATAATATAGTATATACTAACCGGTACACATAAATAACTAATAGAGTATATACTAATCTGTATACCTAAATAATACCATAATATAGTATATTCTAACCTGTACACCTAAATAATACCATAATATAGTATATACTAACCTGTACACCTAAATAATACAATAATATAGTATATACTAACCTGTACACCTAAATAATACCATAATATAGTATATACTAACCGGTACACGTAAATAATACCATAATATAGTACATACTAACCTGTACACCTAAATAATATTGTAATATATAATATACAAACCTGTACACCTAAATAATACCATAATATAGTATATACTAACCTGTACACCTAAATAATACCATAATATAGTATATACTAACCTGTACACCTAAATAATACCATAATATATTATATACTAACCGGTACACGTAAATAATACCATAATATAGTACATACTAACCTGTACACCTAAATAATATTGTAATATATAATATACAAACCTGTACACCTAAATAATACCATAATATAGTATATACTAATCTGTACACCTAAATAATACCATAATATAGTATATACTAACCGGTACACATAAATACCATAATATAGTATATACTAACCTGTACACTTAAAAAACACCATAATATAGTATATACTAATCTGTATACCTAAATATTACCATAAACTAGTATATACTAACCGGTACACATAAATACCATAATATAGTATATACTAACCTATACACCTAAATAATACCAAAATATATTATATACTAACCTGTACATATAAATAATACCATTATATATCATACAGTAACCTGCTCAACTATACAATACCGTAGTATAGTATATACTATCCTGTACACCTAAATAATACCATAATAGTATATACTAACCTGTACACCTAAATAATACCAAAATATAGTATATAGTAACCTGTACACCTAAATAATACCATAATATAGTATATACTAACCTGTGCACCTAAATAATACCATAATATAATATATACTAACCTGTACACCTGAGTAATACCATAATATAGTATATACTAACCTGTACACCTAAATAATACCACAATATAGTATATAGTAATCTATACACCTAAATAATACCATAATATAATATATACTAACCGGTACACCTAAATAACACCATAATATATTATATACTGACCTGTACACCTAAATAATACTATAATATGGTATATACTAATCTGTATACCTAAATAATACAATAATATAGTATATACTAACCGGTACACATAAATAACTAATATAGTATATACTAATCTGTATACCTAAATAATACCATAATATAGTATATTCTAACCTGTACACCTAAATAATACCATAATATAGTATATACTAACCTGTACACCTAAATAATACAATAATATAGTATATACTAACCTGTACACCTAAATAATACCATAATATAGTATATACTAACCGGTACACGTAAATAATACCATAATATAGTACATACTAACCTGTACACCTAAATAATATTGTAATATATAATATACAAACCTGTACACTTAAATAATACCATAATATAGTATATACTAATCTGTACACCTAAATAATACCATAATATAGTATATACTAACCGGTACACATAAATACCATAATATAGTATATACTAACCTATACACCTAAATAATACCATAATATAGTATATACAATAACCTGTACACCTAAATAATACCAAAATATATTATATACTAACCTGTACATATAAATAATACCATAATATATCATACAGTAACCTGCTCAACTATACAATACCGTAGTATAGTATATACTATCCTGTACACCTAAATAATACCATAATATAGTATATACTAACCTGTACACCTAAATAATACCAAAATATAGTATATAGTAACCTGTACACCTAAATAATACCATAATATAGTATATACTAACCTGTACACCTAAATAATACCAAAATATAGTATATACTAACCTATGCACCTAAATAATACCATAATATATTATATACTAATCTGTACACCTTAAAAATACCATAATATATTATATATTAACCTGTACACCTAAATAATACCATAATATAGTATATACTAATCTGTATACCTAAATAATACCATAATATATTATATATTAACCGTTACTAACCTGTACACCTAAATAATACAATAATATAGTATATACTAACCGGTACACCTAGATAACATAATATAGTATATACTAATCTGTGTACCTAAATAATACCATAATATAGTATACCCTAACCTGTACACATTAACAATACCATAATATAGTATATAGTAACCTGTACACCTAAATAATACCATAATATAGTATATACTAATCTGTACACCTAAATAATATCAAAATATAGTATATACTAACCTATACACCTAAATAATACCATAATATAGTATATACTAATCTGTACACCTAAATAATACCATAATATATTATATACTAACCGGTACACGTAAATAATACCATAATATAGTACATACTAACCTGTACACCTAAATAATATTGTAATATATAATATACAAACCTGTACACCTAAATAATACCATAATATAGTATATACTAATCTGTATACCTAAATATTACCATAATACTAGTATATACTAACCGGTACACCTAAATAATACCATAATATAGTATATACAATAACCTGTACACCTAAATAATACCAAAATATATTATATACTAACCTGTACATATAAATAATACCATTATATATCATACAGTAACCTGCTAAACTATACAATACCGTAGTATAGTATATACTATCCTTTACACCTAAATAATACCATAATATAGTATATACTAACCTGTACACCTAAATAATACCAAAATATAGTATATAGTAACCTGTACACCTAAATAATACCATAATATATTATATACTAATCTGTACACCTAAAAAATACCATACTATAGTAAATACTGACCTAAACAACTAAATAATACCTTAATATATTATATACTAACTTGTACACCTAAACTATACCATAATATAGTATATACTAATCTGAATGCCTAAATAAAACTATAATATAGTATATACTAACCTGTACACATAAACAATACCATAATATAGTATATACTAACCGGTACACCTAAATAATACCGTAATATAGTATATACTAAACTGTACATGTAAATAATACCATAATACATTATTTACTAACCTGTACACATAAATAATACCATAATATAGTATATACTAACCTGTACACCTAAATAATACCATAATATAGTATATACTAACCTGTACACCTAAATAATACCAAAATATAGTATATACTAACCTATACACCTAAATAATACCATAATATATTATATACTAATCTGTACACCTTAAAAATACCATAATATATTATATATTAACCTGTACACCTAAATAATACCATAATATAGTATATACTAATCTGTATACCTAAATAATACCATAATATATTATATTTTAACCGTTACTAATCTGTATACCTAAATAATACAATAATATAGTATATACTAACCGGTACACATAGATAACATAATATAGTATATACTAATCTTTGTACCTAAATAATACCATAATATAGTATACCCTAACCTGTACACATTAACAATACCATAATATAGTATATACTAACCAGTACACCTAAATAATACCATAATATAGTATATACTAACCGGTACACGTAAATAATACCATAATATAGTACATACTAACCTGTACACCTAAATAATATTGTAATATATAATATACAAACCTGTACACTTAAATAATACCATAATATAGTATATACTAATCTGTACACCTAAATAATACCATAATATAGTATATACTAACCGGTACACATAAATACCATAATATAGTATATACTAACCTGTACACTTAAATAACACCATAATATAGTATATACTAATCTGTATACCTAAATATTACCATAAACTAGTATATACTAACCGGTACACATAAATACCATAATATAGTATATACTAACCTATACACCTAAATAATACCATAATATAGTATATACAATAATCTGTACACCTAAATAATACCAAAATATATTATATACTAACCTGTACATATAAATAATACCATTATATATCATACAGTAACCTGCTCAACTATACAATACCGTAGTATAGTATATACTATCCTGTACACCTAAATAATACCAAAATATAGTATATAGTAACCTGTACACCTAAATAATACCATAATATAGTATATACTAACCTGTACACCTAAATAATACCAAAATATAGTATATACTAACCTATGCACCTAAATAATACCATAATATATTATATACTAATCTGTACACCTTAAAAATACCATAATATATTATATATTAACCTATACACCTAAATAATACCATAATATAGTATATACTAATCTGTATACCTAAATAATACCATAATATATTATATATTAACCGTTACTAATCTGTATACCTAAATAATACAATAATATAGTATGTACTAACCGGTACACATAGATAACATAATATAGTATATACTAATCTGTGTACCTAAATAATACCATAATATAGTATACCCTAACCTGTACACATTAACAATACCATAATATAGTATATAGTAACCTGTACACCTAAATAATACCATAATATAGTATATACTAATCTGTACACCTAAATAATATCAAAATATAGTATATACTAACCTATACACCTAAATAATACCATAATATAGTATATACTAATCTGTACACCTAAATAATACCATAATATTTTATATACTAACCGGTACACGTAAATAATACCATAATATAGTACATACTAACCTGTACACCTAAATAATATTGTAATATATAATATACAAACCTGTACACCTAAATAATACCATAATATAGTATATACTAATCTGTATACCTAAATATTACCATAAACTAGTATATACTAACCGGTACACATAAATACCATAATATAGTATATACTAACCTATACACCTAAATAATACCATAATATAGTATATACAATAACCTGTACACCTAAATAATACCAAAATATATTATATACTAACCTGTACATATAAATAATACCATTATATATCATACAGTAACCTGCTAAACTATACAATACCGTAGTATAGTATATACTATCCTTTACACCTAAATAATACCATAATATAGTATATACTAACCTGTACACCTAAATAATACCAAAATATAGTATATAGTAACCTGTACACCTAAATAATACCATAATATATTATATACTAATCTGTACACCCACCTAAAAATACCATACTATAGTAAATACTGACCTAAACAACTAAATAATACCTTAATATATTATATACTAACTTGTACACCTAAACTATACCATAATATAGTATATACTAATCTGAATGCCTAAATAAAACTATAATATAGTATATACTAACCTGTACACATAAACAATACCATAATATAGTATATACTAACCGGTACACCTAAATAATATCGTAATATAGTATATACTAAACTGGACATGTAAATAATACCATAATACATTATTTACTAACCTGTACACATAAATAATACCATAATATAGTATATACTAACCTGTACACCTAAATAATACCATAATATAGTATATACTAACCTGTACACCTAAATAATACCAAAATATAGTATATACTAACCTATACACCTAAATAATACCATAATATATTATATACTAATCTGTACACCTTAAAAATACCATAATATATTATATATTAACCTGTACACCTAAATAATACCATAATATAGTATATACTAATCTGTATACCTAAATAATACCATAATATATTATATTTTAACCGTTACTAATCTGTATACCTAAATAATACAATAATATAGTATATACTAACCGGTACACATAGATAACATAATATAGTATATACTACTCTGTGTACCTAAATAATACCATAATATAGTATACCCTAACCTGTACACATTAACAATACCATAATATAGTATATACTAACCTACACCTAAATAATACCATAATATAGTATATACTAACCGGTACACGTAAATAATACCATAATATAGTACATACTAACCTGTACACCTAAATAATATTGTAATATATAATATACAAACCTGTACACTTAAATAATACCATAATATAGTATATACTAATCTGTACACCTAAATAATACCATAATATAGTATATACTAACCGGTACACATAAATACCATAATATAGTATATACTAACCTGTACACTTAAATAACACCATAATATAGTATATACTAATCTGTATACCTAAATATTACCATAAACTAGTATATACTAACCGGTACACATAAATACCATAATATAGTATATACTAACCTATACACCTAAATAATACCATAATATAGTATATACAATAACCTGTACACCTAAATAATACCAAAATATATTATATACTAACCTGTACATATAAATAATACCATTATATATCATACAGTAACCTGCTCAACTATACAATACCGTAGTATAGTATATACTATCCTGTACACCTAAATAATACCATAATATAGTATATACTAACCTGTACACCTAAATAATACCAAAATATAGTATATAGTAACCTGTACACCTAAATAGTACCATAATATAGTATATACTAACCTGTACACCTAAATAATACCAAAATATAGTATATACTAACCTATGCACCTAAATAATACCATAATATATTATATACTAATCTGTACACCTTAAAAATACCATAATATATTATATATTAACCTGTACACCTAAATAATACCATAATATAGTATATACTAATCTGTATACCTAAATAATACCATAATATATTATATATTAACCGTTACTAATCTGTATACCTAAATAATACAATAATATAGTATATACTAACCGGTACACATAGATAACATAATATAGTATATACTAATCTGTGTACCTAAATAATACCATAATATAGTATACCCTAACCTGTACACATTAACAATACCATAATATAGTATATAGTAACCTGTACACCTAAATAATACCATAATATAGTATATGCTAATCTGTATACCTAAATATTACCATAAACTAGTATATACTAACCGGTACACATAAATACCATAATATAGTATATACTAACCTATACACCTAAATAATACCATAATATAGTATATACAATAACCTGTACACCTAAATAATACCAAAATATAGTATATACTAACCTGTACATATAAATAATACCATTATATATCATACAGTAACCTGCTAAACTATACAATACCGTGGTATAGTATATACTATCCTTTACACCTAAATAATACCATAATATAGTATATACTAACCTGTACACCTAAATAATACCAAAATATAGTATATAGTAACCTGTACACCTAAATAATACCATAATATATTATATACTAATCTGTACACCTAAAAAATACCATACTATAGTAAATACTGACCTAAACAACTAAATAATACCTTAATATATTATATACTAACTTGTACACCTAAACTATACCATAATATAGTATATACTAATCTGAATGCCTAAATAAAACTATAATATAGTATATACTAACCTGTACACATAAACAATACCATAATATAGTATATACTAACCGGTACACCTAAATAATATCGTAATATAGTATATACTAAACTGTACATGTAAATAATACCATAATTCATTATTTACTAACCTGTACACATAAATAATACCATAATATAGTATATACTAACCTGTACACCTAAATAATACCATAATATAGTATATACTAACCTGTACACCTAAATAATACCATTATATAGTATATACTAAACTGTACACCTGAGTAATACCATAATATAGTACATACTAACCTGTACACCTAAATAATACCATAATATAGTATATACTAACCTGTACACATAAACAATAAGATAATATAGTATATACTAACCAGTACACCTAAATAATATCGTAATATAGTATATACTAAACTGTACATATAAATAATACCATAATATATTATATACTAACCTGTACACCTAAATAATACCACAATATAGTATATACTAATCTGTACACCTAAATAATACCATAATATATTATATACTAACCGGTACACGTAAATAATACCATAATATAGTACATACTAACCTGTACACCTAAATAATATCGTAATATATAATATACAAACCTGTACACCTAAGTAATACTGTAATATAGTATATACTAATCTGTATACCTAAATATTACCATAAACTAGTATATACTAACCGGTACACATAAATACCATAATATAGTATATACTAACCTGTACACCTTAATAATATCGTAATATATAATATTCTACCCTGTACACCTAAATAATTCCATAATATAGTATATACTAAGCTGTACACCTAAAAATACCATAGTATAGTAAATACTAACCTGTACACATAAATACCATAATATAGTCTATACTAATCTGAATACCTAAATAACACCATAATTTAGTATATACTATCCGGTACACATAAATACCATAATAAAGTATATACTAACCTGTACACCTAAAAAACACCATAATATTGTATATACTAATTTTTTTACCTAAATAATACCATAATATAGTATATTATAATCTGTTCACATAAATAATACCATAATAAAGTATATACTAACCTGTACACCTAAATAATACTATAATATAGTATATACTAACCTGTGCACCTAATTAATACCATAATATAGTATATTATAATCTGTACACCTAAATAATACCATAATATAGAAAATACTGACCTGTAAATCTAAATAGTACCATAACATAGTTTAAACTAATATTTATACCTCAATAATACATAAGTATAGTATATACTTACCTTTACACATAAATAATACCATATTATAGTATATACTAACCTGTACACCTAAATAATACCATTATATGGTATATACTAACCTGTACACTTAAATACCATAATATAGTATATACTAATCTGTATACCTAAATAATACCATAAAATAGTATATACTAATCTGTATACCTAAATAATACCATAAAATAGTATATACTAACCGGTACACATAAATACCATAATATAGTATATACTAACCTGTGCACCTAAATAATACCATAATATAGTATATTATAATCTGTTCACCTAAATAATACCATAATAAAGTATATAATAACCTGTACAACTAAATAATACCATAATATAGTACATACTAACCTGTGCTCCTAAATAATACCATAATATAGTATATTATAATCTGTACACGTACATAATACTTAATAAAGTATATACTAGCCTTCACACCTAAATAATACCATAATAAAGTTTAAACTAGTCTTTATACCTAAATAATACAATAATAAAGTATATTCTCACGTTTACACATAAATCATACTATATTATATTATATATTAACCGTTTCACTAAAATAATAGCATAATATAGTATATACTAATCTGTACACCTAAATAATACCATAATATGGTATATACTAACCTGTACACATAAATACTATAATATAGTATATACTGACCTGTACACCTAAACAATATCGTAATACAAAATATACTTACCTGTACACATATATAATACCATAATATAGTATATACTAATCTGTATACCTAAATAATACCATAATATAGTATATACCAACCGGTACACATAAATACCATAATATAGTATATATTAACCTGTACACCTAAAAAATATCGTAATATATTATATACTAACCTGTACACATAAATAATAACATAATATAGTATATACTAACCTGTACACCTAAATAATACCGTATTATAGCATGTACCAACCTGTACACCTAAATAATACCCTAATATATTATATATTAACCGTTACACTAAAATAATACCATAATATAGTGTACACTAACCGGAACACATAAATACCATAATATAGTATATACTAACCTGTACACATAAATAACACCAAAATATAGTATATACTAACCTGTACACCTAAATAATACCATAATATAGTATATACTAATCTGTACATCTAAAAAATACCATAATATAGTATATACTGACCTAAACAACTAAATAATACCTTAATATATTATATACTAACCTGTACACCTAAATAATATCGTAATATATTATATAATAACCTCTACATAGAAATAAAACCATAATATAGTATATACTAATCTGTATACCTAAATAATACCATACTATATTATATATTAACCGTTACTAATCTGTATACCTAAGTAATACAATAATATGGTATATACTAACCGGTACACATAAATAACATAATATAGTATATACTAATCTGTATACCTAAATAATACCATAATATAGTATATACTAACCTGTACACATAAACAATACCATAATATAGTATATACTAACCGGTACACCTAAATAATATCGTAATATAGTATATACTAAACTGTACATGTAAATAATACCATAATATATTATACACTAACCTGTACACTTAAATAACACCATAATATAGTATATACTAACCTGTACACCTAAATAATACCATAATATAGTATATACTAACCTGTGCACCTGAGTAATACCATAATATAGTACATACTAACCTGTACACCTAAATAATACCATAATATAGTATATACTAACCTGTACACATAAACAATAAGATAATATAGTATATACTAACCGGTACACCTAAATAATATCATAATATAGTATATACTAAACTGTACATATAAATAATGCCATAATATATTATATACTAACCTGTACACATAAATAATACTATAACATCGTATATACTAACCTATACAACTAAATAATACCATAATATAGTATATACTTACCTGTACACCTGAGTAATACCATAATATAGTATATACTAACCTGTACACCTAAATAATACCATAATATAGTACATAGTAATCTATACACCTAAATAATACCATAATATATGGTATTCTAACCTGTATACCTAAATAATACCATAATATATTATATATTAACCGTTACACCTAAATAATACCATAATATACCATATACTAACCGGTACACATAAATACCATAATATAGTACATCCTAACCTGTACACCTAAATAATATTGTAATATATAATATACAAACCTGTACACCTAAATACTACCATAATATAGTATATACTAACCTGTACACCTAAATAATACCATAATATAGTATATACTAATCTGTACACCTAAATATTACCATAAACTAGTATATACTAACCTGTACACCTAAACAATACCATAATATAGTATATACTCACCTATACACCTAAATAATACCATAATATAGTATATACAATAACCTGTACATATAAATAATACCATAATATATCATACAGTAACCTGCTCAACTATACAATACCGTAATATAGTACATACTAACCTGTACACCTAAATAATACCATAATATAGTATATAGTAACCTGTAAACCTAAATAAAACCATAATATAGTATAGACTAACCTGTACACCTAAATAATACCAAAATATAATATATAGTAACCTGTACACATAAATAAAACCATAATATAGTATATACTAACTTGTACACCTAAATAATACCAAAATATAGTATATACTAATCTTTACACCTAAATAATACCATAATATAGTATATACTAATCTGTACACCTAAAAAATATCATAATATAGTATATACTGACCTAAACAACTAAATAATACCTTAATATATATATACTAACCTGTACACCTAAATAATACCATAATATAGTATATAATAACCGGTACACCTAAATAACACCATAATATATTATATACTAACCTGTACACCTAAATAATACCATAATATAGTATATACTAAACTGTACACCTAAATAATTTCGTAATATATTATATAATAACCTCTACATAGAAATAAAATAATAATATAGTATATACTAACCTGTATACCTAAATAATACCATAATATATTATATATTAACCGTTACTAATCTGTATACCTAAATAATATAAAAATATAGTATATACTAACCGGTACACATAAATAACATAATATAGTATATACTAATCTGTATATCTAAATAATACCATAATAGTATATACTAACCTGTACACATAAACAATACCATAATATAGTATATACTAACCGGTACACCTAAATAATACCATAATATAGTATATACTAATCTGTACACCTAAATAATACCATAATATAGTATATACTAATCTGTGTACCTAAATATTACCATAAACTATTATATTCTAACCGGTACACATAAATACCATAATATAGTATATACTAACCTGTACACCTAAATAATACCATAATATAGTATATACTAACCTGTACACCTAAATAATACCATAATATAGTATATACTAACCTATACACCTAAATAATACCATAATATAGTATATACAATAACCTGTACACCTAAATAATACCAAGATATATTATATACTAACCTGTACACCTAAATAATACCAAAATATAGTATATACTAACCTGTACACCTAAATAATACCATAATATAGTATATATAAAAGATCAAACGAGGAAGCCCCCAGGGCCAGATGACATCAGTGCAAGGCTAATTAAGACTTCGGGGACCAGCTGTGTGGTATAATTACATATATGTATAATATGAGCCTGAGTCAGGAAATAGTCCCTGAATTATGGAAATCTTCTTGTGTGGTACCAGTTCCAAAAAAACCCCCCCCCAAACACCACAAAAACAAAACACCCCCACAACAAACACACCACATGAAAAAAATATAGAAAAGAGTTCCCTCACACATCTCTGCCCCTCTAGTGAGCCCCGCATGGACCCACTCCAGTTTGCTTATCGGTCGGGCATTGGGGTAGATGATGCCATCATCCATCTTCTGCACAGGGCTCTGTCTCACCTGGAGAAACCAGGGAACACAGTGAGAATAATGTTCTTTGACTTATCCAGTGCTTTTAACACCATACAGCCCAGGTTATTGAGGGACAAGCTGGACCTTGCTGGAGTGGACCACCACCTCTCCAACTGGATCCTAGACTACCTCACAAATCGACCTCAATACATGAGAGCCCAAGACTGTGTGTCAGGTACCGTGATCTGTAATACGGGGGCACCTCAGGGTACGGTTCCCGCCCCTTCCCTCTTCACACTGTACACTGCAGATTTTAGGTGCAACTCATCCAGCTGCTACCTACAGAAGTATTCTGACGACTCTGCAATAGTGGGTCTCATCACAGATGATGATGACAGGGAGTACAGAGAACTGAACCAGCATTTTGTGGACTGGTGCCACCGGAACCACCTGAAGATTAACGCGGGGAAGACCAAGGAGATGGTGGTGGACTTCCGCAAAGGCAGAAGCCCTCCTAAACCAGTGGACATCCTGGGGACGGGCATCGAGATTGTGAACACCTATAAGTACCTGGGTTTGCTCCTTAATAATAAGCTGGACTGGGCAGATCATATGGAGGCCCTGTACAGGAAGGGCCACAGCAGGCTCTACCTGCTTAGGAAGCTGAGAGCCTTTGGAATCCGGGGGGCATTTCTTAGGACTTTCTTCAACTCGGTAGTGGCATCAGCCATCTTCTTTGGAGTGGCCTGCTGGGGGAGCAGTATATCAACCAGGGACAGAAATAAACTTGACAAGCTGATTAGAAGGGCCAGCTCTGTCCTGGGGAGCCCCTGGACCCAGTGCAGGTGGTGGGTGACAGAAGGATACTGTCCGTGGTGAGCTCCATGCAGAAGAAGAAGTCCCATCCCATGCATGAGACTGTGATAGCGCTGGGCAGTACTGTCAGTGACCGACTGCTCCACCCTAGGTGTGAGAAGGAGCGCTATCGGGAAGTCTTTCCTCCCCACCCGCGGTTAGGCTGTACAACCAACACCGACCTAAGCGGAGATCATTACACACAGAGAACTGAAATATCTCTCTGCCTGTTAAATCCCCCCCCTCTGCTACGCCCTATCTGTCTGTCTGCTATTAATGTAATGCCTCTCACCTTGGAACATTCCTGTACATGTTGTATTTGTATTTGTATCTGCTTATCTTTGCTGCTGTAACACACTGAATTTTCCCATTGTGGGACTATTAAAGGACTATTATTATTATTATTATTATTATTATTATTATTATTATTATTATTATTATTATACTAACCGGTACACCTAAATAACACCATAATATATTATATACTAACCTGTACACCTAAATAATACCATAATATAGTATATACTAAACTGTACACCTAAATAATATCGTAATATATTATATAATAACCTCTACATAGAAATAAAACCATAATATAGTATATACTAATCTGTATACCTAAATAATACGATAATATATTAAATAGTAACCGTTACTAATCTGTATACCTAAATAATACAATAATATAGTATATACTAACCGGTACACATAAATAACATAATATAGTATATACTAATCTGTATACCTAAATAATACCATAATATAGTATATACTAACCTGTACACATAAACAATACCATAATATAGTATACACTAACCGGTACACCTAAATAATATCGTAATATAGTATATACTAACCTGTACATGTAAATAATACCATAATATATTATACACTAAACTGTACACTTAAATAATACCATAATATAGTATATACTAACCTGTACACCTATATAATACCATAATATAGTATATACTAACCTGTACACCTGACTAATCCCATAATATAGTACATACTAACCTGTACACCTAAATAATACCATAATATAGTATATACTAACCTGTACACATAAACAATAAGATAATATAGTATATACTAACCGGTACACCTGAGTAATACCATAATATAGTATATAATAACCTGTACACCTAAATAATACCATAATATAGTATATAGTAATCTATACACCTAAATAATACCATAATATAGGGTATTCTAACCTGTATACCTAAATAATACCATAATATACTATATGCTAACCTGTACACCTAAATAATACCATAATATAGTATATATTACCTGTACACCTAAATAATACCATAATATAGTATATACTAATCTATACACCTAAATAATACCATAATATAGTATATACTATCCGGTACACCTAAATAACACCATAATATATTATATACTTACCTGTACACCTAAATAATACCATAACATAGTATATACTAAACTGTACACCTAAATAATATCGTAATATATTATATAGTAACCTCTACATAGAAATAAAACCATAATATAGTATATACTAATCTGTATACCTAAATAATACCATAATATATTATATATTAACCGTTACTAATCTGTATACCTAAATAATACAATAATATAGTATATACTAACCGGTAAACATAAATAACATAATATAGTATATACTAATCTGTATACCTAAATAATACCATAATATAGTATATCCTAACCTGTACACATTAACAATACCATAATATAGTATATACTAACCGGTACACCTAAATAATATCGTAATATAGTATATACTAAACTGTACATGTAAATAATACCATAATATATTATACACTAACCTGCACACTTAAATAATACCATAATATAGTATATACTAACCTGTGCACCTAAATAATACCATAATATAGTATATACTAACCTGTACACCTGAGTAATACCATAATATAGTACATACTAACCTGTACACCTAAATAATACCATAATATAGTATATACTAACATGTACACATAAACAATAAGATAATATAGTATATGATAACCGGTACACCTAAATAGTATCGTAATATAGTATATACTAAACTGTACATATAAATAATACCATAATATATTATATACTAACCTGTATACATAAATAATACCATAATATAGTATATACTAACCTGTACACCTAAATAATACCATAATATAGTATATACTAACCTGTACACCTGAGTAATACCGTAATATAGTATATACTAACCTGTACACCTAAATAATACCATAATATAGTATATAGTAATCTATACACCTAAATAATACCATAATATAGGGTATTCTAACCTGTACACCTAAATAATACCATAATATACTATATGCTAACCTGTACACCTAAATAATACCATAATATAGTATATATTACCTGTACACCTAAATAATACCATAATATAGTATATATTACCTGTACACCTAAATAATACCATAATATAGTATATACTAATCTATACACCTAAATAATACCATAATATAGTATATACTAACCGGTACACCTAAATAACACCATAATATATTATATACTAACCTGTACACCTAAATAATACCATAATATAGTATATACTAAACTATACACCTAAATAATATAGTAATATATTATATAATAACCTCTACATAGAAATAAAACCATAATATAGTATATACTAATCTGTATACCTAAATAATACCATAATATATTATATAGTAACCGTTACTAATCTGTATACCAAAATAATACAATAATATAGTATATACTAACCGGTACACATAAATAACATAATATAGTATATACTAATCTGTATACCTAAATAATACCATAATATAGTATATACTAACCTGTACACATAAACAATACCATAATATAGTACATACTAACCGGTACACCTAAATAATATCGTAATATAGTATATACTAAACTTTACATGTAAATAATACCATAATATATTATATACTAACCTGTACACATAAATAATACCATAATATAGTATATACTAACCTGTACACCTAAATAATACCATAATGTAGTATATACTAACCTGTACACCTAAATAATACCATAATATAGTATATACTAACCTGTACACATAAACAATAAGATAATATAGTATATACTAACCGGTCCACACCTAAATAGTATCGTAATATAGTATGTACTAAACTGTACATATAAATAATACCATAATATATTATATACTAATCTGTACACATAAATAATACCATAATATAGTATATACTAACCTATACACCTAAATAATACCATAATATAGTATATACTAACCTGTACACCTGAGTAATACCATAATATAGTATATACTAACCTGTACACCTAAATAATACCATAATGTAGATTATAGTAATCTATACACCTAAATAATACCATAACATAGTATATACTAACCTGTACACCTAAATAATACCATAATATACTATATACTAACCTGTACACCTAAATAATATCGTAATATACTATATACTAACCTGTACACCTAAATAATACCATAATATATTATATACTAACCTGTACACATAAATAATATCATAATATAGTATATACTAACCTGTACACCTAAATAATACCATAGTATAGTATATACTAACCTGTACACCTGAGTAATACCATAATATAGTATATACCAACATGTACACCTAAGTAATACCATATTATAGTATATACTAATCTATACACCTAAATAATACCATAATATAGTATATACTAACCGGTACACCTAAATAACACCATAATATATTATATACTAACCTGTACACCTAAATAACACCATAATATATTATATACTAAACTGTACACCTAAATAATATCGTAATATATTATATAATAACCTCTACATACAAATAAAACCATAATATAGTATATATAATCTATACACCTAAATAATACCATAATATAGGGTATTCTAACCTGTACACCTAAATAATACCATAATATACTATATGCTAACCTGTACACCTAAATAATACCATAATATAGTATATATTACCTGTACACCTAAATAATACCATAATATAGTATATATTACCTGTACACCTAAATAATACCATAATATAGTATATACTAATCTATACACCTAAATAATACCATAATATAGTATATACTAACCGGTACACCTAAATAACACCATAATATATTATATACTAACCTGTACACCTAAATAATACCATAATATAGTATATACTAAACTATACACCTAAATAATATAGTAATATATTATATAATAACCTCTACATAGAAATAAAACCATAATATAGTATATACTAATCTGTATACCTAAATAATACCATAATATATTATATAGTAACCGTTACTAATCTGTATACCAAAATAATACAATAATATAGTATATACTAACCAGTACACATAAATAACATAATATAGTATATACTAATCTGTATACCTAAATAATACCATAATATAGTATATACTAACCTGTACACATAAACAATACCATAATATAGTACATACTAACCGGTACACCTAAATAATATCGTAATATAGTATATACTAAACTTTACATGTAAATAATACCATAATATATTATATACTAACCTGTACACATAAATAATACCATAATATAGTATATACTAACCTGTACACCTAAATAATACCATAATGTAGTATATACTAACCTGTACACCTAAATAATACCATAATATAGTATATACTAACCTGTACACATAAACAATAAGATAATATAGTATATACTAACCGGTACACCTAAATAGTATCGTAATATAGTATGTACTAAACTGTACATATAAATAATACCATAATATATTATATACTAATCTGTACACATAAATAATACCATAATATAGTATATACTAACCTATACACCTAAATAATACCATAATATAGTATATACTAACCTGTACACCTGAGTAATACCATAATATAGTATATACTAACCTGTACACCTAAATAATACCATAATGTAGATTATAGTAATCTATACACCTAAATAATACCATAACATAGTATATACTAACCTGTACACCTAAATAATACCATAATATACTATATACTAACCTGTACACCTAAATAATATCGTAATATACTATATACTAACCTGTACACCTAAATAATACCATAATATATTATATACTAACCTGTACACATAAATAATATCATAATATAGTATATACTAACCTGTACACCTAAATAATACCATAGTATAGTATATACTAACCTGTACACCTGAGTAATACCATAATATAGTATATACTAACATGTACACCTAAGTAATACCATATTATAGTATATACTAATCTATACACCTAAATAATACCATAATATAGTATATACTAACCGGTACACCTAAATAACACCATAATATATTATATACTAACCTGTACACCTAAATAACACCATAATATATTATATACTAAACTGTACACCTAAATAATATCGTAATATATTATATAATAACCTCTACATACAAATAAAACCATAATATAGTATATAGTAATCTGTATACCTAAATAATACCATAATATATTATATATTAACCGTTACACCTAAATAATACCATAATATACCATATACTAACCAGTACACATAAATACCATAATATAGTACATCCTAACCTGTACACCTAAATAATATTCTAATATATAATATACAAACCTGTACACCTAAATACTACCATAATATAGTATATACTAACCTGTACACCTAAATAATGCCATAATATAGTATATACTAACCTGTACACCTAAATAATACCATAATATTGTATATACTAACCGGTACACATAAATACCATAATATAGTATAAACTAACCTGTACACCTAAATAACACCATAATATAGTATATACTAATCTGTATACCTAAATATTACCATAAACTAGTATATACTAACCGGTACACATAAATACCATAATATAGTGTATACTAACCTGTACACAAAATAATACCATAATAAAGTATATACTAACCTGTACACCTAAACAATACCATAATATAGTATACACTCACCTATACACCTAAATAATACTATAATATAGTATATACAATAACCTGTACACCTAAATAATACCAAAATATATTATATACTAACCTGTACATATAAATAATACCATAATATATCATACAGTAACCTGCTCAACTATACAATACCGTAATATAGTATATGCTAACCTGTACACCTAAATAATAACATAATATAGTATATACTAACCTGTACACCTAAATAATACCATAATATAGTATATACTAACCTGTACACCTGAGTAATACCATAATATAGTATATACTAACATGTACACCTAAATAATACCATAATATAGTATATAGTAATCTATACACCTAAGTGATATCATAACCTATAGTATATACTAACCTGTACACATAAACAATAAGATAATATAGTATATACTAACCGGTACACCTGAGTAATACCATAATATAGTATATAATAACCTGTACATCTAAATAATACCATAATATAGTATATAGTAATCTATACACCTAAATAATACCATAATATAGGGTATTCTAACCTGTATACCTAAATAATACCATAATATACTATATGCTAACCTGTACACCTAAATAATACCATAATATAGTATATATTACCTGTACACCTAAATAATACCATAATATAGTATATACTAATCTATACACCTAAATAATACCATAATATAGTATATACTATCCGGTACACCTAAATAACACCATAATATATTATATACTTACCTGTACACCTAAATAATACCATAACATAGTATATACTAAACTGTACACCTAAATAATATCGTAATATATTATATAGTAACCTCTACATAGTAATAAAACCATAATATAGTATATACTAATCTGTATACCTAAATAATACCATAATATATTATATATTAACCGTTACTAATCTGTATACCTAAATAATACAATAATATAGTATATACTAACCGGTAAACATAAATAACATAATATAGTATATACTAATCTGTATACCTAAATAATACCATAATATAGTATATACTAACCGGTACACCTAAATAATATCGTAATATAGTATATAATAAACTGTACATGTAAATAATACCATAATATATTATACACTAACCTGCACACTTAAATAATACCATAATATAGTATATACTAACCTGTGCACCTAAATAATACCATAATATAGTATATACTAACCTGTACACCTGAGTAATACCATAATATAGTACATACTAACCTGTACACCTAAATAATACCATAATATAGTATATACTAACATGTACACATAAACAATAAGATAATATAGTATATGATAACCGGTACACCTAAATAGTATCGTAATATAGTATATACTAAACTGTACATATAAATAATACCATAATATATTATATACTAACCTGTACACATAAATAATACCATAATATAGTATATACTAACCTGTACACCTAAATAATACCATAATATAGTATATACTAACCTGTACACCTGAGTAATACCGTAATATAGTATATACTAACCTGTACACCTAAATAATACCATAATATAGTATATAGTAATCTATACACCTAAATAATACCATAATATAGGGTATTCTAACCTGTACACCTAAATAATACCATAATATACTATATGCTAACCTGTACACCTAAATAATACCATAATATAGTATATATTACCTGTACACCTAAATATTACCATAATATAGTATATATTACCTGTACACCTAAATAATACCATAATATAGTATATACTAATCTATACACCTAAATAATACCATAATATAGTATATACTAACCGGTACACCTAAATAACACCATAATATATTATATACTAACCTGTACACCTAAATAATACCATAATATAGTATATACTAAACTATACACCTAAATAATATAGTAATATATTATATAATAACTTCTACATAGAAATAAAACCATAATATAGTATATACTAATCTGTATACCTAAATAATACCATAATATATTATATAGTAACCGTTACTAATCTGTATACCAAAATAATACAATAATATAGTATATACTAACCGGTACACATAAATAACATAATATAGTATATACTAATCTGTATACCTCAATAATACCATAATATAGTATATACTAACCGGTACACATAAATAACATAATATAGTATATACTAATCTGTATACCTAAATAATACCATAATATAGTATATACTAACCTGTACACATAAACAATACCATAATATAGTACATACTAACCGGTACACCTAAATAATATCGTAATATAGTATATACTAACCTGTACACCTAAATAATACCATAATATAGTATATACTAACCTGTACACCTGAGTAATACCGTAATATAGTATATACTAACCTGTACACCTAAATAATACCATAATATAGTATATAGTAATCTATACACCTAAATAATACCATAATATAGGGTATTGTAACCTGTACACCTAAATAATACCATAATATACTATATGCTAACCTGTACACCTAAATAATACCATAATATAGTATATATTACCTGGACACCTAAATAATACCATAATATAGTATATATTACCTGTACACCTAAATAATACCATAATATAGTATATACTAATCTATACACCTAAATAATACCATAATATAGTATATACTAACCGGTACACCTAAATAACACCATAATATATTATATACTAACCTGTACACCTAAATAATACCATAATAAAGTATATACTAAACTATACACCTAAAATAATATAGTAATATATTATATAATAACCTCTACATAGAAATAAAACCATAATATAGTATATACTAATCTGTATACCTAAATAATACCATAATATATTATATAGTAACCGTTACTAATCTGTATACCAAAATAATACAATACTATAGTATATACTAACCGGTACACATAAATAACATAATATAGTATATACTAATCTGTATACCTAAATAATACCATAATATAGTATATACTAACCGGTACACATAAATAACTTAATATAGTATATACTAATCTGTATACCTAAATAATACCATAATATAGTATATACTAACCTGTACACATAAACAATACCATAATATAGTACATACTAACCGGTACACCTAAATAATATCGTAATATAGTATATACTAACCTGTACACCTAAATAATACCATAATATAGTATATACTATCCTGTACACCTGAGTAATACCGTAATATAGTATATACTAACCTGTACACCTAAATAATACCATAATATAGTATATAGTAATCTATACACCTAAATAATACCATAATATAGGGTATTCTAACCTGTACACCTAAATAATACCATAATATACTATATGCTAACCTGTACACATAAATAATACCATAATATAGTATATATTACCTGTACACCTAAATAATACCATAATATAGTATATATTACCTGTACACCTAAATAATACCATAATATAGTATATATTAATCTATACACCTAAATAATACCATAATATAGTATATACTAACCGGTACACCTAAATAACACCATAATATATTATATACTAACCTGTACACCTATATAATACCATAATATAGTATATACTAAACTATACACCTAAATAATATAGTAATATATTATATAATAACCTCTACATAGAAATAAAACCATAATATAGTATATACTAATCTGTATACCTAAATAATACCATAATATATTATATAGTAACCGTTACTAATCTGTATACCAAAATAATACAATAATATAGTTTATACTAACCGGTACACATAAATAACATAATATAGTATATACTAATCTGTATACCTAAATAATACCATAATATAGTATATACTAAACTATACACCTAAATAATATAGTAATATATTATATAATAACCTCTACATAGAAATAAAACCATAATATAGTATATACTAATCTGTATACCTAAATAATACCATAATATATTATATAGTAACCGTTACTAATCTGTATACCAAAATAATACAATAATATAGTATATACTAACCGGTACACATAAATAACATAATATAGTATATACTAATCTGTATACCTAAATAATACCATAATATAGTATATACTAACCGGTACACATAAATAACATAATATAGTATATACTAATCTGTATACCTAAATAATACCATAATATAGTATATACTAACCTGTACACATAAACAATACCATAATATAGTACATACTAACCGGTACACCTAAATAATATCGTAATATAGTATATACTAACCGGTACACCTAAATAACACCATAATATATTATATACTAACCTGTACACCTAAATAATACCATAATATAGTATATACTAAACTATTCACCTAAATAATATAGTAATATATTATATAATAACCTCTACATAGAAATAAAACCATAATATAGTATATACTAATCTGTATACCTAAATAATACCATAATATATTATATAGTAACCGTTACTAATCTGTATACCAAAATAATACAATAATATAGTATATACTAACCGGTACACATAAATAACATAATATAGTATATACTAATCTGTATACCTAAATAATACCATAATATAGTATATACTAAACTATACACCTAAATAATATAGTAATATATTATATAATAACCTCTACATAGAAATAAAACCATAATATAGTATATACTAATCTGTATACCTAAATAATACCATAATATATTATATTGTAACCGTTACTAATCTGTATACCAAAATAATACAATAATATAGTATATACTAACCGGTACACATAAATAACATAATATAGTATATACTAATCTGTATACCTAAATAATACCATAATATAGTATATACTAAACTATACACCTAAATAATATAGTAATATATTATATAATAACCTCTACATAGAAATAAAACCATAATATAGTATATACTAATCTGTATACCTAAATAATACCATAATATATTATATAGTAACCGTTACTAATCTGTATACCAAAATAATACAATAATATAGTATATACTAACCGGTACACATAAATAACATAATATAGTATATACTAATCTGTATACCTAAATAATACCATAATATAGTATATACTAACCGGTACACATAAATAACATAATATAGTATATACTAATCTGTATACCTAAATAATACCATAATATAGTATATACTAACCTGTACACATAAACAATACCATAATATAGTACATACTAACCGGTACACCTAAATAATATCGTAATATAGTATATACTAACCTGTACACCTAAATAATACCATAATATAGTATATACTAACCTGTACACCTGAGTAATACCGTAATATAGTATATACTAACCTGTACACCTAAATAATACCATAACATAGTATATAGTAATCTATACACCTAAATAATACCATAATATAGGGTATTCTAACCTGTACACCTAAATAATACCATAATATACTATATGCTAACCTGTACACCTAAATAATACCATAATATAGTATATATTACCTGTACACCTAAATAATACCATAATATAGTACATATTACCTGTACACCTAAATAATACCATAATATAGTATATACTAACCGGTACACCTAAATAACACCATAATATATTATATACTAACCTGTACACCTAAATAATACCATAATATAGTATATACTAAACTATACACCTAAATAATATAGTAATATATTTTATAATAACCTCTACATAGAAATAAAACCATAATATAGTATATACTAATCTGTATACCTAAATAATACCATAATTTATTATATAGTAACCGTTACTAATCTGTATACCAAAATAATACAATAATATAGTATATACTAACCGGTACACATAAATAACATAATATAGTATATACTAATCTGTATACCTAAATAATACCATAATATAGTATATACTAACCTGTACACATAAATAATATAGTAATATATTATATAATAACCTCTACATAGAAATAAAACCATAATATAGTATGTACTAATCTGTATACCTAAATAATACCATAATATATTATATAGTAACCGTTACTAATCTGTATACCAAAATAATACAATAATATAGTATATACTAACCGGTACACATAAATAACATAATATAGTATATCCTAATCTGTATACCTAAATAATACCATAATATAGTATATACTAACCGGTACACATAAATAACATAATATAGTATATACTAATCTGTATACCTAAATAATACCATAATATAGTATATACTAACCTGTACACATAAACAATACCATAATATAGTACATACTAACCGGTACACCTAAATAATATCGTAATATAGTATATACTAACCTGTACACCTAAACAATACCATAATATAGTATATACTAACCTGTACACCTGAGTAATACCGTAATATAGTATATACTAACCTGTACACCTAAATAATACCATAACATAGTATATAGTAATCTATACACCTAAATAATACCATAATATAGGGTATTCTAACCTGTACACCTAAAAAATACCATTATATACTATATGCTAACCTGTACACCTAAATAATACCATAATATAGTATATATTACCTGTACACCTAAATAATACCATAATATAGTATATATTACCTGTACACCTAAATAATACCATAATATAGTATATACTAATCTATACACCTAAATAATACCATAATATAGTATATACTAACCGGTACACCTAAATAACACCATAATATATTATATACTAACCTGTACACCTAAATAATACCATAATATAGTATATACTAAACTATACACCTAAATAATATAGTAATATATTATATAATAACCTCTACATAGAAATAAAACCATAATATGGTATATACTAATCTGTATACCTAAATAATACCATAATATATTATATAGTAACCGTTACTAATCTGTATACCAAAATAATACCATAATATAGTATATACTAACCTGTACACCTAAATAATACCATAATATAGTATATACTAACCTGTACACCTGAGTAATACCGTAATATAGTATATACTAACCTGTACACCTAAATAATACCATAATATAGTATATAGTAATCTATACACCTAAATAATACCATAATATAGGGTATTCTAACCTGTACACCTAAATAATACCATAATATACTATATGCTAACCTGTACACCTAAATAATACCATAATATAGTATATATTACCTGTACACCTAAATAATACCATAATATAGTATATATTACCTGCACACCTAAATAATACCATAATATAGTATATACTAATCTATACACCTAAATAATACCATAATATAGTATATACTAACCGGTACACCTAAATAACACCATAATATATTATATACTAACCTGTACACCTAAATAATACCATAATATAGTATATACTAAACTATACACCTAAATAATATAGTAATATATTATATAATAACCTCTACATAGAAATAAAACCATAATATAGCATATACTAATCTGTATACCTAAATAATACCATAATATATTATATAGTAACCGTTACTAATCTGTATACCAAAATAATACAATAATATAGTTTATACTAACCAGTACACATAAATAACATAATATAGTATATACTAATCTGTATACCTAAATAATACCATAATATAGTATATACTAAACTATACACCTAAATAATATAGTAATATATTATATAATAACCTCTACATAGAAATAAAACCATAATATAGTATATACTAATCTGTATACCTAAATAATACCATAATATATTATATAGTAACCGTTACTAATCTGTATACCAAAATAATACAATAATATAGTATATACTAACCGGTACACATAAATAACATAATATAGTATATACTAATCTGTATACCTAAATAATACCATAATATAGTATATACTAACCGGTACACATAAATAACATAATATAGTATATACTAATCTGTATACCTAAATAATACCATAATATAGTATATACTAACCTGTACACATAAACAATACCATAATATAGTACATACTAACCGGTACACCTAAATAATATCGTAATATAGTATATACTAACCGGTACACCTAAATAACACCATAATATATTATATACTAACCTGTACACCTAAATAATACCATAATATAGTATATACTAAACTATACACCTAAATAATATAGTAATATATTATATAATAACCTCTACATAGAAATAAAACCATAATATAGTATATACTAATCTGTATACCTAAATAATACCATAATATATTATATAGTAACCGTTACTAATCTGTATACCAAAATAATACAATAATATAGTATATACTAACCGGTACACATAAATAACATAATATAGTATATACTAATCTGTATACCTAAATAATACCATAATATAGTATATACTAAACTATACACCTAAATAATATAGTAATATATTATATAATAACCTCTACATAGAAATAAAACCATAATATAGTATATACTAATCTGTATACCTAAATAATACCATAATATATTATATAGTAACCGTTACTAATCTGTATACCAAAATAATACAATAATATAGTATATACTAACCGGTACACATAAATAACATAATATAGTATATACTAATCTGTATACCTAAATAATACCATAATATAGTATATACTAAACTATACACCTAAATAATATAGTAATATATTATATAATAAACTCTACATAGAAATAAAACCATAATATAGTATATACTAATCTGTATATCTAAATAATACCATAATATATTATATAGTAACCGTTACTAATCTGTATACCAAAATAATACAATAATATAGTATATACTAACCGGTACACATAAATAACATAATATAGTATATACTAATCTGTATACCTAAATAATACCATAATATAGTATATACTAACCGGTACACATAAATAACATAATATAGTATATACTAATCTGTATACCTAAATAATACTATAATATAGTATATACTAAACTGTACACATAAACAATACCATAATATAGTACATACTAACCGGTACACCTAAATAATATCGTAATATAGTATATACTAACCTGTACACCTAAATAATACCATAATATAGTATATACTAACCTGTACACCTGAGTAATACCGTAATATAGTATATACTAACCTGTACACCTAAATAATACCATAACATAGTATATAGTAATCTATACACCTAAATAATACCATAATATAGGGTATTCTAACCTGTACACCTAAATAATACCATAATATACTATATGCTAACCTGTACACCTAAATAATACCATAATATAGTATATATTACCTGTACACCTAAATAATACCATAATATAGTATATATTACCTGTACACCTAAATAATACCATAATATAGTATATACTAACCGGTACACCTAAATAACACCATAATATATTATATACTAACCTGTACACCTAAATAATACCATAATATAGTATATACTAAACTATACACCTAAATAATATAGTAATATATTTTATAATAACCTCTACATAGAAATAAAACCATAATATAGTATATACTAATCTGTATACCTAAATAATACCATAATATATTATATAGTAACCGTTACTAATCTGTATACCAAAATAATACAATAATATAGTATATACTAACCGGTACACATAAATAACATAATATAGTATATACTAATCTGTGTACCTAAATAATACCATAATATAGTATATACTAACCGGTACACATAAATAACATAATATAGTATATACTAATCTGTATACCTAAATAATACCATAATATAGTATATACTAACCTGTACACATAAACAATACCATAATATAGTACATACTAACCGGTACACCTAAATAATATCGTAATATAGTATATACTAAACTATACACCTAAATAATATAGTAATATATTATATAATAACCTCTACATAGAAATAAAACCATAATATAGTATATACTAATCTGTATACCTAAATAATACCATAATATATTATATAGTAACCGTTACTAATCTGTATACCAAAATAATACAATAATATAGTATATACTAACCGGTACACATAAATAACATAATATAGTATATACTAATCTGTATACCTAAATAATACCATAATATAGTATATACTAACCGGTACACATAAATAACATAATATAGTATATACTAATCTGTCCAAAAACCATAAATAGAAACAACCGTATACCTAAATAAAACCATAATATAGTACATACTAACCGGTACACCTAAATAATATCGTAATATAGTATATACTAAACTGTACATGTAAATAATACCATAATATATTATACACTAACCTGTACACTTAAATAATACCATAATATAGTATATACTAACCTGTACACCTAAATAATACCATAATATAGTATATACTAACCTGTACACCTGACTAATCCCATAATATAGTACATACTAACCTGTACACCTAAATAATACCATAATATAGTATATACTAACCTGTACACCTGAGTAATACCGTAATATAGTATATACTAACCTGTACACCTAAATAATACCATAATATAGTATATAGTAATCTATACACCTAAATAATACCATAATATAGGGTATTCTAACCTGTACACCTAAATAATACCATAATATACTATATGCTAACCTGTACACCTAAATAATACCATAATATAGTATATATTACCTGTACACCTAAATAATACCATAATATAGTATATATTACCTGTACACCTAAATAATACCATAATATAGTATATACTAATCTATACACCTAAATAATACCATAATATAGTATATACTAACCGGTACACCTAAATAACACCATAATATATTATATACTAACCTGTACACCTAAATATTACCATAATATAGTATATACTAAACTATACACCTAAATAATATAGTAATAGATTATATAATAACCTCTACATAGAAATAAAACCATAATATAGTATATACTAATCTGTATACCTAAATAATACCATAATATATTATATAGTAACCGTTACTAATCTGTATACCAAAATAATACAATAATATAGTATATACTAACCGGTACACATAAATAACATAATATAGTATATACTAATCTGTATACCTAAATAATACCATAATATAGTATATACTAACCTGTACACATAAACAATACCATAATATAGTACATACTAACCGGTACACCTAAATAATATCGTAATATAGTATATACTAACCTGTACACCTAAATAATACCATAATATAGTATATACTAACCTGTACACCTGAGTAATACCGTAATATAGTATATACTAACCTGTACACCTAAATAATACCATAATATAGTATATACTAACCTGTACACCTGAGTAATACCGTAATATAGTATATACTAACCTGTACACCTAAATAATACCATAATATAGTATATAGTAATCTATACACCTAAATAATACCATAATATAGGGTATTCTAACCTGTACACCTAAATAATACCATAATATACTATATGCTAACCTGTACACCTAAATAATACCATAATATAGTATATATTACCTGTACACCTAAATAATACCATAATATAGTATATATTACCTGTACACCTAAATAATACCATAATATAGTATATACTAATCTATACACCTAAATAATACCATAATATAGTATATACTAACCGGTACACCTAAATAACACCATAATATATTATATACTAACATGTACACCTAAATAATACCATAATATAGTATATACTAAACTATACACCTAAATAATATAGTAATATATTATATAATAACCTCTACATAGAAATAAAACCATAATATAGTATATACTAATCTGTATACCTAAATAATACCATAATATATTATATAGTAACCGTTACTAATCTGTATACCAAAATAATACAATAATATAGTATATACTAACCGGTACACATAAATAACATAATATAGTATATACTAATCTGTATACCTAAATAATACCATAATATAGTATATACTAACCGGTACACATAAATAACATAATATAGTATATACTAATCTGTATACCTAAATAAAACCATAATATAGTATATACTAACCTGTACACATAAACAATACCATAATATAGTACATACTAACCGGTACACCTAAATAATATCGTAATATAGTATATACTAAACTGTACATGTAAATAATACCATAATATATTATACACTAACCTGTACACTTAAATAATACCATAATATAGTATATACTAACCTGTACACCTAAATAATACCATAATATAGTATATACTAACCTGTACACCTGACTAATCCCATAATATAGTACATACTAACCTGTACACCTAAATAATACCATAATATAGTATATACTAACCTGTACACATAAACAATAAGATAATATAGTATATACTAACCGGTACACCTGAGTAATACCATAATATAGTATATAATAACCTGTACACCTAAATAATACCATAATATAGTATATAGTAATCTATACACCTAAATAATACCATAATATAGGGTATTCTAACCTTTATACCTAAATAATACCATAATATACTATATGCTAACCTGTACACCTAAATAATACCATAATATAGTATATATTACCTGCACACCTAAATAATACCATAATATAGTATATACTAATCTATACACCTAAATAATACCATAATATAGTATATACTAAACTGTACACCTAAATAATATCGTAATATATTATATAATAACCTGTACACCTAAATAATACCATAATATAGTATATACTAAACTGTACACCTAACTAATATCGTAATATATTATATAGTAACCTCTACATAGAAATAAAACCATAATATAGTATATACTAATCTGTATACCTAAATAATACCATAATATATTATATATTAACCGTTACTAATCTGTATACCTAAATAATACAATAATATAGTATATACTAACCGGTAAACATAAATAACATAATATAGTATATACTAATCTGTATACCTAAATAATACCATAATATAGTATATCCTAACCTGTACACATTAACAATACCATAATATAGTATATACTAACCGGTACACCTAAATAATATCGTAATATAGTATATACTAAACTGTACATGTAAATAATACCATAATATATTATACACTAACCTGCACACTTAAATAATACCATAAATTAGTATATACTAACCTGTGCACCTAAATAATACCATAATATAGTATATACTAACCTGTACACCTGAGTAATACCATAATATAGTATATACTAACCTGTACACCTAAATAATACCATTATATAGTATATACTAAACTGTACACCTGAGTAATACCATAATATAGTATATACTAACCTGTACACCTGAGTAATACCATAATATAGTACATACTAACCTGTACACCTAAATAATACCATAATATAGTATATACTAACATGTACACATAAACAATAAGATAATATAGTATATGATAACCGGTACACCTAAATAGTATCGTAATATAGTATATACTAAACTGTACATATGAATAATACCATAATATATTATATACTAACCTGTACACATAAATAATACCATAATATAGTATATACTAACCTGTACACCTAAATAATACCATAATATAGTATATACTAACCTGTACACCTGAGTAATACCGTAATATAGTATATACTAACCTGTACACCTAAATAATACCATAATATAGTATATAGTAATCTATACACCTAAATAATACCATAATATAGGGTATTCTAACCTGTACACCTATATAATACCATAATATACTATATGCTAACCTGTACACCTAAATAATACCATAATATAGTATATATTACCTGTACACCTAAATAATACCATAATATAGTATATATTACCTGTACACCTAAATAATACCATAATATAGTATATACTAATCTATACACCTAAATAATACCATAATATAGTATATACTAACCGGTACACCTAAATAACACCATAATATATTATATACTAACCTGTACACCTAAATATTACCATAATATAGTATATACTAAACTATACACCTAAATAATATAGTAATATATTATATAATAACCTCTACATAGAAATAAAACCATAATATAGTATATACTAATCTGTATACCTAAATAATACCATAATATATTATATATTAACCGTTACTAATCTGTATACCTAAATAATACAATAATATAGTATATACTAACCGGTACACATAAATAACATAATATAGTATATACTAATCTGTATACCTAAATAATACCATAATATAGTATATACTAACCTGTACACATAAACAATACCATAATATAGTACATACTAACCGGTACACCTAAATAATATCGTAATATAGTATATACTAACCTGTACACCTAAATAATACCATAATATAGTATATACTAACCTGTACACCTGAGTAATACCGTAATATAGTATATACTAACCTGTACACCTAAATAATACCATAATATAGTATATAGTAATCTATACACCTAAATAATACCATAATATAGGGTATTCTAACCTGTACACCTAAATAATACCATAATATACTATATGCTAACCTGTACACCTAAATAATACCATAATATAGTATATACTAATCTATACACCTAAATAATACCATAATATAGTATATACTAACCGGTACACCTAAATAACACCATAATATATTATATACTAACCTGTACACCTAAATAATACCATAATATAGTATATACTAAACTATACACCTAAATAATATAGTAATATATTATATAATAACCTCTACATAGAAATAAAACCATAATATAGTATATACTAATCTGTATACCTAAATAATACCATAATATATTATATAGTAACCGTTACTAATCTGTATACCAAAATAATACAATAATATAGTATATACTAACCGGTACACATAAATAACATAATATAGTATATACTAATCTGTATACCTAAATAATACCATAATATAGTATATACTAACCTGTACACATAAACAATACCATAATATAGTACATACTAACCGGTACACCTAAATAATATCGTAATATAGTATATACTAAACTGTACATGTAAATAATACCATAATATATTATACATTAACCTGTACACTTAAATAATACCATAATATAGTATATACTAACCTGTACACCTAAATAATACCATAATATGGTATATACTAACCTGTACACCTGACTAATCCCATAATATAGTATATACTAACCTGTACACCTAAATAATACCATAATATAGTATATACTAACCTGTACACATAAACAATAAGATAATATAGTATATACTAACCGGTACACCTGAGTAATACCATAATATAGTATATAATAACCTGTACACCTAAATAATAGCATAATATAGTATATAGTAATCTATACACCTAAATAATACCATAATATAGGGTATTCTAACCTGTACACCTAAATAATACCATAATATAGTATATACTAATCTATACACCTAAATAATACCATAAAATAGTATATACTATCCGGTAAACATAAATAACATAATATAGTATATACTAATCTGTATACCTAAATAATACCATAATATATTATATATTAACCGTTACTAATCTGTATACCTAAATAATACAATAATATAGTATATACTAACCGGTAAACATAAATAACATAATATAGTATATACTAATCTGTATACCTAAATAATACCATAATATAGTATATCCTAACCTGTACACATTAACAATACCATAATATAGTATATACTAACCGGTACACCTAAATAATATCGTAATATAGTATATACTAAACTGTACATGTAAATAATACCATAATATATTATATACTAACCTGTACACATAAATAATACCATAATACAGTATATACTAACCTGTACACCTAAATAATACCATAATGTAGTATATACTAACCTGTACACCTAAATAATACCATAATATAGTATATTCTAACCTGTACACATAAACAATAAGATAATATAAAAAAACCACCCCAAAAAAAAAAAAAAAAAAAAAAAAAAAAACAAAAAAAAAAAAAACCACACCAAAAAAAACAAAAAAAAAAAAAAAAAAACAAAAAAAAAAAAAAAAAAAAAAAAAAAAAACAAACCAAAAAAAAAACAAAAAAAAAAAAAAAACCAACCAAAAAAAAAAAAAAAAAAAACAACCAAAAAAAAAAAAAAAAAAAAAAAAAAAAAAAAAAAAAAAAAAAAAAAAAAAAAAAAAAAAAAACATATATACTAACCTGTACACCTAAATAATACCATAATGTAGTATATACTAAACTGTACACCTAAATAATATCGTAATATATTATATAATAACCTCTACATACAAATAAAACCATAATATAGTATATAGTAATCTGTATACCTAAATAATACCATAATATATTATATATTAACCGTTACACCTAAATAATACCATAATATACCATATACTAACCAGTACACATAAAAACCATAATATAGTACATGCTAACCTTTACACCTAAATAATATTCTAATAAATAATATACAAACCTGTACACCTAAATACTACCATAATATAGTATATACTAACATGTACACCTAAATAATACCATAATATAGTATATACTAACCTGTACACCTAAATAATACCATAATATAGTATATACTAACCGGTACACATAAATACCATAATATAGTATAAACTAACCTGTACACCTAAATAACACCATAATATAGTATATACTAATCTGTATACCTAAATATTACCATAAACTAGTATATACTAACCGGTACACATAAATACCATAATATAGTGTATACTAACCTGTACATAAAATAATACCATAATATATTATATACTCACCTATACACCTAAATAATACCATAATATAGTATATACAATAACCTGTACACCTAAATAATACCAAAATATATTATATACTAACCTGTACATATAAATAATACCATAATATATCATACAGTAACCTGCTCAACTATTCAATACCATAATATTGTATATACTAACCTGTACACCTGAGTAATACCATAATATAGTATATACTAACATGTACACCTAAATAATACCATAATATAGTATATACTAACCTGTACACCTAAATAATACCATAATATACCATATACTAACCTGTACACCTAAATAATACCATAATATAGTATATATTACATGTACACCTAAATAATACCATAATATAGTACATACTAATCTTTAAACCTAAATAATACCATTATATAGTATATACTAACCGGTACACCTAAATACCACCATAATATATTATATACTAACCTGTACACCTAAATAATACCATAATATATCATGTACTAAACTGTACACCTAAATAATATCGTAATATATTATATGAAAACCTCTACATAGAAATAAAACCATAATATAGTATATACTAACCGGTACCCATAAATAACATAATATAGTATATACTAATCTGTATACCTAAATAATACCATAATATAGTATATACTAACCTGTACACCTAAATTACACTATAATATAGAATATAGTAACCTGCACACCTAAATAATACCATAATATAGAATATATTAACTGTACACCTAAATAATACCATAATATAGTATATACTAAACTGTACACTAAAATAATACCACAATATAGTATATACTAACCTGTACACCTAAATAATGCCATAATATAGTATATACTAACCTGTACACCTAAATAATACCATAATATAGAGTATAGTAATCTGTACACCTAAATAATACCACAATATAGCATATACTAATCTGTACACCTAAATAATACCATAATATATTATATACTAACCGGTGCACGTAAATAATACCATAATATAGTACATACTAACCTGTACACCTAAATAATATCGTAATATATAATATACAAACCTGTACACCTAAGTAATACCATAATATAGTATATACTAATCTGTATACCTAAATATTACCATAAACTAGTATATACTAACCGGTACACATAAATACCATAATATAGTATATACTAACCTGTACAAATTAATAATATTGTAATATATAATATACTACCCTGTACACCTAAATAATTCCATAATATAGTATATACTAAGCTGTACACCTAAAAATACCATAGTATAGTATATACTAACCTGTACACATAAATACCATAATATAGCATATACTAATCTGAATACCTAAATAACACCATAATTTAGTATATACTATCCGGTACACATAAATACCATAATAAAGTATTTACTAACCTGTACACCTAAATAACACCATAATATAGTATATACTAATTTTTTTACCTAAATAATACCATAATATAGTATATTATAATCTGTTCACATAAATAATACCACAATTAAGTATATACTAACCTGTACACCTAAATAATACCATAATATAGTACATACTAACCTGTACACCTAAATAATACCATAATATAGTATATACTAAACTGTACACCTAAATAATATCGTAATATATTATATAATAACCTCTACATAGAAATAAAACCATTATATAATATATACTAATCTGTATACCTAAATAATACCGTAATATATTATATATTAACCGTTACACCTAAATAATACCATAATATACCATATACTGACCGGAACACATAAATACCATAATATAGTACATCCTAACCTGTACACCTAAATAATATTGTAATATATAATATACAAACCTGTACACCTAAATAATACCATGATATAGTATATACTAACCGGTACACATAAATACCATAATATAGTATATACTAACCTGTACACCTAAATAACACCATAATATAGTATATACTAATCTCTATACCTAAATATTACCATAAACTAGTATATACTAACCGGTACACATAAATACCATAATATAGTGTATACTAACCCGTACACCTAAATAATACCATAATATAGTGTATACTAACCTGTACACCTAAACAATACCATAATATAGTATATACTAACCCGTACACCTAAATAATACCATAATATAGTATATACTAACCTGCACACCTAAATAATACCATAATATAGTATATACTAACCTGTACACCTAAATAATACCATAATATAGTATATACTAATCTGTATACCTAAATAATACCATAATATAGTATATACTAAACTTTACATGTAAATAATACCATAATATATTATATACTAACCTGTACACCTAAATAATACCAAAATATATTATATACTAACCTCTACATATAAATAATACCATAATATATCATACAGTAACCTGCTCAACTATACAATACCGTAATATAGTATATACTAACCTGAACACCTAAATAATAACATAATATAGTATATACTAACCTGTACACCTAAATAATACCAAAATATAGTATATAGTAACCTGTACACCTAAATAAAACCATAATATAGTATATACTAATCTGTACACCTAAAAAAATACCATAATATAGTATATACTGATCTAAACAACTAAATAATACCTTAATATATTATATACTAACCTGTACACCTAAATAATACCATAATATAGTATATACTAACCGGTACACCTAAATAACACCATAATATATTATATACTAACCTGTACACCTAAATAATACCATAATATAGTATATACTAAACTGTACACCTAAATAATTTCGTAATATATTATATAATAACCTCTACATAGAAATAAAACCATAATATAGTATATACTAATCTGTGTACCTAAATAATACCATAATATATTATATATTAACCGTTACTAATCTGTATACCTAAATAATACAATAATATAGTATATACTAATCGGTACACATAAATAACATAATATAGTATATACTAATCTGTATACCTAAATAATACCATAATAGTATATACTAACCTGTACACATAAACAATACCATAATATAGTATATACTAACCGGTACACCTAAATAATATCGTAATATAGTATATACTAAACTGTACATGTACATAATACCATAATATATTATATACTAACCTGTACACATAAATAATACCATAATATAGTATATACTAACCTGTACACCTAAATAATACCATAATATAGTATATACTAACCTGTACACCTGAGTAATACCATAGTATAGTACATACTAACCTGTACACCTAAATAATATCATAATAAAGTATATACTAACCTGTACACATAAACAAAAAGATAATATAGTATATACTAACCGGTACACCTAAATAATATCGTAATATAGTATATACTAAACTGTACATATAAATAATACCATAATATATTATATACTAACCTGTACACATAAATAATACCATAATATAGTATATACTAACCTGTACACCTAAATAATACCATAATATAGTATATACTAACCTGTACACCTGAGTAATACCGTAATATAGTATATACTAACCTGTACACCTAAATAATACCATAATATAGTATATAGTAATCTATACACCTAAATAATACCATAATATAGGGTATTCTAACCTGTACACCTAAATAATACCATAATATACTATATACTAACCTGTACCCCTAAATAACACCACTATATACACAGCCTAGATGTACAGTATATACAGTATATACACAGCTGAGATGTACAGTATATACACTATATACACAGCCTAGCTGTACAGTATATACACTATATACACAGCCGAGATGTACAGTATATACAGTATGCACAGCCTAGATGTACAGAATTTACAGTATATACACAGCCTAATGTACAGTATATACACAGTCTAGATGTACAGTATATACAGTATATACACAGCCGAGATGTACAGTATATACAGTATGCACAGCCTAGATGTACAGTATATACAGTATATACACAGCCGAAATGTACAGTATATACAGTATATACACAGCCTAGATGTACAGTATATACAGTATATATACAGCCTAGATTTACAGTATATACACTATATACACAGCCGAGATGTACAGTATATACAGTATATACACAGCCGAAATGTACTGTATATACAGTATATACACAGCCTAGATGTACAGTATATACACAGCCTAGATGTAGTATATACAGTATATACACAGCCTAGATGTACAGTATATACACTATATACACAGCGTAGATGTACAGTATATACAGTATATACACAGCCTAGATGTACAGTATATACAGTATATACACAGCATACATGTACAGTATATACACTATATACACAGCCTAGATGCACAGTATATACAGTATATACACAGCCTAATGTACAGTATATACACAGCCTAGATGTACAGTATATACACAGCCTAGATGTACAGTATATACAGTATATACACAGCCTAGATGTACAGTATATACACTATATACACAGCCTAGATGTACAGTATATACACTATATACACAGCGTAGATGTACAGTATATACAGTATATACACAGCCTAGATGTACAGTATATACAGTATATACACAGCATACATGTACAGTATATACACTATATACACAGCCGAGATGCACAGTATATACAGTATATACACAGCCTAATGTACAGTATATACACAGCCTAGATGTACAGTATATACACAGCCTAGATGTACAATATATACAGTATATACACAGCCTAATGTACAGTATATACAGAGCCGAGATGTACAGTATATACAGTATATACACAGCCTAGATGTACAGTATATACACTATATACACAGCCTAGATGTACAGTATATACACTATATATACAGCCTGGATGTACAGTATATGCACTATATACACAGCCTAGATGTACAGTATATACACTATATACACAGCCTAGATGTACAGTATATACAGTATATACACAGCCGAATGTACAGTATATACAGTATATACACAGCCTAATGTACAGTATATATACTATATACACAGCCTAGATGTACAGTATATACACTATATACACAGCCTAGATGTACAGTATATACAGTATATACACAGCCTAGATGGACAGTATATACACTATATACACAGCCTAGATGTACAGTATATACACTATATACACAGCCTAGATGTACAATATATACAGTATATACACAGCCTAATGTACAGTATATACACTATATACACAGCCGAGATGCACAGTTTATACAGTATATACACAGCCTAATGTACAGTATATACAGTATATACACAGCCTAATGTACAGTATATACACTATATACACAGCCGAGATGTACAGTATATACAGTATATGCACAGCCTAGATGTACAGTATATACAGTATATACACAGCTCAGATGTACAGTATATACACTATATACACAGCCTAGATGTACAGTATATACACTATATACAGAGCCGAAATGTACAGTATATACAGTATATACACAGCCTAGATGTACAGTATATACACTATATATACAGCCTAGATGTACAGTATATACAGTATATACACAGCCGAAATGTACATTATATACAGTATATACACAGCCGAGATGCACAGTATATACAGTATATACACAGCCTAATGTACAGTACATACAGTATATACACAGCCTAATGTACAGTATATACACTATATACACAGCCGAGATGCACAGTATGTACAGTATATACACAGCCTAGATGGACAGTATATATACTATATACACAGCCTAATGTACAGTATAGACAGTATATACACAGCCTAATGTACAGTATATACCATATATACACAGTCTAATGTACAGTATATACACTATATACACAGCCTAGATGTACAGTATATACACTATATACACAGCCTAGATGTACAGTATATACAGTATATACACAGCCTAATGTACAGTATATACACTATATACACAGCCTAGATGTACAGTATATACACTATATACACAGCCTAGATGTACAGTATATACACTATATACACAGCCTAATGTACAGTATATACACTATATACACAGCCTAATGTACAGTATATACACTATATACACAGCCTAGATGTACAATATATACAGTATATACACAGCCTAGATGTACAGTATATAAAGTATATACACAGCTCAGATGTACAGTATATACACTATATACACAGCCTAGATGTACAGTATATACACTATATACACAGCCTAGATGTTCAGTATATACAGTATATACACAGCCTAGATGTACAGTATATACAGTATATACACAGTCTAATGTACAGTATATACACTATATACACAGCCTAGATGTACAGTATATACACTATATACACAGCCGAAATGTACAGTATATACAGTATATACACAGCCTAGATGTACAGTATATACACTATATACACAGCCTAGATGTACAGTATATACACTATACACACAGTCTAATGTACAGTATATACAGTATATATACAGCCTAGATGTACAGTATATACAGTATATACACAGCCGAAATGTACATTATATACAGTATATACACAGCCGAGATGCACAGTATATACAGTATATACACAGCCTAATGTACAGTATATACAGTATATACACAGCCTAATGTACAGTATATACACTATATACACAGCCGAGATGTACAGTATATACAGTATATACACAGCCTAGATGTACAGTATATACAGTATATACACAGCTCAGATGTACAGTATATACACTATATACACAGCATAGATGTACAGTATATACACTATATACACAGCCGAAATGTACAGTATATACAGTATATACACAGCCTAGATGTACAGTATATACACTATATACACTGCCTAAATGTACAGTATATACACTATATACACAGCCTAATGTACAGTATATACACTATATACACAGCCTAGATGTACAGTATATACAGTAAATATACAGCCTAGATGTACAGTATATACAGTATATACACAGCATAGATGTACAGTATATACAGTATGCACAGCCTAGATGTACAGTATATACAGTATATACACAGCCTAGATGTACAGTATATACAGTATATATACAGCCTAGATGTACAGTATATACACAGCCTAGATGTACAGTATATACAGTATATACACAGCCTAGATGTACAATATATACAGTATATACACAGCCTAGATGTACAGTATATACAGTATATACACAGCCTAGATGTAAAATATATACAGTATATACACAGCCTAGATGTACAGTATATACACTATATACACAGCCTAGATGTACAGTATATAAACTACATACACAGCCTAGATGTACAGTATATACAGTATATACACAGCTGAGATGTACAGTATATACACTATATACACAGCCTAGATGTACAGTATATACAGTATATACACAGTCTAATGTACAGTATATACACTATATACACAGCCGAGATGTTCAGTATATACAGTATATATACAGCCTAAATGTACAGTATATACAGTATCTACACAGCCGAAATGTACATTATATACAGTATATACACAGCCGAGATGCACAGTATATACAGTATATACACAGCCTAATGTACAGTATATACAGTATATACACAGCCTAATGTACAGTATATACAGTATATACACAGCCTAGATGTACAGTATATACAGTATATACACAGCTGAGATGTACAGTATATACACTATATACACAGCCTAGATGTACAGTATATACAGTATATACACAGCCGAGATGTACAGTATATACAGTATATACACAGCCTAATGTACAGTATATACAGTATATACACAGCCTAATGTACAGTATATACACTATATACACAGCCTAGATGTACAGTATATACAGTATATACACAGCCTAGATGTACAGTATATACACAGCCTAGATGTACAATATATACAGTATATACACAGCCTAGATGTACAGTATATACACTATATACACAGCCTAGATGTACAATATATACAGTATATACACAGCGTAGATGTACAGTATATACAGTATATACACAGCCTAGATGTACAATATATACATTATATACACAGCCTAGCTGTACAGTATATACAGTATATACACAGCTCAGATGTACAGTATATACACTATATACACAGCCTAGATGTGCAGTATATACACTATATACACAGCCGAAATGTACAGTATATACAGTATATACACAGCCTAGATGTACAGTATATACAGTATATACACAGCCTAGATGTACAGTATATACACTATATACACAGCCTAGATGTACAGTATATACACTATATACACAGCCTAGATGTACATTATATACAGTATATACACAGCTGAGATGTACAGTATATACACTATATACACAGCCTAGATGTACAGTATATACACTATATACACAGCCTAGATGTACAGTATATACAGTATATACACAGCCGAAATGTACATTATATACAGTATATACACAGCCGAGTTGCACAGTATATACAGTATATACACAGCGTAATGTACAGTATATACAGTATATACACAGCCTAATGTACAGTATATACACAGTCTAATGTACAGTATATACAGTATATACACAGCCTAGATCTAGAGTATATACAGTGTATACACAGCCTAGATGTATAGTATATACAGTATATACACAGCTGAGATGTACAGTATATACACTATATACACAGCCTAGATGTACAGTATATACACTATATACACAACCGAGATGTACAGTATATACATTATGCACAGCCTAGATGTACAGTATTTACAGTATATACACAGCCTAATGTACAGTATATACATAGTCTAATGTACAGTATATACAGTATATACACAGCCGAGATGTACAGTATATACAGTATGCACAGCCTAGATGTACAATATATACAATATATACACAGCCGAGATGTACAGTATATACAGTATATACACAGCCTAGATGTACAGTATATACAGTATATATGCAGCCTAGATGTACAGTATATACACAGCCTAGATGTACAGTATATACAGTATATACACAGCCTAGATGTACAATATATACAGTATATACACAGCCTAGATGTACAGTATATACAGTATATACACAGCCTAGATGTACAATATATACAGTATATACACAGCCTAGATGTACAGTATATACACTATATATACAGCCTGGATGTACAGTATATGCACTATATACACAGCCTAGATGTACAGTATATACACAATATACACAGCCTAGATGTACAGTATATACACTATATACACAGCCTAGATGTACATTATATACAGTATATACACAGCTGAGATGTACAGTATATACACTATATACACAGCCTAGATGTACAGTATATACACTATATACACAGCCTAGATGTACAGTATATACAGTATATACACAGCCGAAATGTACATTATATACAGTATATACACAGCCGAGATGCACAGTATATACAGTATATACACAGCCTAATGTACAGTATATAGAGTATATACACAGCCTAATGTACAGTATATACACAGTCTAATGTACAGTATATACAGTATATACACAGCCTAGATGTAGAGTATATACAGTGTATACACAGCCTAGATGTATAGTATATACAGTATATACACAGCAGAGATGTACAGTATATACACTATATACACAGCCTAGATGTACAGTATATACACTATATACACAACCGAGATGTACAGTATATACAGTATGCACAGCCTAGATGTACAATATATACACTATATACACAGCCGAGATGTACAGTATATACAGTATATACACAGACTAGATGCACAGTATATACAGTATATATACAGCCTAGATGTACAGTATATACAGTATATACACAGCCTAGATGTACAGTATATACAGTATATACACAGCCTAGATGTACAGTATATACAGTATATACACAGCCTAGATGTACAATATATACAGTGTATACACAGCCTAGATGTACAGTATATACAGTATATACACAGCCTAGATGTACAGTATATACAGTATATACACAGCCTAGATGTACAGTATATACAGTATATACACAGCCTAGATGTACAATATATACAGTATATACACAGCCTAGATGTACAGTATATACAGTATATACACAGCCTGGATGTACAGTATATGCACTATATACACAGCCTAGATGTACAGTATATACACTATATACACAGCCTAGATGTACAGTATATACAGTATATACACAGCTGAGATGTACAGTATATACACTATATACACAGCCTAGATGTACAGTATATACACTATATACACAGCCTAGATGTACAGTATATACAGTATATACACAGTCTAATGTACAGTATATACACTATATACACAGCCGAGATGTACAGTATATACAGTATATACACAGCCATAATGTACATTATATACAGTATATACACAGCCGAGATGCACAGTATATACAGTATATACACAGCCTAATGTACAGTATATACAGTATATACACAGCCTAATGTACAGTATATACAGTATATACACAGCCTAGATGTACAGTATATACAGTATATACACAGCTGAGATGTACAGTATATACACTATATACACAACCTAGATGTACTGTATATACAGTATATACACAGCCGAGATGTACAGTATATACACAGTCTAATGTACAGTATATACAGTATATACACAGTCTAATGTACAGTATATACACTATATACACAGCCTAGATGTACAGTATATACACTATATACACAGCCTAGATGTACATTATATACAGTATATACACAGCTGAGATGTACAGTATATACACTATATACACAGCCTAGATGTACAGTATATACACTATATACACAGCCTACATGTACAGTATATACAGTATATACACAGCCGAAATGTACATTATATACAGTATATACACAGCCGAGATGCACAGTATATACAGTATATACACAGCCTAATGTACAGTATATAGATTATATACACAGCCTAATGTACAGTATATACACAGTCTAATGTACAGTATATACAGTATATACACAGCCTAGATGTAGAGTATATACAGTGTATACACAGCCTAGATGTATAGTATATACAGTATATACACAGCTGAGATGTACAGTATATACACTATATACACAGCCTAGATGTACAGTATATACACTATATACACAACCGAGATGTACAGTATATACAGTATGCACAGCCTAGATGTACAGTATTTACAGTATATACACAGCCTAATGTACAGTATATACACAGTCTAATGTACAGTATATACAGTATATACACAGCCGAGATGTACAGTATATACAGTATGCACAGCCTAGATGTACAATATATACACTATATACACAGCCGAGATGTACAGTATATACAGTATATACACAGCCTAGATGCACAGTATATACAGTATATATACAGCCTAGATGTACAGTATATACAGTATATACACAGCTTAGATGTACAGTATATACAGTATATACACAGCCTAGATGTACAGTATATACAGTATATACACAGCCTAGTTGTACAATATATACAGTGTATACACAGCCTAGATGTACAGTATATACAGTATATACACAGCCTAGATGTACAGTATATACACCATATACACAGCCTAGATGTACAATATATACAGTATATACACAGCCTAGATGTACAGTATATACAGTATATACACAGCCTAGATGTACAGTATATACAGTATATACACAGCCTAGATGTACAATATATACAGTATATACACAGCCTAGATGTACAGTATATACAGTATATACACAGCCTAGATGTACAATATATACAGTATATACACAGCCTAGATGTACAGTATATACACTATATATACAGCCTGGATGTACAGTATATGCACTATATACACAGCCTAGATGTACAGTATATACACTATATACACAGCCTAATGTACAGTATATACACAGTCTAATGTACAGTATATACAGTATATACACAGCCTAGATGTAGAGTATATACAGTGTATACACAGCCTAGATGTATAGTATATACAGTATATACACAGCTGAGATGTACAGTATATACACTATATACACAGCCTAGATGTACAGTATATACACTATATACACAACCGAGATGTACAGTATATACAGTATGCACAGCCTAGATGTACAGTATTTACAGTATATACACAGCCTAATGTACAGTATATACACAGTCTAATGTACAGTATATACAGTATATACACAGCCGAGATGTACAGTATATACAGTATGCACAGCCTAGATGTACAATATATACACTATATACACAGCCGAGATGTACAGTATATACAGTATATACACAGCCCAGATGCACAGTATATACAGTATATATACAGCCTAGATGTACAGTATATACAGTATATACACAGCTTAGATGTACAGTATATACAGTATATACACAGCCTAGATGTACAGTATATACAGTATATACACAGCCTAGATGTACAATATATACAGTGTATACACAGCCTAGATGTACAGTATATACAGTATATACACAGCCTAGATGTACAGTATATACACCATATACACAGCCTAGATGTACAATATATACAGTATATACACAGCCTAGATGTACAGTATATACAGTATATACACAGCCTAGATGTACAGTATATACAGTATATACACAGCCTAGATGTACAATATATACAGTTTATACACAGCCTAGATGTACAGTATATACAGTATATACACAGCCTAGATGTACAATATATACAGTATATACACAGCCTAGATGTACAGTATATACACTATATATACAGCCTGGATGTACAGTATATGCACTATATACACAGCCTAGATGTACAGTATATACACTATATACACAGCCTAGATGTACAGTATATACAGTACATACACAGCTGAGATGTACAGTATATACACTATATACACAGCCTAGACGTACAGTATATACACTATATACACAGCCTAGATGTACAGTATATACAGTATATACACAGTCTAATGTACAGTATATACACTATATACACAGCCGAGATGTACAGTATATACAGTATATACAAAGCCATAATGTACATTATATACAGTATATACACAGCCGAGATGCACAGTATATACAGTATATACACAGCCTAATGTACAGTATATACAGTATATACACAGCCTAATGTACAGTATATACAGTATATACACAGCCTAGATGTACAGTATATACAGTATATACACAGCTGAGATGTACAGTATATACAGTATATACACAGCCTAGATGTACAGTATATACAGTATATACACAGCTGACATGTACAGTATATACACTATATACACAGCCTAGATGTACAGTATATACACTATATACACAGCCGAAATGTACATTACATACCCTATATACACAGCCTAGATGTACAGTATATACAGTATATACACAGCCTAGATGTACAGTATATACAGTATATACACAGCCTAGATGTAAAATATATACAGTATATACACAGCCTAGATGTACAGTATATACACTATATACACAGCCTAGATGTACAGTATATACAGTATATACACAGTCTGATTTACAGTATATACACTATATACACAGCCGAGATGTTCAGTATATACAGTATATATACAGCCTAAATGTACAGTATATACAGTATCTACACAGCCGAAATGTACATTATATACAGTATATACACAGCCGAGATGCACAGTATATACAGTATATACACAGCCTAATGTACAGTATATACAGTATATACACAGCCTAATGTACAGTATATACAGTATATACACAGCCTAGATGTACAGTATATACAGTATATACACAGCTGAGATGTACAGTATATACACTATATACACAGCCTAGATGTACAGTATATACAGTATATACACAGCCGAGATGTACAGTATATACAGTATATACACAGCCTAATGTACAGTATATACAGTATATACACAGCCTAATGTACAGTATATACACTATATACACAGCCTAGATATACAGTATATACACAGCCTAGATGTACAGTATATACACAGCCTAGATGTACAATATATACAGTATATACACAGCCTAGATGTACAGTATATACACTATATACACAGCCTAGATGTACAATATATACAGTATATACACAGCGTAGATGTACAGTATATACAGTATATACACAGCCTAGATGTACAGTATATACACAGCCTAGATGTACAATATATACATTATATACACAGCCTAGCTGTACAGTATATACAGTATATACACAGCTCAGATGTACAGTATATACACTATATACACAGCCTAGATGTGCAGTATATACACTATATACACAGCCGAAATGTACAGTATATACAGTATATACACAGCCTAGATGTACAGTATATACAGTATATACACAGCCTAGATGTACAGTATATACACTATATACACAGCCTAGATGTACAGTATATACACTATATACACAGCCTAGATGTACATTATATACAGTATATACACAGCTGAGATGTACAGTATATACACTATATACACAGCCTAGATGTACAGTATATACACTATATACACAGCCTAGATGTACAGTATATACAGTATATACACAGCCGAAATGTACATTATATACAGTATATACACAGCCGAGTTGCACAGTATATACAGTATATACACAGCGTAATGTACAGTATATACAGTATATACACAGCCTAATGTACAGTATATACACAGTCTAATGTACAGTATATACAGTATATACACAGCCTAGATCTAGAGTATATACAGTGTATACACAGCCTAGATGTATAGTATATACAGTATATACACAGCTGAGATGTACAGTATATACACTATATACACAGCCTAGATGTACAGTATATACACTATATACACAACCGAGATGTACAGTATATACATTATGCACAGCCTAGATGTACAGTATTTACAGTATATACACAGCCTAATGTACAGTATATACATAGTCTAATATACAGTATATACAGTATATACACAGCCGAGATGTACAGTATATACAGTATGCACAGCCTAGATGTACAATATATACACTATATACACAGCCGAGATGTACAGTATATACAGTATATACACAGCCTAGATGTACAGTATATACAGTATATATGCAGCCTAGATGTACAGTATATACACAGCCTAGATGTACAGTATATACAGTATATACACAGCCTAGATGTACAATATATACAGTATATACACAGCCTAGATGTACAGTATATACAGTATATACACAGCCTAGATGTACAATATATACAGTATATACACAGCCTAGATGTACAGTATATACACTATATATACAGCCTGGATGTACAGTATATGCACTATATACACAGCCTAGATGTACAGTATATACACTATATACACAGCCTAGATGTACAGTATATACACTATATACACAGCCTAGATGTACATTATATACAGTATATGCACAGCTGAGATGTACAGTATATACACTATATACACAGCCTAGATGTACAGTATATACACTATATACACAGCCTAGATGTACAGTATATACAGTATATACACAGCCGAAATGTACATTATATACAGTATATACACAGCCGAGATGCACAGTATATACAGTATATACACAGCCTAATGTACAGTATATAGAGTATATACACAGCCTAATGTACAGTATATACACAGTCTAATGTACAGTATATACAGTATATACACAGCCTAGATGTAGAGTATATACAGTGTATACACAGCCTAGATGTATAGTATATACAGTATATACACAGCAGAGATGTACAGTATATACACTATATACACAGCCTAGATGTACAGTATATACACTATATACACAACCGAGATGTACAGTATATACAGTATGCACAGCCTAGATGTACAGTATTTACAGTATATACACAGCCTAATGTACAGTATATACACAGTCTAATGTACAGTATATACAGTATATACACAGCCGAGATGTACAGTATATACAGTATGCACAGCCTAGATGTACAATATATACACTATATACACAGCCGAGATGTACAGTATATACAGTATATACACAGACTAGATGCACAGTATATACAGTATATATACAGCCTAGATGTACAGTATATACAGTATATACACAGCCTAGATGTACAGTATATACAGTATATACACAGCCTAGATGTACAGTATATACAGTATATACACAGCCTAGATGTACAGTATATACAGTGTATACACAGCCTAGATGTACAGTATATACAGTATATACACAGCCTAGATGTACAGTATATACAGTATATACACAGCCTAGATGTACAGTATATACAGTATATACACAGCCTAGATGTACAATATATACAGTATATACACAGCCTAGATGTACAGTATATACAGTATATACACAGCCTGGATGTACAGTATATGCACTATATACACAGCCTAGATGTACAGTATATACACTATATACACAGCCTAGATGTACAGTATATACAGTATATACACAGCTGAGATGTACAGTATATACACTATATACACAGCCTAGATGTACAGTATATACACTATATACACAGCCTAGATGTACAGTATATACAGTATATACACAGTCTAATGTACAGTATATACACTATATACACAGCCGAGATGTACAGTATATACAGTATATACACAGCCATAATGTACATTATATACAGTATATACACAGCCGAGATGCACAGTATATACAGTATATACACAGCCTAATGTACAGTATATACAGTATATACACAGCCTAATGTACAGTATATACAGTATATACACAGCCTAGATGTACAGTATATACAGTATATACACAGCTGAGATGTACAGTATATACACTATATACACAACCTAGATGTACTGTATATACAGTATATACACAGCCGAGATGTACAGTATATACACAGTCTAATGTACAGTATATACAGTATATACACAGTCTAATGTACAGTATATACACTATATACACAGCCTAGATGTACAGTATATACACTATATACACAGCCTAGATGTACATTATATACAGTATATACACAGCTGAGATGTACAGTATATACAGTATATACACAGCCGAGATGTACAGTATATACACTATATACACAGCCTAGATGTACAGTATATACACTATATACACAGCCTAGATGTACAGTATATACAGTATATACACAGCCGAAATGTACATTATATACAGTATATACACAGCCGAGTTGCACAGTATATACAGTATATACACAGCGTAATGTACAGTATATACAGTATATACACAGCCTAATGTACAGTATATACACAGTCTAATGTACAGTATATACAGTATATACACAGCCTAGATCTAGAGTATATACAGTGTATACACAGCCTAGATGTATAGTATATACAGTATATACACAGCTGAGATGTACAGTATATACACTATATACACAGCCTAGATGTACAGTATATACACTATATACACAACCGAGATGTACAGTATATACATTATGCACAGCCTAGATGTACAGTATTTACAGTATATACACAGCCTAATGTACAGTATATACATAGTCTAATGTACAGTATATACAGTATATACACAGCCGAGATGTACAGTATATACAGTATGCACAGCCTAGATGTACAATATATACACTATATACACAGCCGAGATGTACAGTATATACAGTATATACACAGCCTAGATGTACAGTATATACAGTATATATGCAGCCTAGATGTACAGTATATACACAGCCTAGATGTACAGTATATACAGTATATACACAGCCTAGATGTACAATATATACAGTATATACACAGCCTAGATGTACAGTATATACAGTATATACACAGCCTAGATGTACAATATATACAGTATATACACAGCCTAGATGTACAGTATATACACTATATATACAGCCTGGATGTACAGTATATGCACTATATACACAGCCTAGATGTACAGTATATACACTATATACACAGCCTAGATGTACAGTATATACACTATATACACAGCCTAGATGTACATTATATACAGTATATGCACAGCTGAGATGTACAGTATATACACTATATACACAGCCTAGATGTACAGTATATACACTATATACACAGCCTAGATGTACAGTATATACAGTATATACACAGCCGAAATGTACATTATATACAGTATATACACAGCCGAGATGCACAGTATATACAGTATATACACAGCCTAATGTACAGTATATAGAGTATATACACAGCCTAATGTACAGTATATACACAGTCTAATGTACAGTATATACAGTATATACACAGCCTAGATGTAGAGTATATACAGTGTATACACAGCCTAGATGTATAGTATATACAGTATATACACAGCAGAGATGTACAGTATATACACTATATACACAGCCTAGATGTACAGTATATACACTATATACACAACCGAGATGTACAGTATATACAGTATGCACAGCCTAGATGTACAGTATTTACAGTATATACACAGCCTAATGTACAGTATATACACAGTCTAATGTACAGTATATACAGTATATACACAGCCGAGATGTACAGTATATACAGTATGCACAGCCTAGATGTACAATATATACACTATATACACAGCCGAGATGTACAGTATATACAGTATATACACAGACTAGATGCACAGTATATACAGTATATATACAGCCTAGATGTACAGTATATACAGTATATACACAGCCTAGATGTACAGTATATACAGTATATACACAGCCTAGATGTACAGTATATACAGTATATACACAGCCTAGATGTACAGTATATACAGTGTATACACAGCCTAGATGTACAGTATATACAGTATATACACAGCCTAGATGTACAGTATATACAGTATATACACAGCCTAGATGTACAGTATATACAGTATATACACAGCCTAGATGTACAATATATACAGTATATACACAGCCTAGATGTACAGTATATACAGTATATACACAGCCTGGATGTACAGTATATGCACTATATACACTGCCTAGATGTACAGTATATACACTATATACACAGCCTAGATGTACAGTATATACAGTATATACACAGCTGAGATGTACAGTATATACACTATATACACAGCCTAGATGTACAGTATATACACTATATACACAGCCTAGATGTACAGTATATACAGTATATACACAGTCTAATGTACAGTATATACACTATATACACAGCCGAGATGTACAGTATATACAGTATATACACAGCCATAATGTACATTATATACAGTATATACACAGCCGAGATGCACAGTATATACAGTATATACACAGCCTAATGTACAGTATATACAGTATATACACAGCCTAATGTACAGTATATACAGTATATACACAGCCTAGATGTACAGTATATACAGTATATACACAGCTGAGATGTACAGTATATACACTATATACACAACCTAGATGTACTGTATATACAGTATATACACAGCCGAGATGTACAGTATATACACAGTCTAATGTACAGTATATACAGTATATACACAGTCTAATGTACAGTATATACACTATATACACAGCCTAGATGTACAGTATATACACTATATACACAGCCTAGATGTACATTATATACAGTATATACACAGCTGAGATGTACAGTATATACACTATATACACAGCCTAGATGTACAGTATATACACTATATACACAGCCTAGATGTACAGTATATACAGTATATACACAGCCGAAATGTACATTATATACAGTATATACACAGCCGAGATGCACAGTATATACAGTATATACACAGCCTAATGTACAGTATATAGAGTATATACACAGCCTAATGTACAGTATATACACAGTCTAATGTACAGTATATACAGTATATACACAGCCTAGATGTAGAGTATATACAGTGTATACACAGCCTAGATGTATAGTATATACAGTATATACACAGCTGAGATGTACAGTATATACACTATATTCACAGCCTAGATGTACAGTATATACACTATATACACAACCGAGATGTACAGTATATACAGTATGCACAGCCTAGATGTACAGTATTTACAGTATATACACAGCCTAATGTACAGTATATACACAGTCTAATGTACAGTATATACAGTATATACACAGCCGAGATGTACAGTATATACAGTATGCACAGCCTAGATGTACAATATATACACTATATACACAGCCGAGATGTACAGTATATACAGTATATACACAGCCTAGATGCACAGTATATACAGTATATATACAGCCTAGATGTACAGTATATACAGTATATACACAGCTTAGATGTACAGTATATACAGTATATACACAGCCTAGATGTACAGTATATACAGTATATACACAGCCTAGATGTACAATATATACAGTGTATACACAGCCTAGATGTACAGTATATACAGTATATACACAGCCTAGATGTACAGTATATACACCATATACACAGCCTAGATGTACAATATATACAGTATATACACAGCCTAGATGTACAGTATATACAGTATATACACAGCCTGGATGTACAGTATATACAGTATATACACAGCCTAGATGTACAATATATACAGTATATACACAGCCTAGATGTACAGTATATACAGTATATACACAGCCTAGATGTACAATATATACAGTATATACACAGCCTAGATGTACAGTATATACACTATATATACAGCCTGGATGTACAGTATATGCACTATATACACAGCCTAGATGTACAGTATATACACTATATACACAGCCTAGATGTACAGTATATACAGTACATACACAGCTGAGATGTACAGTATATACACTATATACACAGCCTAGATGTACAGTATATACACTATATACACAGCCTAGATGTACAGTATATACAGTATATACACAGTCTAATGTACAGTATATACACTATATACACAGCCGAGATGTACAGTATATACAGTATATACACAGCCATAATGTACATTATATACAGTATATACACAGCCGAGATGCACAGTATATACAGTATATACACAGCCTAATGTACAGTATATACAGTATATACACAGCCTAATGTACAGTATATACAGTATATACACAGCCTAGATGTACAGTATATACAGTATATACACAGCTGAGATGTACAGTATATACAGTATATACACAGCCTAGATGTACAGTATATACAGTATATACACAGCTGACATGTACAGTATATACACTATATACACAGCCTAGATGTACAGTATATACACTATATACACAGCCGAAATATATATACATACCCTATATACACAGCCTAGATGTACAGTATATACAGTATATACACAGCCTAGATGTACAGTATATACAGTATATACACAGCTTAGATGTACAGTATATACACTATATACACAGCCTAGATGTACAGTATATACAGTATATACACAGCCTAATGTACAGTATATACAGTATATACACAGCCTAGATGTACAGTATATACAGTATATACACAGCCGAGATGTACAGTATATACACTATATACACAGCCTAATGTACAGTATTAACACTATATACACAGCGTAGATGTACAGTATATACAGTATACACACAGCCGAAATGTACAGTATATACAGTATATACTCAGCCTAGATGTACAGTATATACAGTATATACACAGCCTAGATGTACAGTATATACACAGCCTAGATGTACAATATAAACAGTATATACACAGCCTAGATGTACAGTATATACACTATATACACAGCCTAGATGTACAATATATACAGTATATACACAGCCTAGATGTACAGTATATACACTATATACACAGCCTAGATGTACAGTATATACAGTATATACACAGCCTAGATGTACAATATATACAGTATATACACAGCCTAGATGTACAGTATATACAGTATATACACAGCCTAGATGTACAATATATACAGTATATACACAGCCTAGATGTACAGTATATACACTATATATACAGCCTGGATGTACAGTATATGCACTATATACACAGCCTAGATGTACAGTATATACACTATATACACAGCCTAGATGTACAGTATATACACTATATACACAGCCTAGATGTACATTATATACAGTATATACACAGCTGAGATGTACAGTATATACACTATATACACAGCCTAGATGTACAGTATATACACTATATACACAGCCTAGATGTACAGTATATACAGTATATACACAGCCGAAATGTACATTATATACAGTATATACACAGCCGAGATGCACAGTATATACAGTATATACACAGCCTAATGTACAGTATATAGAGTATATACACAGCCTAATGTACAGTATATACACAGTCTAATGTACAGTATATACAGTATATACACAGCCTAGATGTAGAGTATATACAGTGTATACACAGCCTAGATGTATAGTATATACAGTATATACACAGCAGAGATGTACAGTATATACACTATATACACAGCCTAGATGTACAGTATATACACTATATACACAACCGAGATGTACAGTATATACAGTATGCACAGCCTAGATGTACAGTATTTACAGTATATACACAGCCTAATGTACAGTATATACACAGTCTAATGTACAGTATATACAGTATATACACAGCCGAGATGTACAGTATATACAGTATGCACAGCCTAGATGTACAATATATACACTATATACACAGCCGAGATGTACAGTATATACAGTATATACACAGACTAGATGCACAGTATATACAGTATATATACAGCCTAGATGTACAGTATATACAGTATATACACAGCCTAGATGTACAGTATATACAGTATATACACAGCCTAGATGTACAGTATATACAGTATATACACAGCCTAGATGTACAATATATACAGTGTATACACAGCCTAGATGTACAGTATATACAGTATATACACAGCCTAGATGTACAGTATATACAGTATATACACAGCCTAGATGTACAGTATATACACTATATACACAGCCTAGATGTACAATATATACAGTATATACACAGCCTAGATGTACAGTATATACAGTATATACACAGCCTGGATGTACAGTAAGCAAAAACAAACCCAACAAAACACAAAAACACAGCCAACCACACCTGCGATGTACAGTATATACACTATATACACAGCCTAGATGTACAGTATATACACTATATACACAGCCTAGATGTACAGTATATACAGTATATACACAGTCTAATGTACAGTATATACACTATATACACAGCCGAGATGTACAGTATATACAGTATATACACAGCCATAATGTACATTATATACAGTATATACACAGCCGAGATGCACAGTATATACAGTATATACACAGCCTAATGTACAGTATATACAGTATATACACAGCCTAATGTACAGTATATACAGTATATACACAGCCTAGATGTACAGTATATACAGTATATACACAGCTGAGATGTACAGTATATACACTATATACACAACCTAGATGTACTGTATATACAGTATATACACAGCCGAGATGTACAGTATATACACAGTCTAATGTACAGTATATACAGTATATACACAGTCTAATGTACAGTATATACACTATATACACAGCCTAGATGTACAGTATATACACTATATACACAGCCTAGATGTACATTATATATAGTATATACACAGCTGAGATGTACAGTATATACACTATATACACAGCCTAGATGTACAGTATATACACTATATACACAGCCTAGATGTACAGTATATACAGTATATACACAGCCGAAATGTACATTATATACAGTATATACACAGCTGAGATGCACAGTATATACAGTATATACACAGCCTAATGTACAGTATATAGAGTATATACACAGCCTAATGTACAGTATATACACAGTCTAATGTACAGTATATACAGTATATACACAGCCTAGATGTAGAGTATATACAGTGTATACACAGCCTAGATGTATAGTATATACAGTATATACACAGCTGAGATGTACAGTATATACACTATATACACAGCCTAGATGTACAGTATATACACTATATACACAACCGAGATGTACAGTATATACAGTATGCACAGCCTAGATGTACAGTATTTACAGTATATACACAGCCTAATGTACAGTATATACACACTCTAATGTACAGTATATACAGTATATGCACAGCCGAGATGTACAGTATATACAGTATGCACAGCCTAGATGTACAATATATACACTATATACACAGCCGAGATGTACAGTATATACAGTATATACACAGCCTAGATGTACAATATATACACTATATACACAGCCGAGATGTACAGTATATACACTATATACACAGCCTAGATGTACAGTATATACAGTATATACACAGCCTAGATGCACAGTATATACAGTATATATACAGCCTAGATGTACAGTATATACAGTATATACACAGCCTAGATGTACAGTATATACAGTATATACACAGCCTAGATGTACAGTATATACAGTATATACACAGCCTAGATGTACAATATATACAGTGTATACACAGCCTAGATGTACAGTATATACAGTATATACACAGCCTAGATGTACAGTATATACACCATATACACAGCCTAGATGTACAATATATACAGTATATACACAGCCTAGATGTACAGTATATACAGTATATACACAGCCTAGATGTACAGTATATACAGTATATACACAGCCTAGATGTACAATATATACAGTATATACACAGCCTAGATGTACAGTATATACAGTATATACACAGCCTAGATGTACAATATATACAGTATATACACAGCCTAGATGTACAGTATATACACTATATATACAGCCTGGATGTACAGTATATGCACTATATACACAGCCTAGATGTACAGTATATACACTATATACACAGCCTAGATGTACAGTATATACAGTATATACACAGCTGAGATGTACAGTATATACACTATATACACAGCCTAGATGTACAGTATATACACTATATACACAGCCTAGATGTACAGTATATACAGTATATACACAGTCTAATGTACAGTATATACACTATATACACAGCCGAGATGTACAGTATATACAGTATATACACAGCCATAATGTACATTATATACAGTATATACACAGCCGAGATGCACAGTATATACAGTATATACACAGCCTAATGTACAGTATATACAGTATATACACAGCCTAATGTACAGTATATACAGTATATACACAGCCTAGATGTACAGTATATACAGTATATACACAGCTGAGATGTACAGTATATACAGTATATACACAGCCTAGATGTACAGTATATACAGTATATACACAGCTGACATGTACAGTATATACACTATATACACAGCCTAGATGTACAGTATATACACTATATACACAGCCGAAATGTACATTACATACCCTATATACACAGCCTAGATGTACAGTATATACAGTATATACACAGCCTAGATGTACAGTATATACAGTATATGCACAGCTTAGATGTACAGTATATACACTATATACACAGCCTAGATGTACAGTATATACAGTATATACACAGCCTAATGTACAGTATATACAGTATATACACAGCCTAGATGTACAGTATATACAGTATATACACAGCCTAGATGTACAGTATATACACTATATACACAGCCTAGATGTACAGTATATACAGTATATACACAGCCGAGATGTACAGTATATACACTATATACACAGCCTAATGTACAGTATTAACACTATATACACAGCGTAGATGTACAGTATATACAGTATACACACAGCCGAAATGTACAGTATATACAGTATATACTCAGCCTAGATGTACAGTATATACAGTATATACACAGCCTAGATGTACAGTATATACACAGCCTAGATGTACAATATAAACAGTATATACACAGCCTAGATGTACAGTATATACACTATATACACAGCCTAGATGTACAATATATACAGTATATACACAGCCTAGATGTACAGTATATACACTATATACACAGCCTAGATGTACAGTATATACAGTATATACACAGCCTAGATGTACAATATATACAGTATATACACAGCCTAGATGTACAGTATATACAGTATATTCATAGCCTAGATGTACAGTATATACACTATATACACAGCCTAGATGTACAGTATATACACTATATACACAGCCTAGATGTACAGTATATACACTATATACACAGCCTAATGTACAGTATATACACTATATACACAGCCTAGATGTACAGTATATACAGTATATATACAGCCTAGATGTATAGTATATACAGTATATACACAGCCTAGATGTACAGTATATACTCTATATACACAGCCTAGAAGTACAGTATATACACTATATACACAGCCTAGATGTACAGTATATACAGTATATACACAGCCTAGATGTACAGTATATACACTATATACACAGTCTAATGTACAGTATATACACTATATACACAGCCGAAATGTACAGTATATACAGTATATACACAGCCTAGATGTACAGTATATACACTATATACACAGTCTAATGTACAGTATATACACTATATACACAGCCTAGATGTACAGTATATACAGTATATACACAGCCGAAATGTACAGTATATACAGTATATACACAGCCTAGATGTACAGTATATACAGTATATACACAGCCGAGATGTACAGTATATACAGTATATACACAGTCTAATGTACAGTATATACAGTATATACACAGTCTAATGTACAGTATATACACTATATACACAGCCTAGATGTACAATATATACAGTATATACACAGCCTAGATGTACAGTATATACAGTATATACACAGTCTAATGTACAGTATTTACAGTATATACACAGCCTAAATGTACAGTATATACACTATATACACAGCCGAGATGCACAGTATATACAGTATATACACAGCCTAGATGTACAGTATATACACTATATACACAGTCTAATGTACAGTATATACACTATATACACAGCCTAGATGTACAGTATATACACTATATACACAGCCGAAATGTACAGTATATACAGTATATACACAGCCTAGATGTACAGTATATACACTATATACACAGTCTAATGTACAGTATATACACTATATACACAGCCTAGATGTACAGTATATACAGTATATACACAGCCTAGATGTACAGTATATACACTATATACACAGTCTAATGTACAGTATATACAGTATATATACAGCCTAGATGTACAGTATATACAGTATATAGACAGCCGAAATGTACATTATATACAGTATATACACAGCCTAATGTACAGTATATACAGTATATACACAGCCTAATGTACAGTATATACATAGTCTAATGTACAGTATATACACTATATACACAGCCTAGATGTACAGTATATACAGTGTATACACAGCCTAGATGTACAGTATATACAGTATATATACAGCCTAGATGTACAGTATATACAGTATATACACAGCATAGATGTACAGTATATACACTATATACACAGCCTAGATGAACAGTATATACATTATATACACAGCCTAGATGTACAGTATATACACTATATACACAGCCTAGATGTACAGTATATACAGTATATACACAGCCTAGATGTACAGTATATACACAGCCTAGATGTACAGTATATACACTATATACACAGCCTAGATGTACAATATATACAGTATATACACAGCCTAGATGTACAGTATATACAGTATATACACAGTCTAATGTACAGTATATACACTATATACACAGCTGAGATGTACAGTATATACAGTATATATACAGCCTAGATGTACAGTATATACAGTATATACACAGCCGAAATGTACATTATATACAGTATATACACAGCCGAGATGCACAGTATATACAGTATATACACAGCTTAATGTACAGTATATACACAGTCTAATGTACAGTATATACAGTATATACACAGCCTAGATATACAGTATATACAGTATATACACAGCCTAGATATACAGTATATACAGAATATACACAGCTGAGATGTACAGTATATACACTATATACACAGCCTAGATGTACAGTATATACACTATATACACAACCGAGATGTACAGTATATACAGTATATACACAGCCTGGATGTACAGTATTTACAGTATATACACAGCCTAATGTACAGTATATACACAGTCTAATGTACAGTATATACAGTATATACACAGCCGAGATGTACAGTATATACAGTATGCACAGCCTAGATGTACAGTATATACACTATATACACAGCCGGGATGTACAGTATATACTGTATATACACAGCCTAGATGTACAGTATATACAGTATATATACAGCCTAGATGTACAGTATATACGTAGCCTAGATGTACAGTATATACAGTATATACACAGCCTAGATGTACAGTATATACAGTATATACACAGCTGAGATGTACAGTATATACACTATATACACAGCCTAGATGTACAGTATATACACTATATACACAACCGAGATGTACAGTATATACAGTATATACACAGCCTAGATGTACAGTATTTACAGTATATACACAGCCTAATGTACAGTATATACACAGTCTAATGTACAGTATATACAGTATATACACAGCCGAGATGTACAGTATATACAGTATGCACAGCCTAGATGTACAGTATATACACTATATACACAGCAGAGATGTACAGTATATACAGTATATACACAGCCTAGATGTACAGTATATACAGTATATATACAGCCTAGATGTACAGTATATACAATATATACACAGCCTAGATGTACAGTATATACAGTATATACACAGTCTAATGTACAGTATATACACTATATACAAGCCGAGATGTACAGTATATACAGTATATATACAGCCTAGATGTACAGTATATACAGTATATACACACCGAAATGTACATTATATACAGTATATACACAGCCGAGATGACAGTATATACAGTATATACACAGCCTAATGTACAGTATATACAGTATATACACAGCCTAATGTACAGTATATACAGTATATACACAGCTGAGATGTACAGTATATACACTATATACACAGCCTAGATGTACAGTATATACAGTATATACACAGTCTAATGTACAGTATATACACTATATACACAGCCGAGATGTACAGTATATACAGTATATATACAGCCTAAATGTACAGTATATACAGTATATACACAGCCGAAATGTACATTATATACAGTATATACACAGCCGAGATGCACAGTATATACAGTATATACACAGCCTAATGTACAGTATATACAGTATATACACAGCTGAGATGTACAGTATATACAGTATATACACAGCCTAGATGTACAGTATATACAGTATATACACAGCTGAGATGTACAGTATATACACTATATACACAGCCTAGATGTACAGTATATACAGTATATACACAGCCGAGATGTACAGTATATACAGTATATACACAGTCTAATGTACAGTATATACAGTATATACACAGTCTAATGTACAGTATATACACTATATACACAGCCGAAATGTACATTACATACAGTATATACACAGCCGAGATGTACAGTATATACAGTATATACACAGCCTAATGTACAGTATATACAGTATATACACAGCCTAATGTACAGTATATACACTATATGCACAGCCAAGATGTACAGTATATACAGTATATACACAGCTTAGATGTACAGTATATACACTATATACACAGCCTAGATGTACAGTATATACACTATATACACAGCCTAATGTACAGTATATACAGTATATATACAGCCTAGATGTACAGTATATACAGTATGCACAGCCTAGATGTACAGTATATACAGTATATACACAGCGAGATGTACAGTATATACAGTATATACACAGCCTAGATGTACAGTATATACAGTATATACACAGCCTAGATGTACAGAATATACACTATATACACAGCCTAGATGTACAGTATATACACTATATACACAGCGTAGATGTACAGTATATACAGTATATACACAGCCTAGATGTACAATATATACAGTATATACACAGCCTAGATGTACAGTATATACAGTATATACACAGCCTAGATGTACAGTATATACACTATATACACAGCCTAGATGTACAGTATATACACTATATACACATCGTAGATGTACAGTATATACACTATATACACAGCCTAATGTACAGTACATACACTATATACACAGCCTAGATGTACAGTATATACAGTATATATACAGCCTAGATGTACAGTATATACAGTATATACACAGCCTAGATGTACAGTATATACCCTATATACACAGCCTAGATGTACAGTATATACACTATATATACAGCCTGGATGTACAGTATATGCACTATATACACAGCCTAGATGTACAGTATATACACTATATACACAGCCTAGATGTACAGTATATACAGTATATACACAGCTGAGATGTACAGTATATACACTATATACACAGCCTAGATGTACAGTATATACACTATATACACAGCCTAGATGTACAGTATATACAGTATATACACAGTCTAATGTACAGTATATACACTATATACACAGCCTAATGTACAGTATATACAGTATATACACAGCCTAGATGTACAGTATATACACAGCCGAGATGTACAGTATATACAGAATATACACAGCCTAATGTACAGTATATACAGTATATACACAGCCTAATGTACAGTATATACACTATATACACAGCCTAGATGTACAGTATATACAGTATATACACAGCCTAGATGTACAGTATATACAGTATATACACAGCTGAGATGTACAGTATATACACTATATACACATCCTAGATGTACAGTATATACACTATATACACAGCCGAGATGTACAGTATATACACTATATACACAGCCTAGATGTACAGTATATACAGTATATACACAGCCTAGATGTACAGTATATACACAGCCTAGATGTACAATATATACAGTATATACACAGCCTAGATGTACAGTATATACACTATATACACAGCCTAGATGTACAATATATACATTATATACACAGCCTAGCTGTACAGTATATTCAGTATATACACAGCTCAGATGTACAGTATATACACTATATACACAGCCTAGATGTACAGTATATACAGAAACCACCGAGTATATACACAGCCTAGATGTACAGTATATACACTATATACACAGCCGAGATGTACAGTATATACAGTATATATACAGCCTAGATGTACAGTATATACAGTATATACACAGCCGAGATGACAGTATATACAGTATATGCACAGCCTAGATGTACAGTATATACAGTATATACACAGCCTAATGTACAGTAAACATAGCAAGACAGAAACAGTAATACACAGCCGGAGTACAGAATACACAGCCAGATGTACCAATATACACATATACACAGCCGAGATGTACAGTATATACAGTATATACACAGCCTAGATGTACAGTATATACAGTATATACACAGCCTAGATGTACAGTATATACAGTATATACACAGCCTAGATGTACAGTATATACAGTGTATACACAGCCTAGATGTACAGTATATACAGTATATACACAGCCTAGATGTACAGTATATACAGTATATACACAGCCTAGATGTACAGATATATACACGTATATACACAGCCTAGATGTACAGTATATACAGTATATACACAGCCTAGATGTACAGATATATACAGATATACACAGCCAGATGTACAGAATACACAATACAAGCCTAGAGACAAAACAAGAGCAGCCACCAGCGATGTACAGTATATACACTATATACACAGCCTAGATGTACAGTATATACAGTATATACACAGCCTAGATGTACAGTATATACAGTATATACACAGCCTAGATGTACAGTATATACAGTATATACACAGCCTAGAGATGTACAGTATATACACAGTATATACACAGCCTAGATGTACAGTATATACAGTATATACACAGCCTAGATGTACAGTATATACAGTATATACACAGCCTAGATGTACAGTATATACAGTATATACACAGCCGAGATGTACAGTATATACAGTATATACACAGCCTAGATGTACAGTATATACACTATAACACACCGAGATGTACAGTATATACAGATATCACAGCCTAGATGTACAGTATATACAGATATACACAGCCAAGACAGAACACAGTCTAGATGTACAGTATATACAGTATATACACAGCCTAGATGTACAGTATATACAGTATATACACAGCCTAGATGTACAGTATATACAGTATATACACAGCCGAGATGTACAGTATATACAGTATATACACAGCCTAGATGCACAGTATATACAGTATATACACAGCCAGATGTACAGTATATACAGTATATACACAGCCTAGATGTACAGTATATACAGTATATACACAGCCTAGATGTACAGTATATACAGTATATACACAGCCTAGATGTACAGTATATACAGTATATACACAGCCTAGATGTACAGTATATACAGTATATACACAGCCTAGATGTACAGTATATACAGTATATACACAGCCTAGATGTACAGTATATACAGTATATACACAGCCTAGATGTACAGTATATACAGTATATACACAGCCTAGATGTACAGTATATACAGTATATACACAGCCTGGATGTACAGTATATGCACTATATACACACGCCTAGATGTACAGTATATACAGTATATACACAGCCTAGATGTACAGTATATACAGTATATACACAGCTGAGATGTACAGTATATACACTATATACACAGCCTAGATGTACAGTATATACAGTATATACACAGCCTAGATGTACAGTATATACAGTATATACACAGCCTAGATGTACAGTATATACACTATATACACAGCCGAGATGTACAGTATATACAGTATATACACAGCCTAGATGTACAGTATATACAGTATATACACAGCCGAGATGTACAGTATATACAGTATATACACAGCCTAGATGTACAGTATATACAGTATATACACAGCCTAATGTACAGTATATACAGTATATACACAGCCTAGATGTACAGTATATACAGTATATACACAGCTGAGATGTACAGTATATACACTATATACACAGCCTAGATGTACAGTATATACAGTATATACACAGCCGAGATGTACAGTATATACACAGCAATGTACAGTATATACAGTATATACACAGCCTAGATGTACAGTATATACACTATATACACAGCCTAGATGTACAGTATATACAGTATATACACAGCCTAGATGTACAGTATATACAGTATATACACAGCCGAGATGTACAGTATATACACTATATACACAGCCTAGATGTACAGTATATACAGTATATACACAGCCTAGATGTACAGTATATACAGTATATACACAGCCGAAATGTACATTATATACAGTATATACACAGCCGAGATGCACAGTATATACAGTATATACACAGCCTAGATGTACAGTATATACAGTATATACACAGCCTAATGTACAGTATATACACAGCCTAGATGTACAGTATATACAGTATATACACAGCCTAGATGTACAGTATATACAGTGTATACACAGCCTAGATGTACAGTATATACAGTATATACACAGCTGAGATGTACAGTATATACACTATATACACAGCCTAGATGTACAGTATATACACTATATACACAACCGAGATGTACAGTATATACAGTATATGCACAGCCTAGATGTACAGTAAAAACACACATATACAGTATATACACAGCCTAATGTACAGTATATACAGTATATACACAGCCGAGATGTACAGTATATACAGTATGCACAGCCTAGATGTACAGTATATACACTATATACACAGCCGAGATGTACAGTATATACAGTATATACACAGCCTAGATGTACAGTATACTACAGTATATACACAGCCTAGATGTACAGTATATACAGTATATACACAGCCTAGATGTACAGTATATACAGTATATACACAGCCTAGATGTACAGTATATACAGTATATACACAGCCTAGATGTACAGTATATACAGTATATACACAGCCTAGATGTACAGTATATACAGTATATACACAGCCTAGATGTACAGTATATACACTATATACACAGCCTAGATGTACAGTATATACAGTATATACACAGCCTAGATGTACAGTATATACAGTATATACACAGCCTGGATGTACAGTATATACAGTATATACACAGCCTAGATGTACAGTATATACAGTATATACACAGCCTAGATGTACAGTATATACAGTATATACACAGCCTAGATGTACAATATATACAGTATATACACAGCCTAGATGTACAGTATATACACTATATACACAGCCTAGATGTACAGTATATGCACTATATACACAGCCTAGATGTACAGTATATACACTATATACACAGCCTAGATGTACAGTATATACAGTATATACACAGCCTAGATGTACAGTATATACACTATATACACAGCCTAGATGTACAGTATATACACTATATACACAGCCTAGATGTACAGTATATACAGTATATACACAGCCTAGATGTACAGTATATACACTATATACACAGCCTAGATGTACAGTATATACACTATATACACAGCCTAGATGTACAGTATATACAGTATATACACAGCCTAGATGTACAGTATATACAGTATATACACAGCCTAGATGTACAGTATATACAGTATATACACAGCCTAGATGTACAGTATATACAGTATATACACAGCCTAGATGTACAGTATATACAGTATATACACAGCCTAGATGTACAGTATATACAGTATATACACAGCCTAGATGTACAGTATATACAGTATATACACAGCCTAGATGTACAGTATATACACTATATACACAGCCTAGATGTACAGTATATACACTATATACACAGCCTAAATGTACAGTATATACACTATATACACAGCCTAGATGTACAGTATATACAGTATATACACAGCCTAGATGTACAGTATATACAGTATATACACAGCCTAGATGTACAGTATATACACTATATACACAGCCTAGATGTACAGTATATACAGTATATACACAGCCTAGATGTACAGTATATACAGTATATACACAGCCTAGATGTACAGTATATACAGTATATACACAGCCTAGATGTACAGTATATACACTATATACACAGCCTAGATGTACAGTATATACACTATATACACAGCCTAGATGTACAGTATATACACTATATACACAGCCTAGATGTACAGTATATACAGTATATACACAGCCTAGATGTACAGTATATACAGTATATACACAGCCTAGATGTACAGAATAACAGCCAGATGTACAATATATACAGTATATACACAGCCTAGATGTACAGTATATACACTATATACACAGCCTAGATGTACAATATATACAGTATATACACAGCCTAGATGTACAGTATATACACTATATACACAGCCTAGATGTACAGTATATACAGTATATACACAGCCTAGATGTACAGTATATACAGTATATACACAGCCTAGATGTACAGTATATACAGTATATACACAGCCTAGATGTACAGTATATACAGTATATACACAGCCTAGATGTACAGTATATACACTATATACACAGCCTAGATGTACAGTATATACACTATATACACAGCCTAGATGTACAGTATATACACTATATACACAGCCTAGATGTACAGTATATACACTATATACACAGCCTAGATGTACAGTATATACAGTATATACACAGCCTAGATGTACAGTATATACAGTATATACACAGCCTAGATGTACAGTATATACACTATATACACAGCCTAGATGTACAGTATATACAGTATATACACAGCCTAGATGTACAGTATATACAGTATATACACAGCCGAGATGTACAGTATATACAGTATATACACAGCCTAATGTACAGTATATACAGTATATACACAGCCTAATGTACAGTATATACACAGTCTAATGTACAGTATATACAGTATATACACAGCCTAGATGTACAGTATATACAGTATATACACAGCCTAGATGTACAGTATATACAGTATATACACAGCAGAGATGTACAGTATATACACTATATACACAGCCTAGATGTACAGTATATACACTATATACACAACCGAGATGTACAGTATATACAGATATACACAGCCTAGATGTACAGTATTTACAGTATATACACAGCCTAATGTACAGTATATACACAGTCTAATGTACAGTATATACAGTATATACACAGCCGAGATGTACAGTATATACAGTATGCACAGCCTAGATGTACAGTATATACACTATATACACAGCCGAGATGTACAGTATATACAGTATATACACAGCCTAGATGTACAGTATATACAGTATATATACAGCCTAGATGTACAGTATATACAGTATATACACAGCCTAGATGTACAGTATATACAGTATATACACAGCCTAGATGTACAGTATATACAGTATATACACAGCCTAGATGTACAGTATATACAGTGTATACACAGCCTAGATGTACAGTATATACAGTATATACACAGCCTAGATGTACAGTATATACAGTATATACACAGCCTAGATGTACAGTATATACACTATATACACAGCCTAGATGTACAATATATACAGTATATACACAGCCTAGATGTACAGTATATACAGTATATACACAGCCTAGATGTACAGTATATGCACTATATACACAGCCTAGATGTACAGTATATACACTATATACACAGCCTAGATGTACAGTATATACAGTATATACACAGCCTAGATGTACAGTATATACACTATATACACAGCCTAGATGTACAGTATATACACTATATACACAGCCTAGATGTACAGTATATACAGTATATACACAGCCTAGATGTACAGTATATACACTATATACACAGCCTAGATGTACAGTATATACAGTATATACACAGCCATAATGTACATTATATACAGTATATACACAGCCTAGATGCACAGTATATACAGTATATACACAGCCTAATGTACAGTATATACAGTATATACACAGCCTAATGTACAGTATATACAGTATATACACAGCCTAGATGTACAGTATATACAGTATATACACAGCCTAGATGTACAGTATATACACTATATACACAACCTAGATGTACTGTATATACAGTATATACACAGCCGAGATGTACAGTATATACACAGCCTAATGTACAGTATATACAGTATATACACAGCCTAATGTACAGTATATACACTATATACACAGCCTAGATGTACAGTATATACAGTATATACACAGCCTAGATGTACATTATATATAGTATATACACAGCTGAGATGTACAGTATATACACTATATACACAGCCTAGATGTACAGTATATACACTATATACACAGCCTAGATGTACAGTATATACAGTATATACACAGCCGAAATGTACAGTATATACAGTATATACACAGCCTGAGATGTACAGTATATACAGTATATACACAGCCTAATGTACAGTATATAGAGTATATACACAGCCTAATGTACAGTATATACACAGTCTAATGTACAGTATATACAGTATATACACAGCCTAGATGTACAGTATATACAGTGTATACACAGCCTAGATGTATAGTATATACAGTATATACACAGCCTAGATGTACAGTATATACACTATATACACAGCCTAGATGTACAGTATATACACTATATACACAACCAGACACAGTATATACAGTATATACACAGCCTAGATGTACAGTATATACAGTATATACACAGCCTAATGTACAGAAACACACTCATGTACAGTATATACAGTATATACACAGCCTAGATGTACAGTATATACACGTATCACAGCCTAGATGTACAATATATACACTATATACACAGCCTAGATGTACAGTATATACAGTATATACACAGCCTAGATGTACAATATATACACTATATACACAGCCGAGATGTACAGTATATACACTATATACACAGCCTAGATGTACAGTATATACAGTATATACACAGCCTAGATGTACAGTATATACAGTATATACACAGCCTAGATGTACAGTATATACAGTATATACACAGCCTAGATGTACAGTATATACAGTATATACACAGCCTAGATGTACAGTATATACAGTATATACACAGCCTAGATGTACAATATATACAGTGTATACACAGCCTAGATGTACAGTATATACAGTATATACACAGCCTGAGATGTACAGTATATACACTATATACACAGCCTAGATGTACAATATATACAGTATATACACAGCCTAGATGTACAGTATATACAGTATATACACAGCCTAGATGTACAGTATATACAGTATATACACAGCCTAGATGTACAATATATACAGTATATACACAGCCTAGATGTACAGTATATACAGTATATACCACAGCCTAGATGTACAATATATACAGTATATACACAGCCTAGATGTACAGTATATACACTATATACACAGCCTAGATGTACAGTATATACACTATATACACAGCCTAGATGTACAGTATATACAGTATATACACAGCTTAGATGTACAGTATATACACTATATACACAGCCTAGATGTACAGTATATACACTATATACACAGCCTAGATGTACAGTATATACAGTATATACACAGCCTAGATGTACAGTATATACACTATATACACAGCCTCAGTATATACACAGTCTAATGTACAGTATATACACTATATACACAGCCTAGATGTACAGTATATACAGTATATACACAGCCTAGATGTACAGTATATACAGTATATACACAGCCTAGATGTACAGTATATACAGTATATACACAGCCTAATGTACAGTATATACAGTATATACACAGCCTAGATGTACAGTATATACAGTATATACACAGCTGAGATGTACAGTATATACAGTATATACACAGCCTAGATGTACAGTATATACAGTATATACACAGCCTAGATGTACAGTATATACACTATATACACAGCCTAGATGTACAGTATATACACTATATACACAGCCGAAATGTACATTACATACCCTATATACACAGCCTAGATGTACAGTATATACAGTATATACACAGCCTAGATGTACAGTATATACAGTATATGCACAGCCTAGATGTACAGTATATACACTATATACACAGCCTAGATGTACAGTATATACAGTATATACACAGCCTAATGTACAGTATATACAGTATATACACAGCCTAGATGTACAGTATATACAGTATATACACAGCCTAGATGTACAGTATATACACTATATACACAGCCTAGATGTACAGTATATACAGTATATACACAGCCTAGATGTACAGTATATACACTATATACACAGCCTAATGTACAGTATAAACACTATATACACAGCGTAGATGTACAGTATATACAGTATATACACAGCCGAAATGTACAGTATATACAGTATATACTCAGCCTAGATGTACAGTATATACAGTATATACACAGCCTAGATGTACAGTATATACACAGCCTAGATGTACAATATAAACAGTATATACACAGCCTAGATGTACAGTATATACACTATATACACAGCCTAGATGTACAATATATACAGTATATACACAGCCTAGATGTACAGTATATACACTATATACACAGCCTAGATGTACAGTATATACAGTATATACACAGCCTAGATGTACAATATATACAGTATATACACAGCCTAGATGTACAGTATATACAGTATATTCATAGCCTAGATGTACAGTATATACACTATATACACAGCCTAGATGTACAGTATATACACTATATACACAGCCTAGATGTACAGTATATACACTATATACACAGCCTAATGTACAGTATATACACTATATACACAGCCTAGATGTACAGTATATACAGTATATATACAGCCTAGATGTACAGTATATACAGTATATACACAGCCTAGATGTACAGTATATACTCTATATACACAGCCTAGAAGTACAGTATATACACTATATACACAGCCTAGATGTACAGTATATACAGTATATACACAGCCTAGATGTACAGTATATACACTATATACACAGTCTAGATGTACAGTATATACACTATATACACAGCCGAAATGTACAGTATATACAGTATATACACAGCCTAGATGTACAGTATATACACTATATACACAGTCTAATGTACAGTATATACACTATATACACAGCCTAGATGTACAGTATATACAGTATATACACAGCCGAAATGTACAGTATATACAGTATATACACAGCCTAGATGTACAGTATATACAGTATATACACAGCCCAGATACAGTATATACAGTATATACACAGTCTAATGTACAGTATATACAGTATATACACAGTCTAATGTACAGTATATACACTATATACACAGCCTAGATGTACAATATATACAGTATATACACAGCCTAGATGTACAGTATATACAGTATATACACAGCCTAGATGTACAGTATATACAGTATATACACAGCCTAAATGTACAGTATATACACTATATACACAGCCGAGATGCACAGTATATACAGTATATACACAGCCTAGATGTACAGTATATACACTATATACACAGTCTAATGTACAGTATATACACTATATACACAGCCTAGATGTACAGTATATACACTATATACACAGCCGAAATGTACAGTATATACAGTATATACACAGCCTAGATGTACAGTATATACACTATATACACAGTCTAATGTACAGTATATACACTATATACACAGCCTAGATGTACAGTATATACAGTATATACACAGCCTAGATGTACAGTATATACACTATATACACAGTCTAGATGTACAGTATATACAGTATATATACAGCCTAGATGTACAGTATATACAGTATATAGACAGCCGAAATGTACATTATATACAGTATATACACAGCCTAATGTACAGTATATACAGTATATACACAGCCTAATGTACAGTATATACATACACAGTCTAATGTACAGTATATACACTATATACACAGCCTAGATGTACAGTATATACAGTGTATACACAGCCTAGATGTACAGTATATACAGTATATATACAGCCTAGATGTACAGTATATACAGTATATACACAGCATAGATGTACAGTATATACACTATATACACAGCCTAGATGAACAGTATATACATTATATACACAGCCTAGATGTACAGTATATACAGTATATACACAGCCTAGATGTACAGTATATACAGTATATACACAGCCTAGATATACAGTATATACACAGCCTAGATGTACAGTATATACACTATATACACAGCCTAGATGTACAGTATATACAGTATATATACAGCCTAGATACACAGCTATATACAGTATATACACAGCCTAGATGTACAGTATATACACTATATACACAGCCTAGATGTACAGTATATACAGTATATACACAGCCTAGATGTACAGTATATACAGTATATACACAGCCTAATGTACAGTATATACACTATATACACAGCTGAGATGTACAGTATATACAGTATATACACAGCCTAGATGTACAGTATATACAGTATATACACAGCGAGATGTACATTATATACAGTATATACACAGCCGAGATCAAAACACCGTACAGTATATACACAGTCTAATGTACAGTATATACAGTATATACACAGCCTAGATATACAGTATATACAGTATATACACAGCCTAGATATACAGTATATACAGAATATACACAGCTGAGATGTACAGTATATACACTATATACACAGCCTAGATGTACAGTATATACACTATATACACAACCGAGATGTACAGTATATACAGTATATACACAGCCTGGATGTACAGTATATACAGTATATACACAGCCTAATGTACAGTATATACACAGTCTAATGTACAGTATATACAGTATATACACAGCCGAGATGTACAGTATATACAGTAACACAGGTACAGATATGCACAGCCTAGATGTACAGTATATACACTATATACACAGCCGAGATGTACAGTATATACAGTATATACACAGCCTAGATGTACAGTATATACAGTATATATACAGCCTAGATGTACAGTATATACGTGTAGCCTAGATGTACAGTATATACAGTATATACACAGCCTAGATGTACAGTATATACAGTATATACACAGCTGAGATGTACAGTATATACACTATATACACAGCCTAGATGTACAGTATATACACTATATACACAACCGAGATGTACAGTATATACAGTATATACACAGCCTAGATGTACAGTATTTACAGTATATACACAGCCTAAATGTACAGTATATACACAGTCTAATGTACAGTATATACAGTATATACACAGCCGAGATGTACAGTATATACAGTATGCACAGCCTAGATGTACAGTATATACACTATATACACAGCATAGATGTACAGTATATACAGTATATACACAGCCTAGATGTACAGTATATACAGTATATATACAGCCTAGATGTACAGTATATACAATATATACACAGCCTAGATGTACAGTATATACAGTATATACACAGTCTAATGTACAGTATATACACTATATACACAGCCGAGATGTACAGTATATACAGTATATATACAGCCTAGATGTACAGTATATACAGTATATACACAGCCTAAATGTACATTATATACAGTATATACACAGCCGAGATGCACAGTATATACAGTATATACACAGCCTAATGTACAGTATATACAGTATATACACAGCCTAATGTACAGTATATACAGTATATACACAGCTGAGATGTACAGTATATACACTATATACACAGCCTAGATGTACAGTATATACAGTATATACACAGTCTAATGTACAGTATATACACTATATACACAGCCGAGATGTACAGTATATACAGTATATATACAGCCTAAATGTACAGTATATACAGTATATACACAGCCGAAATGTACATTATATACAGTATATACACAGCCGAGATGCACAGTATATACAGTATATACACAGCCTAATGTACAGTATATACAGTATATACACAGCTGAGATGTACAGTATATACAGTATATACACAGCCTAGATGTACAGTATATACAGTATATACACAGCTGAGATGTACAGTATATACACTATATACACAGCCTAGATGTACAGTATATACAGTATATACACAGCCGAGATGTACAGTATATACAGTATATACACAGTCTAATGTACAGTATATACAGTATATACACAGTCTAATGTACAGTATATACACTATATACACAGCCTAAATGTACATTACATACAGTATATACACAGCCGAGATGTACAGTATATACAGTATATACACAGCCTAATGTACAGTATATACAGTATATACACAGCCTAATGTACAGTATATACACTATATGCACAGCCAAGATGTACAGTATATACAGTATATACACAGCCTAGATGTACAGTATATACACTATATACACAGCCTAGATGTACAGTATATACACTATATACACAGCCTAATGTACAGTATATACAGTATATATACAGCCTAGATGTACAGTATATACAGTATATGCACAGCCTAGATGTACAGTATATACAGTATATACACAGCCTAGATGTACAGTATATACAGTATATACACAGCCTAGATGTACAGTATATACAGTATATACAGTATATACACAGCCTAGATGTACAGAATATACACTATATACACAGCCTAGATGTACAGTATATACACTATATACACAGCGTAGATGTACAGTATATACAGTATATACACAGCCTAGATGTACAATATATACAGTATATACACAGCCTAGATGTACAGTATATACAGTATATACACAGCCTAGATGTACAGTATATACACTATATACACAGCCTAGATGTACAGTATATACACTATATACACAGCGTAGATGTACAGTATATACACTATATACACAGCCTAATGTACAGTACATACACTATATACACAGCCTAGATGTACAGTATATACAGTATATATACAGCCTAGATGTACAGTATATACAGTATATACACAGCCTAGATGTACAGTATATACCCTATATACACAGCCTAGATGTACAGTATATACACTATATATACAGCCTGGATGTACAGTATATGCACTATATACACAGCCTAGATGTACAGTATATACACTATATACACAGCCTAGATGTACAGTATATACAGTATATACACAGCTGAGATGTACAGTATATACACTATATACACAGCCTAGATGTACAGTATATACACTATATACACAGCCTAGATGTACAGTATATACAGTATATACACAGTCTAATGTACAGTATATACACTATATACACAGCCTAATGTACAGTATATACAGTATATACACAGCCTAGATGTACAGTATATACAGTATATACACAGCCGAGATGTACAGTATATACAGAATATACACAGCCTAATGTACAGTATATACAGTATATACACAGCCTAATGTACAGTATATACACTATATACACAGCCTAGATGTACAGTATATACAGTATATACACAGCCTAGATGTACAGTATATACAGTATATACACAGCTGAGATGTACAGTATATACACTATATACACATCCTAGATGTACAGTATATACACTATATACACAGCCGAGATGTACAGTATATACACTATATACACAGCCTAGATGTACAGTATATACAGTATATACACAGCCTAGATGTACAGTATATACACAGCCTAGATGTACAATATATACAGTATATACACAGCCTAGATGTACAGTATATACACTATATACACAGCCTAGATGTACAGTATATACATTATATACACAGCCTAGCTGTACAGTATATACAGTATATACACAGCTCAGATGTACAGTATATACACTATATACACAGCCTAGATGTACAGTATATACAGTATATACACAGCCTAGATGTACAGTATATACACTATATACACAGCCGAGATGTACAGTATATACAGTATATATACAGCCTAGATGTACAGTATATACAGTATATACGCAGCCGAAATGTACATTAAATACAGTATATACACAGCCGAGATGCACAGTATATACAGTATATACACAGCCTAATGTACAGTATATACAGTATATACACAGCCTAATGTACAGTATATACACAGTCTAATGTACAGTATATACAGTATATACACAGCCTAGATGTACAGTATATACAGTGTATACACAGCCTAGATGTATAGTATATACAGTATATACACAGCCTAGATGTATAGTATATACAGTATATACACAGCTGAGATGTACAGTATATACACTATATACACAGCCTAGATGTACAGTATATACACTATATACACAACCGAGATGTACAGTATATACAGTTATGCACAGCCTAGATGTACAGTATTTACAGTATATACACAGCCTAATGTACAGTATATACACAGTCTAATGTACAGTATATACAGTATATACACAGCCGAGATGTACAGTATATACAGTATGCACAGCCTAGATGTACAATATATAAACTATATACACAGCCGAGATGTACAGTATATACAGTATATACACAGCCTAGATGTACAGTATATACAGTATATATACAGCCTAGATGTACAGTATATACACAGCCTAGATGTACAGTATATACAGTATATACACAGCCTAGATGTACAGTATATACAGTATATACACAGCCTAGATGTACAGTATATACAGTATATACACAGCCTAGATGTACAATATATACAGTATATACACAGCCTAATGTACAGTAATCATATACAGTATATACACAGCCTAGATGTACAGTATATACACTATATACACAGCCTAGATGTACAGTATATACACTATATACACAGCGTAGATGTACAGTATATACAGTATATACACAGCCTAGATGTACAGTATATACAGTATATACACAGCCTAGATGTACAGTATATATACACTATATACACAGCCTAGATGTACAGTATATACACTATATACACAGCCTGGATGTACAGTATATGCAGTATATACACAGCCTAGATGTACAGTATATACAATATATACACAGCCTAGATGTACAGTATATACAGTATATACACACACCTGAGATGTACAGTATATACACTATATACACAGCCTAGATGTACAGTATATACACTATATACACAGCCGAGATGCACAGTATATACAGTATATACACAGCCTAATGTACAGTATATACACAGTCTAATGTACAGTATATACAGTATATACACAGCCTAGATGTACAGTATATACAGTATATACACAGCCTAGATGTACAGTATATACAGTATGTACACAGCTGAGATGTACAGTATATACACTATATACACAGACTAGATGTACAGTATATACACTATATACACAACCGAGATGTACAGTATATACAGTATATACACAGCCTAGATGTACAGTATTTACAGTATATACACAGCCTAATGTACAGTATATACACAGTCTAATGTACAGTATATACAGTATATACACAGCCGAGATGTACAGTATATACAGTATGCACAGCCTAGATGTACAGTATATACACTATATACACAGCCGAGATGTACAGTATATACAGTATATACACAGCCTAGATGTACAGTATATACAGTATATATACAGCCTAGATGTACAGTATATACAGAGCCTAGATGTACAGTATATACAGTATATACACAGCCTAGATGTACAGTGTATACAGTATATACACAGCCTAGATGTACAGTATATACAGTATATACACAGCTGAGATGTACAGTATATACACTATATACACAGCCTAGATGTACAGTATATACACTATATACACAACCGAGATGTACAGTATATACAGTATATACACAGCCTAGATGTACAGTATATACAGTATATACACAGCCTAGATGTACAGTATATACAGTATATACACAGCCGAGATGTACAGTATATACAGTATGCACAGCCTAGATGTACAGTATATACACTATATACACAGCCGAGATGTACAGTATATACAGTATATACACAGCCTAGATGTACAGTATATACAGTATACACACAGCCTAGATGTACAGAAACACTATATACACAGCCTAGATGTACAGTATATACAGTATATACACAGCCTAGATGTACAGTATATACAGTATATACACAGCCTAGATGTACAGTATATACACTATATACACAGCCTAGATGTACAATATATACAGTATATACACAGCCTAGATGTACAGTATATACAGTATATACACAGCCTAGATGTACAGTATATACAGTATATACAGTATATACACAGCCTAGATGTACAATATATACAGTATATACACAGCCTAGATGTACAGTATATACACTATATACACAGCCTAGATGTACAGTATATACACTATATACACAGCGTAGATGTACAGTATATACAGTATATACACAGCCTAGATGTACAATATATACAGTATATACACAGCCTAGATGTACAGTATATACAGTATATACACAGCCTAGATGTACAGTATATATACACAGCCTAGATGTACAGTATATACACTATATACACAGCCTAGATGTACAATATATACAGTATATACACAGCCTAGATGTACAGTATATACAGTATATTCACAGCCTAGATGTACAGTATATACAGTATATACACAGCCTAGATGTACAGTATATACACTATATACACAGCCTAGATGTACAATATATACAGTATATACACATCCTAGATGTACAGTATATACACTATATACACAGCCTAGATGTACAGTATATACACTATATACACATCGTAGATGTACAGTATATACACTATATACACAGCCTAATGTACAGTACATACACTATATACACAGCCTAGATGTACAGTATATTCAGTATATATACGGCCTAGATGTACAGTATATACAGTATATACACAGCTGAGATGTACAGTATATACACTATATACACAGCCTAGATGTACAGTATATACACTATATACACAGCCTAGATGTACAGTATGTACACTATATACACAGCCTAGATGTACAGTATATACACTATATACACAGCCTAGATGTACAGTATATACACTATATACACAGCCTAGATGTACAGTATATACAGTATATACACAGCCTAGATGTACAATATATACAGTATATACACAGCCTAGATGTACAGTATATACACTATATACACAGCCTAGATGTACAGTATATACAGTATATACACAGCCTGGATGTATAATATATACAGTATATACACAGCCTAGATGTACAGTATATACACGATATACACAGCGTAGATGTACAGTATATACACTATATACACAGCCTAGATGTACAGTATATACACTATATACACAGCCTAGATGAACAGTATATACAGTATATACACAGCCTGGATGTATAATATATACAGTATATACACAGCCTAGATGTACAGTATATACACGATATACACAGCCTAGATGTACAGTATATACACTATATACACAGCCTAGATGTACAGTATATACACTATATACACAGCCTAGATGTACAGTATATACACTATATACACAGCCTAGATGTACAGTATATACAGTATATACACAGCCGAAATGTACAGTATATACAGTATATACTCAGCCTAGATGTACAGTATATACACTATATACACAGCGTAGATGTACAGTATATACACTATATACACAGCCTAGATGTACAGTATATACACTATATACACAGCCTAGATGTACAGTATATACAGTATATACACAGCCTGGATGTATAATATATACAGTATATACACAGCCTAGATGTACAGTATATACACGATATACACAGCCTAGATGTACAGTATATACACTATATACACAGCCTAGATGTACAGTATATACACTATATACACAGCCTAGATGTACAGTATATACACTATATACACAGCCTAGATGTACAGTATATACAGTATATACACAGCCGAAATGTACAGTATATACAGTATATACTCAGCCTAGATGTACAGTATATACAGTATATACACAGCCTAGATGTACAGTATATACACAGCCTAGATGTACAATATATACAGTATATACACAGCCTAGATGTACAGTATATACACTATATACACAGCCTAGATGTACAATATATACAGTATATACACAGCCTAGATGTACAGTATATACAGTATATTCACAACCTAGATGTACAGTATATACACAGCCTAATGTACAGTATATACACAGTCTAATGTACAGTATATACAGTATATACACAGCCTAGATGTACAGTATATACAGTATATACACAGCCTAGATGTACAGTTTATACAGTATGTACACAGCTGAGATGTACAGTATATACACTACATACACAGACTAGACGTACAGTATATACACTATATACACAACCGAGATGTACAGTACATACAGTATATACACAGCCTAGATGTACAGTATTTACAGTATATACACAGCCTAATGTACAGTATATACACAGTCTAATGTACAGTATATACAGTATATACACAGCCGAGATGTACAGTATATACAGTATGCACAGCCTAGATGTACAGTATATACACTATATACACAGCCGAGATGTACAGTATATACAGTATATACACAGCCTAGATGTACAGTATATACAGTATATATACAGCCTAGATGTACAGTATATACAGAGCCTAGATGTACAGTATATACAGTATATACACAGCCTAGATGTACAGTATATACAGTATATACACAGCCTAGATGTACAGTATATACAGTATATACACAGCTGAGATGTACAGTATATACACTATATACACAGCCTAGATGTACAGTATATACAGTATATACACAGCCTAGATGTACAGTATATACAGTATATACACAGCTGAGATGTACAGTATATACACTATATGCACAGCCTAGATGTACAGTATATACAGTATATACACAGTCTAATGTACAGTTTATACAGTATATACACAGCCGAGATGTACAGTATATACAGTATGCACAGCCTAGATGTACAGTATATACACTATATACACAGCCGAGATGTACAGTATATACAGTATTTACACAGCCTAGATGTACAGTATATACAGTATATATACAGCCTAGATGTACAGTATATACACAGCCTCGATGTACAGTATATACAGTATATACACAGCCTAGATGTACAGTATATACAGTATATACACAGCCTAGATGTACAGTATATACACTATATACACAGCCTAGATGTACAGTATATACAGTATATACACAGCCTAGATGTACAGTATATACACAGCCCCAGATGTACAGTATATACACCACTATACACCCACAGCCTAGATGTACAACATATACAGTATATACACAGCCTAGATGTACAGTATATACAGTATATTCACAGCCTAGATGTACAGTATATACAGTATATACACAGCCTAGATGTACAGTATATACACTATATACACAGCCTAGATGTACAATATATACAGTATATACACATCCTAGATGTACAGTATATTCAGTATATATACGGCCTAGATGTACAGTATATACAGTATATACACAGCTGAGATGTACAGTATATACACTATATACACAGCCTAGATGTACAGTATATACACTATATACACAGCCTAGATGTACAGTATATACACTATATACACAGCCTAGATGTACAGTATATACACTATATACACAGCCTAGATGTACAGTATATACACTATATACACAGCCTAGATGTACAGTATATACAGTATATACACAGCCTGGATGTACAATATATACAGTATATACACAGCCTAGATGTACAGTATATACAGTATATACACAGCCTAGATGTACAGTATATACAGTATATACACAGCCTAGATGTACAGTATATACAGTATATACACAGCCTAGATGTACAATATATACACTATATACACAGCCTAGATGTACAGTATATACACGATATACACAGCCTAGATGTACAGTATATACACTATATACACAGCCTAGATGTACAGTATATACACTATATACACAGCCTAGATGTACAGTATATACACTATATACACAGCCTAGATGTACAGTATATACAGTATATACACAGCCGAAATGTACAGTATATACAGTATATACTCAGCCTAGATGTACAGTATATACAGTATATACACAGCCTAGATGTACAGTATATACACAGCCTAGATGTACAATATATACAGTATATACACAGCCTAGATGTACAGTATATACACTATATACACAGCCTAGATGTACAATATATACAGTATATACACAGCCTAGATGTACAGTATATACAGTATATTCACAACCTAGATGTACAGTATATAAAGTATATACACAGCCGAAATGTACATTATATACAGTATATACACAGCCTAATGTACAGTATATACAGTATATACACAGCCTAATGTACAGTCTATACATAGTCTAATGTACAGTATATACACTATATACACAGCCTAGATGTACAGTATATACAGTGTATACACAGCCTAGATGTACAGTTTATACAGTATATACACAGCTGAGATGTACAGTATATACACTATATACACAGACTAGATGTACAGTATATACACTATATACACAACCGAGATGTACAGTATATACAGTATATACACAGCCTAGATGAACAGTATATACAAAGCCTAGATGTACAGTATATACAGTATGCACAGCCTAGATGTACAGTATATACACTATATACACAGCCGAGATGTACAGTATATACAGTATATACACAGCCTAGATGAACAGTATATACAAAGCCTAGATGTACAGTATATACAGTATATACACAGCCTAGATGTACAGTATATACACTATATACACAGCCTAGATGTACAGTATATACAGTATATACACAGCCTAGATGTACAGTATATACACTATATACACAGCGTAGATGTACAGTATATACAGTATATACACAGCGTAGATGTACAGTATATACAGAGCCTAATGTACAGTATATACACTATATACACAGCCTAATGTACAGTATATACACTATATACACAGCCTAGATGTACAGTATATACGCTGTATACACAGCCTAATGTACAGTATATACACTATATACACAGCCTAGATGTACAGTATATACAGTATATATACAGCCTAGATGTACAGTATATACAGTATATACACAGCCTAGATGTACAGTATATACACTATATACACAGCCTAGATGTACAGTATATACACTATATACACAGCCTAGATGTACAGTATATACAGTATATACACAGCCTAGATGTACAGTATATACACAGCCTAGATGTACAGTATATACACTATATACACAGCCTAGATGTACAACATATACAGTATATACACAGCCTAGATGTACAGTATATACAGTATATTCACAGCCTAGATGTACAGTATATACAGTATATACACAGCCTAGATGTACAGTATATACACAGCCTAGATGTACAATATATACAGTATATACACAGCCTAGATGTACAGTATATACAGTATATACACAGCCGAGATGTACAGTATATACAGTATATATACAGCCTAGATGTACAGTATATACAGTATATACACAGCCGAAATGTACATTATATACAGTATATACACAGCCGAGATGCACAGTATATACAGTATATACACAGCCTAATGTACAGTATATACACAGTCTAATGTACAGTATATACAGTATATACACAGCCGAGATGTACAGTATATACAGTATGCACAGCCTAGATGTACAGTATATACAGTGTATACACAGCCTAGATGTACAGTATATACAATATATACACAGCTGAGATGTACAGTATATACACTATATACACAGCCTAGATGTACAGTATATACACTATATACACAACCGAGATGTACAGTATATACAGTATATACACAGCCTAGATGTACAGTATTTACAGTATATACACAGCCTAATGTACAGTATATACACAGTCTAATGTATAGTATATACAGTATATACACAGCCGAGAAGGAAAAAAAAAAAAAAAAGCACAACCCAAATGTACAGTATATACAATATACACAGCCGAGATGTACAGTAAACAAAACACACCACATATACAGTATATACAGAGCCTAGATGTACAGTATATACAGTATATACACAGCCTAGATGTACAGTATATACAGTATATACACAGCCTAGATGAACAGTATATACAGTATATACACAGCTGAGATGTACAGTATATACACTATATACACAACCGAGATGTACAGTATATACAGTATATACACAGCCTAGATGTACAGTATTTACAGTATATACACAGCCTAATGTACAGTATATACACAGTCTAATGTACAGTATATACAGTATATACACAGCCGAGATGTACAGTACATACAGTATGCACAGCCTAGATGTACAGTATATACACTATATACACAGCCGAGATGTACAGTATATACAGTATTTACAAAGCCTAGATGTACAGTATATACAGTATATATACAGCCTAGATGTACAGTATATACACAGCCTAGATGTACAGTATATACAGTATATACACAGCCTAGATGTACAGTATATACAGTATATACACAGCCTAGATGTACAGTATATACAGTATATACACAGCCTAGATGTACAATATATACAGTATATACACAGCCTAGATTTACAGTATATACACTATATACACAGCCTAGATGTACAGTATATACACTATATACACAGCGTAGATGTACATTATATACAGTATATACACAGCCTAGATGTACAATATATACAGTATATACACAGCCTAGATGTACAGTATATACACTATATACACAGCCTAATGTACAGTATATACAGTATATATACAGCCTAGATGTACAGTATATACAGTATATACACAGCCTAGATGTACAGTATATACACTATATACACAGCCTAGATGTACAGTATATACACTATATACACAGCCTAGATGTACAGTATATACACTATATACACAGCCTTGATGTACAGTATATACACTATATACACAGCCTAGATATACAGTATATACAGTATATACACAGCTGAGATGTACAATATATACACTATATACACAGCCTAGATGTACAGTATATACACTATATACACAGCCTAGATGTACAGTATATACAGTATATACACAGTCTAATGTACAGTATATACACTATATACACAGCCGAGATGTACAGTATATACAGTATATATACAGCCTAGATGTACAGTATATACACTATATACACAGCCTAGATGTACAGTATATACACTATATACACAGCCTAGATGTACAGTATATACACTATATACACAGCCTAGATGTACAGTATATACAGTATATACACAGCCGAAATGTACATTATATACAGTATATACACAGCCGAGATGCACAGTATATACAGTATATACACAGCCTAATGTACAGTATATACAGTATATACACAGCCTAGATGTACAGTATATACAGTATATACACAGCCGAGATGTACAGTATATACAGTATATACACAGCCTAGATGTACAGTATATACAGTATATACACAGCCTAAGTACAGTAAACAAACAATGTACAGTATATACACTATATACACAGCCTAGATGTACAGTATATACAGTATATACACAGCCTAGATGTACAGTATATACAGTATATACACAGCTGAGATGTACAGTATATACACTATATAGCCAGCCGAGATGTACAGTATATACAGTATGCACAGCCTAGATGTACAGTATTTACAGTATATACACAGCCTAATGTACATTATATACAGTATATACACAGCCTAATGTACAGTATATACAGTATATACACAGCCTAATGGACAGTATATACAGTATATACACAGCCTAATGTACAGTATATACAGTATATACACAGCCGAGATGTACAGTATATACAGTATGCACAGCCTAGATGTACAGTATATACAGTATATACACAACCGAGATGTACAGTATATACACTATATACACAGCCTAGATGTACAGTATATACACTATATACACAGCGTAGATGTACAGTATATACAGTATATACACAGCCTAGATGTACAATATATACAGTATATACACAGTCTAGATGTACAATATATACAGTATATACACAGCCTAGATGTACAGTATATACACAGCCTAGATGTACAATATATACAGTGTATACACAGCCTAGATGTACAGTATATACAGTATATACACAGTCTAATGTACAGTATATACACTATATACACAGCCGAGATGCACAGTATATACAGTATATACACAGCCTAGATGTACAGTATATACACTATATACACAGCGTAGATGTACAGTATATACAGTATATACACAGCCTGGATTTACAATATATACAGTATATACACAGCCTAGATGTACAGTATATACACGATATACACAGCCTAGATGTACAGTATATACACTATATACACAGCCTAGATGTACAGTATATACACTATATACACAGCCTAGATGTACAGTATATACACTATATACACAGCCTAGATGTACAGTATATACAGTATATACACGGCCGAAATGTACAGTATATACAGTATATACTCAGCCTAGATGTACAGTATATACAGTATATACACTGCCTAGATGTACAGTATATACACAGCCTAGATGTACAATATATACAGTATATACACAGCCTAGATGTACAATATATACAGTATATACACAGCCTAGATGTACAATATATACAGTATATACACAGCCTAGATGTACAGTATATACAGTATATTCACAGCCTAGATGTACAGTATATACAGTATATACACAGCCGAAAAGTACATTATATACAGTATATACACAGCCTAATGTACAGTATATACAGTATATACACAGCCTAATGTACAGTATATACATAGTCTAATGTACAGTATATACACTATATACACAGCCTAGATGTACAGTATATACAGTGTATACACAGCCTAGAGGTACAGTATATACAGTATATACACAGCTGAGATGTACAGTATATACACTATATACACAGCCTAGATGTACAGTATATACACTATATACACAACCGAGATGTACAGTATATACAGTATATACACAGTCTAATGTACAGTATATACAGTATATACACAGCCGAGATGTACAGTATATACAGTATATACACAGCCTAGATGTACAGTATATACACTATATACACAGCCTAATGTACAGTATATACAGTATATATACAGCCTAGATGTACAGTATATACAGTATATACACAGCCTAGATGTACAATATATACAGTATATACACAACCTAGATGTACAGTATATACACTATATACACAGCCTAATGTACAGTATATACAGTATATATACAGCCTAGATGTACAGTATATACAGTATATACACAGCCTAGATGTACAGTATATACACAGCCTAGATGTACAATATATACAGTATATACACAGCCTAGATGTACAGTATATACAGTATATACACAGCCTAGATGTACAGTATATACACTATATACACAGCCTAATGTACAGTACATACACTATATACACAGCCTAGATGTACAGTATATACAGTATATATACAGCCTAGATGTACAGTATATACAGTATATACACAGCCTAGATGTACAGTATATACACTATATACACAGCCTAGTGTATATACTGTACATCTAGGCTGTGTATACACTATATACACAGCCTAGATGTACAGTATATACACTATATATACAGCCTGGATGTACAGTATATGCAGTATATACACAGCCTAGATGTACAGTATATACAATATATACACAGCCTAGATGTACAGTATATACAGTATATACACAGCTGAGATGTACAGTATATACACTATATACAGAGCCTAGATGTACAGTATATACACTATATACACAGCCTAGATGTACAGTATATACAGTATATACACAGTCTAATGTACAGTATATACACTATATACACAGCCGAGATGCACAGTATATACAGTATATACACAGCCTAATGTACAGTATATACAGTATATACACAGCCGAGATGTACAGTATATACAGTATATACACAGCCTAGATGTACAGTATATACAGTATGTACACAGCTGAGATGTACAGTATATACACTATATACACAGACTAGACATACAGTATATACACTATATACACAACCGAGATGTACAGTATATACAGTATATACACAGCCTAATGTACAGTATATACACAGTCTAATGTACAGTATATACAGTATATACACAGCCGAGATGTACAGTATATACAGTATGCACAGCCTAGATGTACAGTATATACACTATATACACAGCCGAGATGTACAGTATATACAGTATATACACAGCCTAGATGTACAGTATATACAGTATATATACAGCCTAGATGTACAGTATATACAGTATATACACAGCTGAGATGTACAGTATATACACTATATACACAGCCTAGATGTACAGTATATACAGTATATACACAGCCTAGATGTACAGTATATACAGTATATACACAGCCTAGATGTACAGTATATACAGTATATACACAGCTGAGATGTACAGTATATACACTATATACACAGCCTAGATGTACAGTATATACAGTATATACACAGCCTAGATGTACAGTATATACAGTATATACACAGCTGAGATGTACAGTATATACACTATATACACAGCCTAGATGTACAGTATATACACTATATACACAACCGAGATGTACAGTATATACAGTATGCACAGCCTAGATGTACAGTATATACAGTATATACACAGTCTAATGTACAGTATATACAGTATATACACAGCCGAGATGTACAGTATATACAGTAAGCACAGCCTAGATGTACAGTATATACACTATATACACAGCCGAGATGTACAGTATATACAGTATTTACACAGCCTAGATGTACAGTATATACAGTATATATACAGCCTAGATGTACAGTATATACACAGCCTAGATGTACAGAATATACAGTATATACACAGCCTAGATGTACAGTATATACACTATATACACAGCCTAGATGTACAGTATATACAGTATATACACAGCCTAGATGTACAATATATACAGTATATACACAGCCTAGATGTACAGTATATACACTATATACACAGCCTAGATGTACAGTATATACACTATATACACAGCGTAGATGTACAGTATATACAGTATATACACAGCCTAGATGTACAATATATACAGTATATACACAGCCTAGATGTACAGTATATACAGTATATACACAGCCTAGATGTACAGTATATACACAGCCTAGATGTACAGTATATACACTATATACACAGCCTAGATGTACAACATATACAGTATATACACAGCCTAGATGTACAGTATATACAGTATATTCACAGCCTAGATGTACAGTATATACAGTATATACACAGCCTAGATGTACAGTATATACACTATATACACAGCCTAGATGTACAATATATACAGTATATACACATCCTAGATGTACAGTATATACACTATATACACAGCCTAGATGTACAGTATATACACTATATACACATCGTAGATGTACAGTATATACACTATATACACAGCCTAATGTACAGTACATACACTATATACACAGCCTAGATGTACAGTATATTCAGAATATATACGGCCTAGATGTACAGTATATACAGTATATACACAGCTGAGATGTACAGTATATACACTATATACACAGCCTAGATGTACAGTATATACACTATATACACAGCCTAGATGTACAGTATATACACTATATACACAGCCTAGATGTACAGTATATACACTATATACACAGCCTAGATGTACAGTATATACACTATATACACAGCCTAGATGTACAGTATATACAGTATATACACAGCCTGGATGTACAATATATACAGTATATACACAGCCTAGATGTACAGTATATACACGATATACACAGCCTAGATGTACAGTATATACACTATATACACAGCCTAGATGTACAGTATATACACTATATACACAGCCTAGATGTACAGTATATACACTATATACACAGCCTAGATGTACAGTATATACACTATATACACAGCCTAGATGTACAGTATATACACTATATAACAGCCTAGATGTACAGTATATACAGTATATACACAGCCGAAATGTACAGTATATACAGTATATACTCAGCCTAGATGTACAGTATATACAGTATATACACAGCCTAGATGTACAGTATATACACAGCCTAGATGTACAATATATACAGTATATAAACAGCCTAGATGTACAGTATATACACTATATACACAGCCTAGATGTACAATATATACAGTATATACACAGCCTAGATGTACAGTATATACAGTATATTCACAACCTAGATGTACAGTATATACAGTATATACACAGCGAAATGTACATTATATACAGTATATACACAGCCTAATGTACAGTATATACAGTATATACACAGCCTAATGTACAGTCTATACATAGTCTAATGTACAGTATATACACTATATACACAGCCTAGATGTAAAGTATATACAGTGTATACACAGCCTAGATGTACAGTATATACAGTATATACACAGCTGAGATGTACAGTATATACACTATATACACAGCCTTGATGTACAGTATATACACTATATACACAACCGAGATGTACAGTATATACAGTATATACACAGTCTAATGTACAGTATATACAGTATATACACAGCCGAGATGTACAGTATATACAGTATGCACAGCCTAGATGTACAGTATATACACTATATACACAGCCGAGATGTACAGTAAATACAGTATATACACAGCCTAGATGAACAGTATATACAAAGCCTAGATGTACAGTATATACAGTATATACACAGCCTAGATATACAGTATATACACTATATACACAGCCTAGATGTACAGTATATACAGTATATACACAGCCTAGATGTACAGTATATACACTATATACACAGCGTAGATGTACAGTATATACAGTATATACACAGCGTAGATGTACAGTATATACAGAGCCTAATGTACAGTATATACACTATATACACAGCCTAATGTACAGTATATACACTATATACACAGTCTAATGTACAGTATATACACTATATACACAGCCTAGATGTACAGTATATACACTATATACACAGCCTAGATGTACAGTATATACGCTATATACACAGCCTAATGTACAGTATATACACTATATACACAGCCTAGATGTACAGTATATACAGTATATATACAGCCTAGATGTACAGTATATACAGTATATACACAGCATAGATGTACAGTATATACACTATATACACAGCCTAGATGTACAGTATATACACTATATACACAGCCTAGATGTACAGTATATACACTATATACACAGCCTAGATGTACAGTATATACACTATATACACAGCCTAGATGTACAGTATATACAGTATATACACAGCCTAGATGTACAGTATATACACAGCCTAGATGTACAGTATATACACTATATACACAGCCTAGATGTACAACATATACAGTATATACACAGCCTAGATGTACAGTATATACAGTATATTCACAGCCTAGATGTACAGTATATACAGTATATACACAGCCTAGATGTACAGTATATACACAGCCTAGATGTACAATATATACAGTATATACACAGCCTAGATGTACAGTATATACAGTATATACACAGTCTAATGTACAGTATATACACTATATACACAGCCGAGATGTACAGTATATACAGTATATATACAGCCTAGATGTACAGTATATACAGTATATACACAGCCTAGATGTACAATATATACAGTATATACACAGCCTAGATGTACAGTATATACACTATATACACAGCCTAGATGTACAGTATATACACTATATACACAGCGTAGATGTACATTATATACAGTATATACACAGCCTAGATGTACAATATATACAGTATATACACAGCCTAGATGTACAGTATATACAGTATATACACAGCCTAGATGTACAGTATATACACTATATACACAGCCTAGATGTACAGTATATACACTATATACACAGCGTAGATGTACAGTATATACACTATATACACAGCCTAATGTACAGTATATACAGTATAAATACAGCCTAGATGTACAGTATATACAGTATATACACAGCCTAGATGTACAGTATATACACTATATACACAGCCTAGATGTACAGTATATACACTATATACACAGCCTAGATGTACAGTATATACACTATATACACAGCCTAGATGTACAGTATATGCAGTATATACACAGCCTAGATGTACAGTATATACAGTATATACACAGCTGAGATGTACAGTATATACACTATATACACAGCCTAGATGTACAGAATATACACTATATACACAACCTAGATGTACAGTATATACAGTATATACACAGTCTAATGTACAGTATATACACTATATACACAGCCGAGATGTACAGTATATACAGTATATACACAGCCTAGATGAACAGTATATACAAAGCCTAGATGTACAGTATATACAGTATATACACAGCCTAGATGTACAGTATATACACTATATACACAGCCTAGATGTACAGTATATACAGTATATACACAGCCTAGATGTACAGTATATACACTATATACACAGCGTAGATGTACAGTATATACAGTATATACACAGCGTAGATGTACAGTATATACAGAGCCTAATGTACAGTATATACACTATATACACAGCCTAATGTACAGTATATACACTATATACACAGCCTAGATGTACAGTATATACGCTGTATACACAGCCTAATGTACAGTATATACACTATATACACAGCCTAGATGTACAGTATATACAGTATATATACAGCCTAGATGTACAGTATATACAGTATATACACAGCCTAGATGTACAGTATATACACTATATACACAGCCTAGATGTACAGTATATACACTATATACACAGCCTAGATGTACAGTATATACAGTATATACACAGCCTAGATGTACAGTATATACACAGCCTAGATGTACAGTATATACACTATATACACAGCCTAGATGTACAACATATACAGTATATACACAGCCTAGATGTACAGTATATACAGTATATTCACAGCCTAGATGTACAGTATATACAGTATATACACAGCCTAGATGTACAGTATATACACAGCCTAGATGTACAATATATACAGTATATACACAGCCTAGATGTACAGTATATACAGTATATACACAGCCGAGATGTACAGTATATACAGTATATATACAGCCTAGATGTACAGTATATACAGTATATACACAGCCGAAATGTACATTATATACAGTATATACACAGCCGAGATGCACAGTATATACAGTATATACACAGCCTAATGTACAGTATATACACAGTCTAATGTACAGTATATACAGTATATACACAGCCGAGATGTACAGTATATACAGTATGCACAGCCTAGATGTACAGTATATACAGTGTATACACAGCCTAGATGTACAGTATATACAATATATACACAGCTGAGATGTACAGTATATACACTATATACACAGCCTAGATGTACAGTATATACACTATATACACAACCGAGATGTACAGTATATACAGTATATACACAGCCTAGATGTACAGTATTTACAGTATATACACAGCCTAATGTACAGTATATACACAGTCTAATGTATAGTATATACAGTATATACACAGCCGAGATGTACAGTATATACAGTATGCACAGCCTAGATATACAGTATATACAGAGCCTAGATGTACAGTATATACAGTATATACACAGCCTAGATGTACAGTATATACAGTATATACACAGCCTAGATGAACAGTATATACAGTATATACACAGCTGAGATGTACAGTATATACACTATATACACAACCGAGATGTACAGTATATACAGTATATACACAGCCTAGATGTACAGTATTTACAGTATATACACAGCCTAATGTACAGTATATACACAGTCTAATGTACAGTATATACAGTATATACACAGCCGAGATGTACAGTACATACAGTATGCACAGCCTAGATGTACAGTATATACACTATATACACAGCCGAGATGTACAGTATATACAGTATTTACAAAGCCTAGATGTACAGTATATACAGTATATATACAGCCTAGATGTACAGTATATACACAGCCTAGATGTACAGTATATACAGTATATACACAGCCTAGATGTACAGTATATACAGTATATACACAGCCTAGATGTACAGTATATACAGTATATACACAGCCTAGATGTACAATATATACAGTATATACACAGCCTAGATTTACAGTATATACACTATATACACAGCCTAGATGTACAGTATATACACTATATACACAGCGTAGATGTACATTATATACAGTATATACACAGCCTAGATGTACAATATATACAGTATATACACAGCCTAGATGTACAGTATATACACTATATACACAGCCTAATGTACAGTATATACAGTATATATACAGCCTAGATGTACAGTATATACAGTATATACACAGCCTAGATGTACAGTATATACACTATATACACAGCCTAGATGTACAGTATATACACTATATACACAGCCTAGATGTACAGTATATACACTATATACACAGCCTTGATGTACAGTATATACACTATATACACAGCCTAGATATACAGTATATACAGTATATACACAGCTGAGATGTACAATATATACACTATATACACAGCCTAGATGTACAGTATATACACTATATACACAGCCTAGATGTACAGTATATACAGTATATACACAGTCTAATGTACAGTATATACACTATATACACAGCCGAGATGTACAGTATATACAGTATATATACAGCCTAGATGTACAGTATATACACTATATACACAGCCTAGATGTACAGTATATACACTATATACACAGCCTAGATGTACAGTATATACACTATATACACAGCCTAGATGTACAGTATATACAGTATATACACAGCCGAAATGTACATTATATACAGTATATACACAGCCGAGATGCACAGTATATACAGTATATACACAGCCTAATGTACAGTATATACAGTATATACACAGCCTAATGTACAGTATATACAGTATATACACAGCCTAGATGTACAGTATATACAGTATATACTCAGCTGAGATGTACAGTATATACAGTATATACACAGCCTAATGTACAGTATATACAGTATATACACAGCCTAATGTACAGTATATACACTATATACACAGCCTAGATGTACAGTATATACAGTATATACACAGCCTAGATGTACAGTATATACAGTATATACACAGCTGAGATGTACAGTATATACACTATATAGCCAGCCGAGATGTACAGTATATACAGTATGCACAGCCTAGATGTACAGTATTTACAGTATATACACAGCCTAATGTACATTATATACAGTATATACACAGCCTAATGTACAGTATATACAGTATATACACAGCCTAATGGACAGTATATACAGTATATACACAGCCTAATGTACAGTATATACAGTATATACACAGCCGAGATGTACAGTATATACAGTATGCACAGCCTAGATGTACAGTATATACAGTATATACACAACCGAGATGTACAGTATATACACTATATACACAGCCTAGATGTACAGTATATACACTATATACACAGCGTAGATGTACAGTATATACAGTATATACACAGCCTAGATGTACAATATATACAGTATATACACAGTCTAGATGTACAATATATACAGTATATACACAGCCTAGATGTACAGTATATACACAGCCTAGATGTACAATATATACAGTGTATACACAGCCTAGATGTACAGTATATACAGTATATACACAGTCTAATGTACAGTATATACACTATATACACAGCCGAGATGCACAGTATATACAGTATATACACAGCCTAGATGTACAGTATATACACTATATACACAGCGTAGATGTACAGTATATACAGTATATACACAGCCTGGATTTACAATATATACAGTATATACACAGCCTAGATGTACAGTATATACACGATATACACAGCCTAGATGTACAGTATATACACTATATACACAGCCTAGATGTACAGTATATACACTATATACACAGCCTAGATGTACAGTATATACACTATATACACAGCCTAGATGTACAGTATATACAGTATATACACGGCCGAAATGTACAGTATATACAGTATATACTCAGCCTAGATGTACAGTATATACAGTATATACACTGCCTAGATGTACAGTATATACACAGCCTAGATGTACAATATATACAGTATATACACAGCCTAGATGTACAATATATACAGTATATACACAGCCTAGATGTACAATATATACAGTATATACACAGCCTAGATGTACAGTATATACAGTATATTCACAGCCTAGATGTACAGTATATACAGTATATACACAGCCGAAAAGTACATTATATACAGTATATACACAGCCTAATGTACAGTATATACAGTATATACACAGCCTAATGTACAGTATATACATAGTCTAATGTACAGTATATACACTATATACACAGCCTAGATGTACAGTATATACAGTGTATACACAGCCTAGATGTACAGTATATACAGTATATACACAGCTGAGATGTACAGTATATACACTATATACACAGCCTAGATGTACAGTATATACACTATATACACAACCGAGATGTACAGTATATACAGTATATACACAGTCTAATGTACAGTATATACAGTATATACACAGCCGAGATGTACAGTATATACAGTATATACACAGCCTAGATGTACAGTATATACACTATATACACAGCCTAATGTACAGTATATACAGTATATATACAGCCTAGATGTACAGTATATACAGTATATACACAGCCTAGATGTACAATATATACAGTATATACACAACCTAGATGTACAGTATATACACTATATACACAGCCTAATGTACAGTATATACAGTATATATACAGCCTAGATGTACAGTATATACAGTATATACACAGCCTAGATGTACAGTATATACACAGCCTAGATGTACAATATATACAGTATATACACAGCCTAGATGTACAGTATATACAGTATATACACAGCCTAGATGTACAGTATATACACTATATACACAGCCTAATGTACAGTACATACACTATATACACAGCCTAGATGTACAGTATATACAGTATATATACAGCCTAGATGTACAGTATATACAGTATATACACAGCCTAGATGTACAGTATATACACTATATACACAGCCTAGTGTATATACTGTACATCTAGGCTGTGTATACACTATATACACAGCCTAGATGTACAGTATATACACTATATATACAGCCTGGATGTACAGTATATGCAGTATATACACAGCCTAGATGTACAGTATATACAATATATACACAGCCTAGATGTACAGTATATACAGTATATACACAGCTGAGATGTACAGTATATACACTATATACAGAGCCTAGATGTACAGTATATACACTATATACACAGCCTAGATGTACAGTATATACAGTATATACACAGTCTAATGTACAGTATATACACTATATACACAGCCGAGATGCACAGTATATACAGTATATACACAGCCTAATGTACAGTATATACAGTATATACACAGCCGAGATGTACAGTATATACAGTATATACACAGCCTAGATGTACAGTATATACAGTATGTACACAGCTGAGATGTACAGTATATACACTATATACACAGACTAGACATACAGTATATACACTATATACACAACCGAGATGTACAGTATATACAGTATATACACAGCCTAATGTACAGTATATACACAGTCTAATGTACAGTATATACAGTATATACACAGCCGAGATGTACAGTATATACAGTATGCACAGCCTAGATGTACAGTATATACACTATATACACAGCCGAGATGTACAGTATATACAGTATATACACAGCCTAGATGTACAGTATATACAGTATATATACAGCCTAGATGTACAGTATATACAGTATATACACAGCTGAGATGTACAGTATATACACTATATACACAGCCTAGATGTACAGTATATACAGTATATACACAGCCTAGATGTACAGTATATACAGTATATACACAGCCTAGATGTACAGTATATACAGTATATACACAGCTGAGATGTACAGTATATACACTATATACACAGCCTAGATGTACAGTATATACAGTATATACACAGCCTAGATGTACAGTATATACAGTATATACACAGCTGAGATGTACAGTATATACACTATATACACAGCCTAGATGTACAGTATATACACTATATACACAACCGAGATGTACAGTATATACAGTATCACAGCCTAGATGTACAGTATATACAGTATATACACAGTCTAATGTACAGTATATACAGTATATACACAGCCGAGATGTACAGTATATACAGTAAGCACAGCCTAGATGTACAGTATATACACTATATACACAGCCGAGATGTACAGTATATACAGTATATACACAGCCTAGATGTACAGTATATACAGTATATATACAGCCTAGATGTACAGTATATACACAGCCTAGATGTACAGAATATACAGTATATACACAGCCTAGATGTACAGTATATACACTATATACACAGCCTAGATGTACAGTATATACAGTATATACACAGCCTAGATGTACAATATATACAGTATATACACAGCCTAGATGTACAGTATATACACTATATACACAGCCTAGATGTACAGTATATACACTATATACACAGCGTAGATGTACAGTATATACAGTATATACACAGCCTAGATGTACAATATATACAGTATATACACAGCCTAGATGTACAGTATATACAGTATATACACAGCCTAGATGTACAGTATATACACAGCCTAGATGTACAGTATATACACTATATACACAGCCTAGATGTACAACATATACAGTATATACACAGCCTAGATGTACAGTATATACAGTATATTCACAGCCTAGATGTACAGTATATACAGTATATACACAGCCTAGATGTACAGTATATACACTATATACACAGCCTAGATGTACAATATATACAGTATATACACATCCTAGATGTACAGTATATACACTATATACACAGCCTAGATGTACAGTATATACACTATATACACATCGTAGATGTACAGTATATACACTATATACACAGCCTAATGTACAGTACATACACTATATACACAGCCTAGATGTACAGTATATTCAGAATATATACGGCCTAGATGTACAGTATATACAGTATATACACAGCTGAGATGTACAGTATATACACTATATACACAGCCTAGATGTACAGTATATACACTATCTACACAGCCTAGATGTACAGTATATACACTATATACACAGCCTAGATGTACAGTATATACACTATATACACAGCCTAGATGTACAGTATATACACTATATACACAGCCTAGATGTACAGTATATACAGTATATACACAGCCTGGATGTACAATATATACAGTATATACACAGCCTAGATGTACAGTATATACACGATATACACAGCCTAGATGTACAGTATATACACTATATACACAGCCTAGATGTACAGTATATACACTATATACACAGCCTAGATGTACAGTATATACACTATATACACAGCCTAGATGTACAGTATATACACTATATACACAGCCTAGATGTACAGTATATACACTATATACACAGCCTAGATGTACAGTATATACAGTATATACACAGCCGAAATGTACAGTATATACAGTATATACTCAGCCTAGATGTACAGTATATACAGTATATACACAGCCTAGATGTACAGTATATACACAGCCTAGATGTACAATATATACAGTATATACACAGCCTAGATGTACAGTATATACACTATATACACAGCCTAGATGTACAATATATACAGTATATACACAGCCTAGATGTACAGTATATACAGTATATTCACAACCTAGATGTACAGTATATACAGTATATACACAGCCGAAATGTACATTATATACAGTATATACACAGCCTAATGTACAGTATATACAGTATATACACAGCCTAATGTACAGTCTATACATAGTCTAATGTACAGTATATACACTATATACACAGCCTAGATGTAAAGTATATACAGTGTATACACAGCCTAGATGTACAGTATATACAGTATATACACAGCTGAGATGTACAGTATATACACTATATACACAGCCTTGATGTACAGTATATACACTATATACACAACCGAGATGTACAGTATATACAGTATATACACAGTCTAATGTACAGTATATACAGTATATACACAGCCGAGATGTACAGTATATACAGTATGCACAGCCTAGATGTACAGTATATACACTATATACACAGCCGAGATGTACAGTAAATACAGTATATACACAGCCTAGATGAACAGTATATACAAAGCCTAGATGTACAGTATATACAGTATATACACAGCCTAGATATACAGTATATACACTATATACACAGCCTAGATGTACAGTATATACAGTATATACACAGCCTAGATGTACAGTATATACACTATATACACAGCGTAGATGTACAGTATATACAGTATATACACAGCGTAGATGTACAGTATATACAGAGCCTAATGTACAGTATATACACTATATACACAGCCTAATGTACAGTATATACACTATATACACAGTCTAATGTACAGTATATACACTATATACACAGCCTAGATGTACAGTATATACACTATATACACAGCCTAGATGTACAGTATATACGCTATATACACAGCCTAATGTACAGTATATACACTATATACACAGCCTAGATGTACAGTATATACAGTATATATACAGCCTAGATGTACAGTATATACAGTATATACACAGCATAGATGTACAGTATATACACTATATACACAGCCTAGATGTACAGTATATACACTATATACACAGCCTAGATGTACAGTATATACACTATATACACAGCCTAGATGTACAGTATATACACTATATACACAGCCTAGATGTACAGTATATACAGTATATACACAGCCTAGATGTACAGTATATACACAGCCTAGATGTACAGTATATACACTATATACACAGCCTAGATGTACAACATATACAGTATATACACAGCCTAGATGTACAGTATATACAGTATATTCACAGCCTAGATGTACAGTATATACAGTATATACACAGCCTAGATGTACAGTATATACACAGCCTAGATGTACAATATATACAGTATATACACAGCCTAGATGTACAGTATATACAGTATATACACAGTCTAATGTACAGTATATACACTATATACACAGCCGAGATGTACAGTATATACAGTATATATACAGCCTAGATGTACAGTATATACAGTATATACACAGCCTAGATGTACAATATATACAGTATATACACAGCCTAGATGTACAGTATATACACTATATACACAGCCTAGATGTACAGTATATACACTATATACACAGCGTAGATGTACATTATATACAGTATATACACAGCCTAGATGTACAATATATACAGTATATACACAGCCTAGATGTACAGTATATACAGTATATACACAGCCTAGATGTACAGTATATACACTATATACACAGCCTAGATGTACAGTATATACACTATATACACAGCGTAGATGTACAGTATATACACTATATACACAGCCTAATGTACAGTATATACAGTATAAATACAGCCTAGATGTACAGTATATACAGTATATACACAGCCTAGATGTACAGTATATACACTATATACACAGCCTAGATGTACAGTATATACACTATATACACAGCCTAGATGTACAGTATATACACTATATACACAGCCTAGATGTACAGTATATGCAGTATATACACAGCCTAGATGTACAGTATATACAGTATATACACAGCTGAGATGTACAGTATATACACTATATACACAGCCTAGATGTACAGAATATACACTATATACACAACCTAGATGTACAGTATATACAGTATATACACAGTCTAATGTACAGTATATACACTATATACACAGCCGAGATGTACAGTATATACAGTATATATACAGCCTAGATGTACAGTATATACACTATATACACAGCCTAGATGTACAGTATATACACTATATACACAGCCTAGATGTACAGTATATACACTATATACACAGCCTAGATGTACAGTATATACAGTATATACACAGCCGAAATGTACATTATATACAGTATATACACAGCCGAGATGCACAGTATATACAGTATATACACAGCCTAATGTACAGTATAAACAGTATATACACAGCCTAATGTACAGTATATACAGTATATACACAGCCTAGATGTACAGTATATACAGTATATACTCAGCTGAGATGTACAGTATATACAGTATATACACAGCCTAATGTACAGTATATACAGTATATACACAGCCAAATGTACAGTATATACACTATATACACAGCCTAGATGTACAGTATATACAGTATATACACAGCCGAGATGTACAGTATATACAGTATATACACAGTCTAATGTACAGTATATACAGTATATACACAGTCTAATGTACAGTATATACACTATATACAAAGCCTAGATGTACAGTATATACAGTATATACACAGCCTAGATGTACAGTATATACAGTATATACACAGCTGAGATGTACAGTATATACAGTATATATACAGCCTAGATGTACAGTATATACAGTATACACAGCCTAATGTACAGTATATACAGTATATACACAGCCTAATGTACAGTATATACAGTATATACACAGCCTAGATGTACAGTATATACAGTATATACTCAGCTGAGATGTACAGTATATACAGTATATACACAGCCTAATGTACAGTATATACAGTATATACACAGCCAAATGTACAGTATATACACTATATACACAGCCTAGATGTACAGTATATACAGTATATACACAGCCGAGATGTACAGTATATACAGTATATACACAGTCTAATGTACAGTATATACAGTATATACACAGTCTAATGTACAGTATATACACTATATACAAAGCCTAGATGTACAGTATATACAGTGTATACACAGCCTAGATGTACAGTATATACAGTATATACACAGCTGAGATGTACAGTATATACACTATATACACAGCCTTGATGTACAGTATATACACTATATACACAACCGAGATGTACAGTATATACAGTATACACAGCCTAATGTACAGTATATACAGTATATACACAGCCTAATGTACAGTATATACAGTATATACACAGCCTAGATGTACAGTATATACAGTATATACTCAGCTGAGATGTACAGTATATACAGTATATATACAGCCTAGATGTACAGTATATACAGTATATACACAGCCTAGATGTACAATATATACAGTATATACACAGCCTAGATGTACAGTATATACACTATATACACAGCCTAGATGTACAGTATATACACTATATACACAGCGTAGATGTACATTATATACAGTATATACACAGCCTAGATGTACAATATATACAGTATATACACAGCCTAGATGTACAGTATATACAGTATATACACAGCCTAGATGTACAGTATATACACTATATACACAGCCTAGATGTACAGTATATACACTATATACACAGCGTAGATGTACAGTATATACACTATATACACAGCCTAATGTACAGTATATACAGTATAAATACAGCCTAGATGTACAGTATATACAGTATATACACAGCCTAGATGTACAGTATATGCACTATATACACAGCCTAGATGTACAGTATATACACTATATACACAGCCTAGATGTACAGTATATACACTATATACACAGCCTAGATGTACAGTATATACAGTATATACACAGCCTAGATGTACAGTATATACAGTATATACACAGCTGAGATGTACAGTATATACACTATATACACAGCCTAGATGTACAGAATATACACTATATACACAACCTAGATGTACAGTATATACAGTATATACACAGTCTAATGTACAGTATATACACTATATACACAGCCGAGATGTACAGTATATACAGTATATATACAGCCTAGATGTACAGTATATACACTATATACACAGCCTAGATGTACAGTATATACACTATATACACAGCCTAGATGTACAGTATATACACTATATACACAGCCTAGATGTACAGTATATACAGTATATACACAGCCGAAATGTACATTATATACAGTATATACACAGCCGAGATGCACAGTATATACAGTATATACACAGCCTAATGTACAGTATAAACCGTATATACACAGCCTAATGTACAGTATATACAGTATATACACAGCCTAGATGTACAGTATATACAGTATATACTCAGCTGAGATGTACAGTATATACAGTATATACACAGCCTAATGTACAGTATATACAGTATATACACAGCCAAATGTACAGTATATACACTATATACACAGCCTAGATGTACAGTATATACAGTATATACACAGCCGAGATGTACAGTATATACAGTATATACACAGTCTAATGTACAGTATATACAGTATATACACAGTCTAATGTACAGTATATACACTATATACAAAGCCTAGATGTACAGTATATACAGTATATACACAGCCTAGATGTACAGTATATACAGTATATACACAGCTGAGATGTACAGTATATACACTATATAGACAGCCGAGATGTACAGTATATACAGTATACACAGCCTAATGTACAGTATATACAGTATATACACAGCCTAATGTACAGTATATACAGTATATACACAGCCTAGATGTACAGTATATACAGTATATACTCAGCTGAGATGTACAGTATATACAGTATATACAGAGCCTAATGTACAGTATATACAGTATATACACAGCCAAATGTACAGTATATACACTATATACACAGCCTAGATGTACAGTATATACAGTATATACACAGCCGAGATGTACAGTATATACAGTATATACACAGTCTAATGTACAGTATATACAGTATATACACAGTCTAATGTACAGTATATACACTATATACAAAGCCTAGATGTACAGTATATACAGTGTATACACAGCCTAGATGTACAGTATATACAGTATATACACAGCTGAGATGTACAGTATATACACTATATACACAGCCTTGATGTACAGTATATACACTATATACACAACCGAGATGTACAGTATATACAGTATATACACCGTCTAATGTACAGTATATACAGTATATACACAGCCGAGATGTACAGTATATACAGTATGCACAGCCTAGATGTACAGTATATACACTATATACACAGCCGAGATGTACAGTATATACAGTATATACACAGCCTAGATGAACAGTATATACAAAGCCTAGATGTACAGTATATACAGTATATACACAGCCTAGATATACAGTATATACACTATATACACAGCCTAGATGTACAGTATATACAGTATATACACAGCCTAGATGTACAGTATATACACTATATACACAGCGTAGATGTACAGTATATACAGTATATACACAGCGTAGATGTACAGTATATACAGAGCCTAATGTACAGTATATACACTATATACACAGCCTAATGTACAGTATATACACTATATACACAGTCTAATGTACAGTATATACACTATATACACAGCCTAGATGTACAGTATATACACTATATACACAGCCTAGATGTACAGTATATACGCTATATACACAGCCTAATGTACAGTATATACACTATATACACAGCCTAGATGTACAGTATATACACTATATACACAGCCTAGATGTACAGTATATACACTATATACACAGCCTAGATGTACAGTATATACACTATATACACAGCCTAGATGTACAGTATATACAGTATATACACAGCCTGGATGTACAATATATACAGTATATACACAGCCTAGATGTACAGTATATACACGATATACACAGCCTAGATGTACAGTATATACACTATATACACAGCGTAGATGTACAGTATATACAGTATATACACAGCCTAGATGTACAATATATACAGTATATACACAGCCTAGATGTACAGTATATACAGTATATACACAGCCTAGATGTACAGTATATACACAGCCTAGATGTACAGTATATACACTATATACACAGCCTAGATGTACAACATATACAGTATATACACAGCCTAGATGTACAGTATATACAGTATATTCACAGCCTAGATGTACAGTATATACACTATATACACAGCCTAGATGTACAGTATATACACTATATACACAGCCTAGATGTACAGTATATACACTATATACACAGCCTAGATGTACAGTATATACAGTATATACACAGCCTAGATGTACAGTATATACACAGCCTAGATGTACAGTATATACACTATATACACAGCCTAGATGTACAACATATACAGTATATACACAGCCTAGATGTACAGTATATACAGTATATTCACAGCCTAGATGTACAGTATATACAGTATATACACAGCCTAGATGTACGACTATATACACAGCCTAGATGTACAATATATACAGTATATACACAGCCTAGATGTACAGTATATACAGTATATACACAGTCTAATGTACAGTATATACACTATATACACAGCCGAGATGTACAGTATATACAGTATATATACAGCCTAGATGTACAGTATATACAGTATATACACAGCCTAGATGTACAATATATACAGTATATACACAGCCTAGATGTACAGTATATACACTATATACACAGCCTAGATGTACAGTATATACACTATATACACAGCGTAGATGTACATTATATACAGTATATACACAGCCTAGATGTACAATATATACAGTATATACACAGCCTAGATATACAGTATATACAGTATATACACAGCCTAGATGTACAGTATATACACTATATACACAGCGTAGATGTACAGTATATACACTATATACACAGCCTAATGTACAGTATATACAGTATAAATACAGCCTAGATGTACAGTATATACAGTATATACACAGCCTAGATGTACAGTATATACACTATATACACAGCCTAGATGTACAGTATATACACTATATACACAGCCTAGATGTACAGTATATACACTATATACACAGCCTAGATGTACAGTATATACAGTATATACACAGCCTAGATGTACAGTATATACAGTATATACACAGCTGAGATGTACAGTATATACACTATATACACAGCCTAGATGTACAGTATATACACTATATACACAACCTAGATGTACAGTATATACAGTATATACACAGTCTAATGTACAGTATATACACTATATACACAGCCGAGATGTACAGTATATACAGTATATATACAGCCTAGATGTACAGTATATACACTATATACACAGCCTAGATGTACAGTATATACACTATATACACAGCCTAGATGTACAGTATATACACTATATACACAGCCTAGATGTACAGTATATACAGTATATACACAGCCGAAATGTACATTATATACAGTATATACACAGCCGAGATGCACAGTATATACAGTATATACACAGCCTAATGTACAGTATAAACAGTATATACACAGCCTAATGTACAGTATATACAGTATATACACAGCCTAGATGTACAGTATATACAGTATATACTCAGCTGAGATGTACAGTATATACAGTATATACACAGCCTAATGTACAGTATATACAGTATATACACAGCCAAATGTACAGTATATACACTATATACACAGCCTAGATGTACAGTATATACAGTATATACACAGCCGAGATGTACAGTATATACAGTATATACACAGTCTAATGTACAGTATATACAGTATATACACAGTCTAATGTACAGTATATACACTATATACAAAGCCTAGATGTACAGTATATACAGTATATACACAGCCTAGATGTACAGTATATACAGTATATACACAGCTGAGATGTACAGTATATACACTATATAGACAGCCGAGATGTACAGTATATACAGTATACACAGCCTAATGTACAGTATATACAGTATATACACAGCCTAATGTACAGTATATACAGTATATACACAGCCTAGATGTACAGTATATACAGTATATACTCAGCTGAGATGTACAGTATATACAGTATATATACAGCCTAGATGTACAGTATATACAGTATATACACAGCCTAGATGTACAATATATACAGTATATACACAGCCTAGATGTACAGTATATACACTATATACACAGCCTAGATGTACAGTATATACACTATATACACAGCGTAGATGTACATTATATACAGTATATACACAGCCTAGATGTACAATATATACAGTATATACACAGCCTAGATGTACAGTATATACAGTATATACACAGCCTAGATGTACAGTATATACACTATATACACAGCCTAGATGTACAGTATATACACTATATACACAGCGTAGATGTACAGTATATACACTATATACACAGCCTAATGTACAGTATATACAGTATAAATACAGCCTAGATGTACAGTATATACAGTATATACACAGCCTAGATGTACAGTATATGCACTATATACACAGCCTAGATGTACAGTATATACACTATATACACAGCCTAGATGTACAGTATATACACTATATACACAGCCTAGATGTACAGTATATACAGTATATACACAGCCTAGATGTACAGTATATACAGTATATACACAGCTGAGATGTACAGTATATACACTATATACACAGCCTAGATGTACAGAATATACACTATATACACAACCTAGATGTACAGTATATACAGTATATACACAGTCTAATGTACAGTATATACACTATATACACAGCCGAGATGTACAGTATATACAGTATATATACAGCCTAGATGTACAGTATATACACTATATACACAGCCTAGATGTACAGTATATACACTATATACACAGCCTAGATGTACAGTATATACACTATATACACAGCCTAGATGTACAGTATATACAGTATATACACAGCCGAAATGTACATTATATACAGTATATACACAGCCGAGATGCACAGTATATACAGTATATACACAGCCTAATGTACAGTATAAACCGTATATACACAGCCTAATGTACAGTATATACAGTATATACACAGCCTAGATGTACAGTATATACAGTATATACTCAGCTGAGATGTACAGTATATACAGTATATACACAGCCTAATGTACAGTATATACAGTATATACACAGCCAAATGTACAGTATATACACTATATACACAGCCTAGATGTACAGTATATACAGTATATACACAGCCGAGATGTACAGTATATACAGTATATACACAGTCTAATGTACAGTATATACAGTATATACACAGTCTAATGTACAGTATATACACTATATACAAAGCCTAGATGTACAGTATATACAGTGTATACACAGCCTAGATGTACAGTATATACAGTATATACACAGCTGAGATGTACAGTATATACACTATATACACAGCCTTGATGTACAGTATATACACTATATACACAACCGAGATGTACAGTATATACAGTATATACACCGTCTAATGTACAGTATATACAGTATATACACAGCCGAGATGTACAGTATATACAGTATGCACAGCCTAGATGTACAGTATATACACTATATACACAGCCGAGATGTACAGTATATACAGTATATACACAGCCTAGATGAACAGTATATACAAAGCCTAGATGTACAGTATATACAGTATATACACAGCCTAGATATACAGTATATACACTATATACACAGCCTAGATGTACAGTATATACAGTATATACACAGCCTAGATGTACAGTATATACACTATATACACAGCGTAGATGTACAGTATATACAGTATATACACAGCGTAGATGTACAGTATATACAGAGCCTAATGTACAGTATATACACTATATACACAGCCTAATGTACAGTATATACACTATATACACAGTCTAATGTACAGTATATACACTATATACACAGCCTAGATGTACAGTATATACACTATATACACAGCCTAGATGTACAGTATATACGCTATATACACAGCCTAATGTACAGTATATACACTATATACACAGCCTAGATGTACAGTATATACAGTATATATACAACCTAGATGTACAGTATATACAGTATATACACAGCATAGATGTACAGTATATACACTATATACACAGCCTAGATGTACAGTATATACACTATATACACAGCCTAGATGTACAGTATATACACTATATACACAGCCTAGATGTACAGTATATACAGTATATACACAGCCTAGATGTACAGTATATACACAGCCTAGATGTACAGTATATACACTATATACACAGCCTAGATGTACAGTATATACACTATATACACAGCCTAGATGTACAGTATATACACTATATACACAGCGTAGATGTACAGTATATACACTATATACACAGCCTAATGTACAGTATATACAGTATAAATACAGCCTAGATGTACAGTATATACAGTATATACACAGCCTAGATGTACAGTATATACACTATATACACAGCCTAGATGTACAGTATATACACTATATACACAGCCTAGATGTACAGTATATACACTATATACACAGCCTAGATGTACAGTATATACAGTATATACACAGCCTAGATGTACAGTATATACAGTATATACACAGCTGAGATGTACAGTATATACACTATATACACAGCCTAGATGTACAGAATATACACTATATACACAACCTAGATGTACAGTATATACAGTATATACACAGTCTAATGTACAGTATATACACTATATACACAGCCGAGATGTACAGTATATACAGTATATATACAGCCTAGATGTACAGTATATACACTATATACACAGCCTAGATGTACAGTATATACACTATATACACAGCCTAGATGTACAGTATATACACTATATACACAGCCTAGATGTACAGTATATACAGTATATACACAGCCGAAATGTACATTATATACAGTATATACACAGCCGAGATGCACAGTATCTACAGTATATACACAGCCTAATGTACAGTATAAACCGTATATACACAGCCTAATGTACAGTATATACAGTATATACACAGCCTAGATGTACAGTATATACAGTATATACTCAGCTGAGATGTACAGTATATACAGTATATACACAGCCTAATGTACAGTATATACAGTATATACACAGCCAAATGTACAGTATATACACTATATACACAGCCTAGATGTACAGTATATACAGTATATACACAGCCGAGATGTACAGTATATACAGTATATACACAGTCTAATGTACAGTATATACAGTATATACACAGTCTAATGTACAGTATATACACTATATACAAAGCCTAGATGTACAGTATATACAGTATATACACAGCCTAGATGTACAGTATATACAGTATATACACAGCTGAGATGTACAGTATATACACTATATAGACAGCCGAGATGTACAGTATATACAGTATACACAGCCTAATGTACAGTATATACAGTATATACACAGCCTAATGTACAGTATATACAGTATATACACAGCCTAGATGTACAGTATATACAGTATATACTCAGCTGAGATGTACAGTATATACAGTATATACACAGCCTAATGTACAGTATATACAGTATATACACAGCCAAATGTACAGTATATACACTATATACACAGCCTAGATGTACAGTATAAACAGTATATACACAGCCGAGATGTACAGTATATACAGTATATACACAGTCTAATGTACAGTATATACAGTATATACACAGTCTAATGTACAGTATATACACTATATACAAAGCCTAGATGTACAGTATATACAGTGTATACACAGCCTAGATGTACAGTATATACAGTATATACACAGCTGAGATGTACAGTATATACACTATATACACAGCCTTGATGTACAGTATATACACTATATACACAACCGAGATGTACAGTATATACAGTATATACACCGTCTAATGTACAGTATATACAGTATATACACAGCCGAGATGTACAGTATATACAGTATGCACAGCCTAGATGTACAGTATATACACTATATACACAGCCGAGATGTACAGTATATACAGTATATACACAGCCTAGATGAACAGTATATACAAAGCCTAGATGTACAGTATATACAGTATATACACAGCCTAGATATACAGTATATACACTATATACACAGCCTAGATGTACAGTATATACAGTATATACACAGCCTAGATGTACAGTATATACACTATATACACAGCGTAGATGTACAGTATATACAGTATATACACAGCGTAGATGTACAGTATATACAGAGCCTAATGTACAGTATATACACTATATACACAGCCTAATGTACAGTATATACACTATATACACAGCCTAGATGTACAGTATATACACTATATACACAGCCTAGATGTACAGTATATACAGTATATATACAACCTAGATGTACAGTATATACAGTATATACACAGCATAGATGTACAGTATATACACTATATACACAGCCTAGATGTACAGTATATACACTATATACACAGCCTAGATGTACAGTATATACACTATATACACAGCCTAGATGTACAGTATATACAGTATATACACAGCCTAGATGTACAGTATATACACAGCCTAGATGTACAGTATATACACTATATACACAGCCTAGATGTACAACATATACAGTATATACACAGCCTAGATGTACAGTATATACAGTATATTCACAGCCTAGATGTACAGTATATACAGTATATACACAGCCTAGATGTACAGTATATACACAGCCTAGATGTACAATATATACAGTATATACACAGCCTAGATGTACAGTATATACAGTATATACACAGTCTAATGTACAGTATATACACTATATACACAGCCGAGATGTACAGTATATACAGTATATATACAGCCTAGATGTACAGTATATACAGTATATACACAGCCTAGATGTACAATATATACAGTATATACACAGCCTAGATGTACAGTATATACACTATATACACAGCCTAGATGTACAGTATATACACTATATACACAGCGTAGATGTACATTATATACAGTATATACACAGCCTAGATGTACAATATATACAGTATATACATAGCCTAGATGTACAGTATATACAGTATATACACAGCCTAGATGTACAGTATATACACTATATACACAGCGTAGATGTACAGTATATACACTATATACACAGCCTAATGTACAGTATATACAGTATAAATACAGCCTAGATGTACAGTATATACAGTATATACACAGCCTAGATGTACAGTATATACACTATATACACAGCCTAGATGTACAGTATATACACTATATACACAGCCTAGATGTACAGTATATACACTATATACACAGCCTAGATGTACAGTATATACAGTATATACACAGCCTAGATGTACAGTATATACAGTATATACACAGCTGAGATGTACAGTATATACACTATATACACAGCCTAGATGTACAGTATATACACTATATACACAACCTAGATGTACAGTATATACAGTATATACACAGTCTAATGTACAGTATATACACTATATACACAGCCGAGATGTACAGTATATACAGTATATATACAGCCTAGATGTACAGTATATACACTATATACACAGCCTAGATGTACAGTATATACACTATATACACAGCCTAGATGTACAGTATATACACTATATACACAGCCTAGATGTACAGTATATACACTATATACACAGCCTAGATGTACAGTATATACACTATATACACAGCCTAGATGTACAGTATATACAGTATATACACAGCCGAAATGTACATTATATACAGTATATACACAGCCGAGATGCACAGTATATACAGTATATACACAGCCTAATGTACAGTATATACAGTATATACACAGCCTAATGTACAGTATATACAGTATATACACAGCCTAGATGTACAGTATATACAGTATATACTCAGCTGAGATGTACAGTATATACAGTATATACACAGCCTAATGTCTCTACAGTATATACAGTATATACACAGCCAAATGTACAGTATATACACTATATACACAGCCTAGATGTACAGTATATACAGTATATACACAGCCGAGATGTACAGTATATACAGTATATACACAGTCTAATGTACAGTATATACAGTATATACACAGCTGAGATGTACAGTATATACACTATATAGACAGCCGAGATGTACAGTATATACAGTATACACAGCCTAATGTACAGTATATACAGTATATACACAGCCTAATGTACAGTATATACAGTATATACACAGCCTAGATGTACAGTATATACAGTATATACTCAGCTGAGATGTACAGTATATACAGTATATACACAGCCTAATGTACAGTATATACAGTATATACACAGCCAAATGTACAGTATATACACTATATACACAGCCTAGATGTACAGTATATACAGTATATACACAGCCAAGATGTACAGTATATACAGTATATACACAGTCTAATGTACAGTATATACAGTATATACACAGTCTAATGTACAGTATATACACTATATACAAAGCCTAGATGTACAGTATATACAGTATATACACAGCCTAGATGTACAGTATATACAGTATGCACAGCCTAGATGTACAGTATATACACTATATAGACAGCCAAGATGTACAGTATATACAGTATGCACAGCCTAGATGTACAGTATTTACAGTATATACACAGCCTAATGTACATTATATACAGTATATACACAGCCTAATGTACAGTATATACAGTATATACACAGCCTAATGTACAGTATATACAGTATATACACAGCCTAATGTACAGTATATACAGTATATACACAGCCGAGATGTACAGTATATACAGTATGCACAGCCTAGATGTACAGTATATACAGTATATACACAGCCGAGATGTACAGTATATACACTATATACACAGCCTAGATGTACAGTAAATACACTATATACACAGCGTAGATGTACAGTATATACAGTATATACACAGCCTAGATGTACAATATATACAGTATATACACAGCCTAGATGTACAATATATACAGTATATACACAGCCTAGATGTACAGTATATACAGTATATACACAGCCTAGATGTACAGTATATACAGTATATACACAGCCTAGATGTACAGTATATACACTATATACACAGCGTAGATGTACAGTATATACAGTATATACACAGCCTACATGTACAATATATACAGTATATACACAGCCTAGATGTACAGTATATACAGTATATACACAGCCTAGATGTACAATATATACAGTATATACACAGCCTAGATGTACAGTATATACACTATATACACAGCCTAGATGTACAGTAAATACACTATATACACAGCGTAGATGTACAGTATATACAGTATATACACAGCCTAGATGTACAATATATACAGTATATACACAGCCTAGATGTACAATATATACAGTATATACACAGCCTAGATGTACAGTATATACAGTATATACACAGCCTAGATGTACAGTATATACAGTATATACACAGCCTAGATGTACAGTATATACACTATATACACAGCGTAGATGTACAGTATATACACTATATACACAGCCTAGATGTACAGTATATACAGTATATACACAGCTGAGATGTACAGTGTATACACTATATACACAGCCTAGATGTACAGTATATACACTATATACACAGCCTAGATGTACAGTATATACAGTATATACACAGTCTAATGTACAGTATATACACTATATACACAGCCGAGATGTACAGTATATACAGTATATATACAGCCTAGATGTACAGTATATACAGTATATACACAGCCTAATGTACAGTATATACAGTATATACACAGCCTAGATGTACAGTATATACAGTATATACACATCATAGATGTACAGTATATACACTATATACACAGCCTAGATGTACAGTATATACAGTATATACACAGCCGAGATGTACAGTATATACAGTATATACACAGCCTAGATGTACAATATATACAGTATATACACAGCCTAGATGTACAGTATATACAGTATATACACAGCCTAGATGTACAGTATATACACTATATACACAGCCTAGATGTACATTATATACAGTATATACACAGCCGAGATGTACAGTATATACAGTATATACACAGCCTAGATGTACAGTATATACACTATATACACAGCCTAGATGTACAGTATATACAGTATATACACAGTCTAATGTACAGTATATACAGTATATACACAGTCTACTGTACAGTATATACACCATATACACAGCCTAGATGTACAGTATATACAGTATATACACAGCCTAGATGTACAGTATATACACTATATACACAGCCTAGATGTACAGTAAATACACTATATACACAGCGTAGATGTACAGTATATACAGTATATACACAGCCTAGATGTACAATATATACAGTATATACACAGCCTAGATGTACAATATATACAGTATATACACAGCCGAGATGTACAGTATATACAGTATATACACAGCCGAAATGTACAGTATATACAGTATATATACAGCCTAGATGTACAGTATATACAGTATGCACAGCCTAGATGTACAGTATTTACAGTATATACACAGCCTAATGTACAGTATATACACAGTCTAATGTACAGTATATACAGTATATACACAGCCGAGATGTACAGTATATACAGTATGCACAGCCTAGATGTACAGTATACACACTATATACACAGCCTAATGTACAGTATATACACTATATACACAGCCTAGATGTACAGTATATACACTATATACACAGCCTAGATGTACAGTATATACACTATATACACAGCCTAGATGTACATTATATACAGTATATACACAGCTGAGATGTACAGTATATACAGTATATACACAGCCTAGATGTACAGTATATACAGTATATACACAGCCTAGATGTACAATATATACAGTATATACACAGTCTAATGTACAGTATATACAGTATATACACAGTCTAATGTACAGTATATTCACTATATACAAAGCCTAGATGTACAGTATATATAGTATATACACAGCCTAGATGTACAGTATATACAGTATGCACAGCCTAGATGTACAGTATATACACTATATACACAGCCTAGATGTACAGTATATACAGTATATACACAGCCTAGATGTACAGTATATACAGTATATACACAGCCTAGATGTACAGTATATACACTATATACACAGCCTAGATGTACAGTATATACAGTATATACACAGCTGAGATGTACAGTATATACAGTATATACACAGCCTAGATGTACAGTATATACAGTATATACACAGCCTAGATGTACAGTATATACACTATATACACAGCCTAGATGTACAGTATATACAGTATATACACAGCTGAGATGTACAGTATATACACTATATACACAGCCGAGATGTACAGTATATACACTATATACACAGCCGAGATGTACAGTATATACAGTATGCACAGCCTAGATGTACAGTATATACACTATATACACAGCCTAATGTACAGTATATACAGTATATACACAGCCTAGATGTACAGTATATACACTATATACACAGCCTAATGTACAGTATATACACTATATACACAGCCTAGATGTACAGTATATACAGTATATACACAGCCTAGATTTACAGTATATACACTATATACACAGCCTAGATGTACAGTATATACAGTATATACACAGCTCAGATGTACAGTATATACACTATATACACAGCCGAGATGTACAGTATATACACTATATACACAGCCGAGATGTACAGTATTTACAGTATGCACAGCCTAGATGTACAGTATATACAGTATATACACAGCCTAGATGTACAGTATATACAGTATATACACAGCCTAATGTACAGTATATACAGTATATACACAGCCTAGATGTACAGTATATACAGTATATACACAGCCTAGATGTACAGTATATACACTATATACACAGCCGAGATGAACAGTATATACACTATATACACAGCCTAGATGTACAGTATATACACTATATACACAGCGTAACTGTACAGTATATACAGTATATACACAGCCTAGATGTACAATATATACAGTATATACACAGCCTAGATGTACAGTATATACACTATATACACAGCCTAGATGTACAGTATATACAGTATATACACAGCCTAGATGTACAGTATATACAGTATATACACAGCCTAGATGTACAGTATATACAGTATATACACAGCCTAGATGTACAGTATATACAGTATATACACAGCCTAATGTACAGTATATACAGTATATACACAGCCTAGATGTACAGTATATACAGTATATACACAGCCGAGATGTACAGTATATACAGTATATACACAGCCTAATGTACAGTATATACAGTATATACACAGCCTAGATGTACAGTATTTACAGTATATACACAGTCTAATGTTATATGCCCCGGGGTTGGAGATATCGGGGGTCTAAATTTCACCGTTCACTCTCAGAAGTGCGTTCTTGACAGTCTAGTTGCGCTGTGAGGAACGCCCTCCCTGATAGTACTCATCCATAGACTTGTACTGGAGTGTACTCAGCCCAGTGATGACGCAGAGCTGTGAGGAACGCCCCCCCTAGTACAAGTCTATGGACGAGCACAGTCATGGAGGGCGTTCCTCACAGTGCAGCTAAACAGTCAGGAACGCCCTTCTGAGAGTGAACGGTGAAATTTAGACCCCCGATATCTCCAGCCCCGGGGCATATAACGGGAAAGCCGGCAGTGTGCTGAATTCAGCGTGCTGTCAGCTTTCTAGCGGTATGTAAAACCGCATATACATGAGGATGTGAAAGGTCCTCTTTAGATAATTTGCCCCTTATTAATAATGCCCCAGGTGTTTCCTAATTAAAAAGGAAAAAAAAAGGGGAAAAAAATTTTTTGGGGTTCCAATACCCGGGACCCCCAAGGAACAACTGTTTGAATGAACCGTGGTACCTGTGTAAGCACCGTGACCCCTTCTCTGTTACATAGTGTCATCTCATAGCGGCCATGTCATGTAACTACAGCCTCGTCCTATCCACGTCTATGTGACAAGGCTGGAATGACATCACACGATCACTATATACAGGCAGCGTGTTATATAGACAGGCGCCATAGCCCCCTCATACAGCTGATCAGTGGGGGCGTCACTATATACAGGCAGCGTATGATATAAACAGGCGCCGGGGACCCCCCATACAGCTGATCAGTGGGGGCGTCACTATATACAGGCAGCGTATGATATAAACAGACGCCAGAGCCCCCCATACAGCTGATCAGTGGGGGGGTCACTATATACAGGCAGCGTATGATATAAAAAGACGCCATAGCCCCTCATACAGCTGATCAGTGGGGGCACTATTACAGGCAGCGATGATATAAGCAGACGCCATAGCCCCCCTGCCCCCCATACAGCTGATCAGTGGGGGCGTCACTATATACAGACAGCGTATGATATAAACAGGCGCCGGGGCCCCCCATACAGCTGATCAGTGGGGGGGGTCACTATATACAGACAACGTATGATATAAACAGACGCCATAGCCCCTTCATACAGCTGATCAGTGGGGGTCACTTATTTCTTATTGATGATTTATTCTGAGGATGGATCATCAATAAAAATGAGCTGGAAAACGCCTTAAGGCCCCACGTGGCGTACCGCAGCAAAAAAAGACCTGTTGGAAAAAGCGCGGCGGCGACGCATCTCGGTTCTTCCAGCAGCACTTTGCACAGTAAGTTCGCAGAGGTTTCTTCTGCAGACTTTCTGCTTCAATTATATCTATAGGGAAACCGCCGGCGTTTCCGTAGGTATAACTGACATGCTGCGATTTCCAAAACACCGACTGTTTTGGAAATCGCAGATTATCCGCTGTGCATATTATACTGCAAAGTAGGGATGGAGGCTCCATGTGGCGAAAACCCACTGAAAAAAAAAACGCAACATTCTAGCAAATCCTATCCACACACTGCGGAAAAATACGTGCAGTAGACACATTGCGATTTCCAAAACCATTGCGGTTTTGGAAATTGCAGCATGTCAATTATACCTACAGAAACACTGGCGGTCTCCATATAGGTGTATTGAAAACAGAAAGTCCACAGGGGAAACCTCTGCAGACCTTCTGTAAAAAGCACAACTTTTTAATTAAATTAATTGCCCCTCATATTATGCCCAATTCCCCCTGACATAAATACTGCACCTCTAATGACCCCTTATATCAATGACCACCCCCCTTATGTTCATAATACCCCCTAATAACCCTTATATAAATGACCCCCCATCGTCATAATGCCTCCTAATATAAATGATGCCCCCTAATGGCCCCTTATATAAATAACCTCCCCCCTTGTATTCATAATACCCCCTAATAACCCTATATAAATGACCCCCCCATCGTTATAATGCCCCCTAATGAATCCTCCCTTATAGTTATATTTCCCCTCCTATCTACCCCTTATACTATTAATATACCCACAAAAAAAAGTCCTACTCACCTACGTGCGATGCTGATGAATGGAGCCGCCGCTTCCTCCCTGTCCACGCGCAGGACGTCTGTGTCTGAGCGCGGGCAGCGCGATGTTGTGACGTCATCGCGCCGCCTGTGCTTAGAAGAAGACATCGGTCTGTAGTCTCGGGGTCTTGTAAACCGCAGGCCTGTATTGGCTTGCGGTTTAGAAGACAGTAAAGCACCAGGAAGCAGACACCGATCTAGTTAGAAATAAAGGATGTATTAATGGCGCCCCGGGGTGGGCCCCAAAAAGTCAGTGGGCCCGGTGCGGCCGCCCCCTCTGCCCCCCCGCTAGCTACGCCTCTGGTTTCATCTGACCATATGACATTCTCCCAATACTCTTCTGGAACATCCAAATGCTCTCTAGCAAACTTCAGCCGGGCCCGGATATGTACTGGCTTAAGCAGGGGGACACGTCTGGCACTGCAGGATCTGAGTCCCTGGCGGCGTAGTGTGTTACTGACGGTAGCCTTTGTTACGTTAGTCCCAGCTTTCTGCAGGTCACTCACTAGGTCCCCCCCGTGGGGTTCTGGGATTTTTGTTCACCGTTCTTGTGATCATTTTGACCCCACGGGGTGAGATCTTGCGTGGAGCCCCTGATGGAGGGATATTATCAGTGGTCTTGTATGTCTTCCATTTCCTAATTATTGCTCCCACAGGTGATTTCTTCACACCAAGCTGCTTGCCTATTGCAGATTCAGTCTTCCCCGCCTGGTGCAGGGCTACCATTTTGTTTCTGGTCCTTCCACAGCTCTTTGGTCTTCACCATAGTGGAGTTTGGAGTGTGACTGAGGTTGTGGACAGGAGTCTTTTATACTGATAACAATGTCACACAGGAGCCATTACTACAGGTAATGAGTGGAGGACAGAGGAGCCTCTTAAAGGAGAAGTTACAGGTCTGGGAGAGACAGAAATCTTGCTTGTTTGTAGGTGACCAAATACTTATTTTCCACCATAATTTGCAAATAAATTCTTTAAAAATCAGACAATGTGATTTTCTGGATTAGTTTTCTCATTTTGTCTCTCATAGTTGAGGTCTACCTATGATGACAATTACAGGCCGGCCTCATCTTTATAAGTGGGAGAACTTGCACAATTGGGGGCTGACTAAATACTTTTTTTTCCCCACTGTATTATATACTGGCAGATATATGGGGCCCTCTTACATCGCTTACCCTTAATGCACATTTGAGATTCTTAAATAGAACTAAACTGCAGCCCAATGTCTGTAGACGAGGGCTCGCCATGATATATCCCGGGAAAATCAGTCTAGTATTCCCGGGATATGTCATAAATACATAGGGGAGCCGAGATCTCAGCTGCAGGTGCGGGCCCCGCGGGCTGTAAATATAAGGCGATATTTTTATGGGTGAACAAGCAAAAAAATACAACAATCAAATTCAGTATTAAATGATGCCAGTGGAGGTCTCCAGGGGGTCCATGGCGAGATGGAAGAAAACATCTGAAGTCTATCCAATGCAGTGTATCACAGACTTCAGGATAAGACAATTGTAGAAATCTGGAACCAGAAACTTCTCGAACTTTCATATACGTAGACAGAATATTCTGCATATGTAACACTTTGGATACTGATTGTAATAAAATGTAATAGAAGCCAGAATTTCTTTATCTTTTTGTCGATTTCACCTCCTGAGGGTGCCACTTTAGGAAACATTAAGGCAATTAAATACATTTTTTTTTTTTTTTTTTTTTTTTTTTTTTAGCAAATAGAAAAAACAATGAAGTCATTTTTTTATTTTTTTATAGTCTAAATTTTGCTCAGTGCACTGTGCAGTATAAATAATATGCTAAATTTATTCTGCGGGTCAGTACCATCACGACTTACCATATTTATAAAGGTTTTTAATGTTGAACAACTTTTGCATAATGAAATCACTTATTGGTCAAAAATAATTTGATTTAGTGTTGTCGTATTCTGAGAGTCGGAGCTTTTACTTTTTCCATCTACTGTAATCAGTAATCAGAGCCTCCAGGTGACACAGCACTCCATGTGGACAGGAGGGTCAGTAATAAGAACCTCCAGGTGACACTGCATCCCATGTGGACAGGATGACCAGTAATCAGAACCTCCTGATGACACAGCACCCCATGTGGATAGGATGACCAGTAATAAGAACCTCCAGGAGACACGGCACCCCATGTGGACAGGATGACCAGTAATAAGAATATCCAGGTGACACAACGCCCCATGTGGACAGAAGGGCCAGTAATAAGAACCTCCAGGTGACACAGCACCCCATGTGGACAGGATGACCAGTAATAAGAATATCCAGGTGACACAGCACCCCATGTGGACAGAAGGGCAAGTAATAAGAAACTCCAGGTGACACAGCACCCCATGTGGACAGGATGACCAGTAATCAGAACCTCCTGATGACACAGCACCCCATGTGGATAGGATGACCAGTAATAAGAACCTCCAGGAGACACATCACCCCATGTGGACAGGATGACCAGTAATAAGAATCTGTAGGAGACACAGCACCCCATGTGGACAGGATGACCAGTAATAAGAATATCCAGGTGACACAGCACCCCATGTGGACAGAAGGGCCAGTAATAAGAACCTCCAGGTGACACAGCACCCCATGTGGACAGGATGACCAGTAATCAGAACCTCCTGATGACACAGCACCCCATGTGGATAGGATGACCAGTAATAAGAACCTCCAGGAAACACGGCACCCCATGTGGACAGGATGACCAGTAATAAGAATATCCAGGTGACACAGCACCCCATGTGGACAGGAGGGTCAGTAATAAGAACCTCCAGGTGACACAGCATCCCATGTGGACAGGATGACCAGTAATAAGAACCTCCAGGAGACACGGCACCCCATGTGGACAGGATGACCAGTAATAAGAATATCCAGGTGACACAGCACCCCAAGTGGACAGAAGGGCCAGTAATAAGAACCTCCAGGTGACACAACACCCCATGTGGACAGGATGACCAGTAATCAGAACCTCCTGATGACACAGCACTCCATGTGGATAGGATGACCAGTAATAAGAACCTCCAGGAGACACGGCACCCCATGTGGACAGGATGACCAGTAATAAGAATATCCAGGTGACACAGCACCCCATGTGGACATAAGGGCAAGTAATAAGAACCTCCAGGTGACACAGCACCCCATGTGGACAGGATGACCAGTAATCAGAACCTCCTGATGACACAGCACCCCATGTGGATAGGATGACCAGTAATAAGAACCTCCAGGAGACACGTCACCCCATGTGGACAGGATGACCAGTAATCAGAACCTCCAGGAGACACAGCACCCCATGTGGAAAGGAAGACCAGTAATCAGAACCTCCAGATGACACAGCGCCCCATGTGGACAGGATGACCAGTAATAAGAACCTCCAGGTGACACAGCACCCCATGTGGACAGGATGACCAGTAATCAAAACCTCCAGGAGACACAGCACCCCATGTGGACAAGATGACCAGTAATCAGAACCTCCAGGTGACACAGCACCCCATGTGGACAGGATGACCAGTAATCAGAACCTCCAGGAGAGACAGCGTCCCATGTGGACAGGACGACCAGTAATCAGAACCTCCAGGTGACAGCGCCCCATGTGGACAGGATGACAAGTAATAAGAACCTCCAGATGACACAGCATCCCATGTCGACAGGAGGACCAGTGATCACAGCCTCCAGGTGACACAGCACCCCATGTGGACAGGAGGACCAGGAATCAGAATCTGCAGGTGACACAGCACCCCATGTGGATAGGAGGACCAGGAATCAGATACTCCAGGTGACACAGCACCCCATGTGGACAGGATGACCAGTAATAAGAACCTCCAGGTGACACAGCACCCCATGTGGACAGGATGACCAGTAATAAGAACCTCCAGGAGACACGTCACCCCATGTGGACAGGATGACCAGTAATAAGAATCTCTAGGAGACACAGCACCACATGTGGACAGGATGACCAGTAATCAGAACCTCCAGGAGACACAGCACCCCATGTGGAAAGGAAGACCAGTAATCAGAACCTCCAGATGACACAGCGCCCCATGTGGACAGGATGACCAGTAATCAGAACCTCCAGGTGACACTGCACCCCATGTGGACAGGAGGACCAGTGATCACAGCCTCCAGGTGACACAGCACCCCATGTGGACAGGAGGACCAGTAATCAGAACCTCCAGGAGACACAGCACCCCATGTGGACAGGATGACCAGTAATCAGAACCTCCAGGTGACACAGCGCCCCATGTGGACAGAATGACCAGTAATCAGAACCTCCAGGTGACACAGCACCCCATGTGGACAGGACGACCAGTAATCAGAACCTCCAGAAGACACAGCGTCCCATGTGGACAGGATGACCAGTAATCAGAACCTCCAGGTGACACAGCTCCCCATGTGGACAGGATGACAAGTAATAAGAACCTCCAGATGACACAGCATCCCATGTCGACAGGAGGACCAGTGATCACAGCCTCCAGGTGACACAGCACCCCATGTGTACAGGAGTACCAGGAATCAGAATCTGCAGGTGACACAGCACCCCATGTGGATAGGAGGACCAGGAATCAGATACTCCAGGCGACACAGCACCCCATGTGGACAGGATGACCAGTAATCAGAACCTCCAGGTGACAGCGTCCCATGTGGACAGGATGACCAGTAATCAGAACCTCCAGGTGACACAGAGCCTGATGTGGACAGGATGACCAGTAATAACAATCTCTAGGAGACACAGCACCCCATGTGGACAGGATGATCAGTAATCAGAACCTCCAGGAGACACAGCACCCCATGTGGACAGGATGACCAGTAATCAGAACCTCCAGGAGACAAAGCACCCCATGTGGACAGGATGACCAGTAATAAGAACCTCCAGGAGACACAGCACCCCATGTGGACAGGATGACCAGTAATCAGAACCTCCATGAGACACAGCATCCCATGTGTACAGGATGACCAGTAATCAGAACCTCCAGGTGACAGCGTCCCATGTGGACAGGATGACAAGTAATCAGAACCTCCAGGTGACACAGCGCCCCATGTGGACAGGATGACCAGTAATAAGAATCTCTAGGAAACACAACACCCCATGTGGGCAGGATGACCAGTAATCAGAACCTCCAGGAGACACAGCACCCCATGTGGAAACGAAGACCAGTAATCAGAACCTCCAGATGACACAGCGCCCCATGTGGACAGGATGACCAGTAATAAGAATCTCCAGGTGACACAGCACCCCATGTGGACAGGATGACCAGTAATCAGAACCTCCAGGAGACACAGCACCCCATGTGGACAAGATGACCAGTAATAAGAACCTTCAGGAGACACAGCACCCCATGTGGAAAGGAAGACCAGTAATCAGAACCTCCAGGAGACACAGCGCCCCATGTGGACAGTATGACCAGTAATCAGAACCCTCCAGGTGACACAGCACCCCATGTGGACAGGAGGACCAGTGATCACAGCCTCCAGGTGACACATTGCCTCACGTGGACAGGATGAACAGTGATCACAACCTCCAGGTGACACAGCACCCCATGTGGACAGGATGACCAGTAATAAGAACTTCCAGGTGACACAGCACCCCATCTGGACAGGATGACCAGTAATAAGAACTTCCAGGTGACACAGCACCCCATGTGGACAGGATGACCAGTAGTCAGAACCTCCAGGAGACACAGCACCCCATGTGGACAGGATGACCAGTAATCAGAACCTCCAGGTGACACAGCACCCCATGTGGACAGGATGACCAGTAATCAGAACCTCCAGGAGACACAGCGTCCCATGTGGACAGGATGACCAGTAATCAGAACCTCCAGGTGACACAGCACCCCATGTGGACAGGATGACCAGTAATCAGAACCTCCAGGTGACACAGCGCCCCATGTGGACAGGATGACAAGTAATAAGAACCTCCAGATGACACAGCATCCCATGTCGACAGGAGGACCAGTGATCACAACCTCCAGGTGACACAGCACCCCATGTGGACAGGAGGACCAGGAATCAGAATCTGCAGGTGACACAGCACCCCATGTGGATAGGAGGACCAGGAATCAGATACTCCAGGTGACACAGCACCCCATGTGGACAGGATGACCAGTAATAAGAACCTCCAGGTGACACAGCACCCCATGTGGACAGGATGACCAGTAATCAGAACCTCCAGGTGACAGCGTCCCATGTGGACAGGATGACCAGTAATCAGAACCTCCAGGTGACACAGAGCCCCATGTGGACAGGATGACCAGTAATAAGAATCTCTAGGAGACACAGCACCCCATGTGGACAGGATGATCAGTAATCAGAACCTCCAGGAGACACAGCACCCCATGTGGACAGGATGACCAGTAATCAGAACCTCCAGGAGACAAAGCACCCCATGTGGACAGGATGACCAGTAATAAGAACCTCCAGGAGACACAGCACCCCATGTGGACAGGATGACAAGTAATCAGAACCTCCATGAGACACAGCGTCCCATGTGTACAGGATGACCAGTAATCAGAACCTCCAGGTGACAGCGTCCCATGTGGACAGGATGACAAGTAATCAGAACCTCCAGGTGACACAGCGCCCCATGTGGACAGGATGACCAGTAATAAGAATCTCTAGGAAACACAACACCCCATGTGGGCAGGATGACCAGTAATCAGAACCTCCAGGAGACACAGCACCCCATGTGGAAACGAAGACCAGTAATCAGAACCTCCAGATGACACAGCGCCCCATGTGGACAGGATGACCAGTAATAAGAACCTCCAGGTGACACAGCACCCCATGTGGACAGGATGACCAGTAATCAGAACCTCCAGGAGACACAGCACCCCATGTGGACAAGATGACCAGTAATAAGAACCTTCAGGAGACACAGCACCCCATGTGGAAAGGAAGACCAGTAATCAGAACCTCCAGGAGACACAGCGCCCCATGTGGACAGTATGACCAGTAATCAGAACCTCCAGGTGACACAGCACCCCATGTGGACAGGAGGACCAGTGATCACAGCCTCCAGGTGACACATTGCCTCACGTGGACAGGATGAACAGTGATCACAACCTCCAGGTGACACAGCACCCCTTGTGGACAGGATGACCAGTAATAAGAACTTCCAGGAGACACAGCACCCCATCTGGACAGGATGACCAGTAATAAGAACTTCCAGGTGACACAGCACCCCATGTGGACAGGATGACCAGTAGTCAGAACCTCCAGGAGACACAGCACCCCATGTGGACAGGATGACCAGTAATCAGAACTTCCAGGTGACAGAGCACCCCATGTGGACAGGATGACCAGTAATCAGAACCTCCAGGAGACACAGCGTCCCATGTGGACAGGATGACCAGTAATCAGAACCTCCAGGTGACACAGCACCCCATGTGGACAGGATGACCAGTAATCAGAACCTCCAGGAGACACAGCGTCCCATGTGGACAGGATGACCAGTAATCAGAACCTCCAGGTGACACAGCGCCCCATGTGGACAGGATGACCAGTAATCAGAACCTCCAGGTGACACAGCGCCCCATGTGGACAGGATGACAAGTAATAAGAACCTCCAGTTGACACAGAATCCCATGTCGACAGGAGGACCAGTGATCACAACCTCCAGATGACACAGCACCTCATGTGGACAGGAGGACCAGGAATCAGAATCTGCAGGTGACACAGCACCCCATGTGGATAGGAGGACCAGGAATCAGATACTCCAGGTGACACAGCACCCCATGTGGACAGGATGACCAGTAATAAGAACCTCCAGGTGACACAGCACCCCATGTGGACAGGATGACCAGTAATCAGAACCTCCTGATGACACAGCACCCCATGTGGACAGGAGGACCAGTAATAAGAATCTCCAGGTGACACAGCACCCCATGTGAACAGGAGGACCAGGAATCAGAATCTGCAGGTGACACAGCGCCCCATGTGGACAGGAGGGCCAGTAACCCAGGGACCACACCCCATCAGGCCGCCCCCCGCCCCCTGCCAGTAATCAGAACCTCCAGGTGACACAGCACCCCATGTGGACAGGATGACCAGTAATCAGAACCTCCAGGAGACACAGCGTCCCATGTGCCCCCACAGGATGACCAGTAATCAGAACCAACCCCAGGACAGAAAACCCCGAAAGCCCCAGAAAAAACAAACCCAGAACAACTCCAGGTGCACAGCCCCCATGTGGACAGGATGACCAGTAATAAGAATCTCTCCGAAACGCCCGGGGGCGAAAAACCCGGAAGCCCCCGAAAGGAGACACAACACCCCATGTGGACAGGATGACCAGTAATCAGAACCTCCAGGAGACACAGCACCCCATGTGGAAAGGAAGACCAGTAATCAGAACCTCCAGATGACACAGCACCCCATGTGGACAGGAGGACCAGTAATCAGAACCTCCAGGTGACAGCGTCCCATGTGGACAGGATGACAAGTAATCAGAACCTCCAGGTGACACAGCGCCCCATGTGGACAGGATGACCAGTAATAAGAATCTCTAGGAGACACAACACCCCATGTGGACAGGATGACCAGTAATCAGAACCTCCTGGAGACACAGCACCCCATGTGGAAAGGAAGACCAGTAATCAGAACCTCCAGATGACACAGCGCCCCATGTGGACAGGATGACCAGTAATAAGAACCTCCAGGTGACACAGCACCCCATGTGGACAGGATGACCAGTAATCAGAACCTCCAGGAGACACAGCACCCCATGTGGACAAGATGACCAGTAATAAGAACCTTCAGGAGACACAGCACCCCATGTGGACAGGATGACCAGTAATCAGAACCTCCAGGAGACACAGCACCCCATGTGGACAAGATGACCAGTAATGAGAACCTTCAGGAGACACAGCACCCCATGTGGAAAGGAAGACCAGTAATCAGAACCTCCAGGAGACACAGCGCCCCATGTGGACAGGATGACCAGTAATAAGAACTTCCAGGAGACACAGCACCCCATGTGGACAGGAGTACCAGTAATAAGAACCTCCAGGAGACACAGCACCCCATGTGAACAGGATGACCAGTAATAAGAACTTCCAGGAGACACAGCACCCCATGTGGACAGGATGACCAGTAATAAGAACTTCCAGGAGACACAGCACCCCATGTGGACAGGATGACCAGTAATAAGAACCTCCAGGAGACACAGCACCCCATGTGGACAGGATGACCAGTAATCAGAACCTCCAGGAGACACAGCACCCCATGTGGACAGGAGGACCAGTAATCACAGCCTCCAGGTGACACAGCACCCCATGTGGACAGGAGGACCAGTGATCACAGTCTCCAGGTGACACAGCGCCTCATGTGGAGAGGAAGACCAATGATCACAGCCTCCAGGTGACACAGCGCCCCATGTGAACAGGAGGACCAGGAATCACAGCCTACAGGTGACACAGCACCCCATGTGGACAGGAGGACCAGTGATCACAGCCTCCAGGTGACACAGCACCCCATGTGGACAGGATGACCAGTAATAAGAACTTCCAGGAGACACAGCACCCCATGTGGACAGGATGACCAGTAATAAGAACTTCCAGGAGACACAGCACCCCATGTGGACAGAATGACCAGTAATAAGAACTTCCAGGAGACACAGCACCCCATGTGGACAGGATGACCAGTAATCAGAACCTCCAGGAGACACAGCACCCCATGTGGACAGGATGAACAGTAATCAGAACCTCCAGGAGACACAGCACCCCATGTGGACAGGAGGACCAGTAATCACAGCCTCCAGGTGACACAGCGCCTCATGTGGAGAGGAAGACCAATGATCACATCCTCCAGGTGACACAGCGCCCCATATGAACAGGAGGACCAGGAATCACAGCCTCCAGGTGACACAGCACCCCATGTGGACAGGAGCACCAGTGATCACAGCCTCCAGGTGACACATTGCCTCACGTGGACAGGATGAACAGTGATCACAACCTCCAGGTGACACAGCACCCCATGTGGACAGAAGGTCCAGTGATCACAACCTCCAGGTGACACAGTGCCTCATGTGGACAGGATGACCAGTCATGTGAGTAATTTGAATAATGCAGAATATAGGATGTTAGGGAGGTTTTTTGCGAACCAAAAGTTGTTTTATGATTCTCTGGGGCTCTTTAGACTCCAAACTATAAGTGCAGACCCAGCAGAAAAATAATAAGCCGTCACCACACACCACAAGTAGATGGGACTGAACTCTGTCACCACACACCACAGTAGATGAGACTGAGCTCCGTCACCACACACCACAAGTAGATGAGACTGAGCTCCGTCACCACACACCACTGAAGATGAGACTGTGCTCCGTCACCACACACCACAAGTAGATGAGACTGAGCTCCGTCACCACACACCACAAGTAGATGAGACTGAGCTCCGTCACCACACACCACAAGTAGATGAGACTGAGCTCCGTCACCACACACCACAAGTAGATGGGACTGAGCTCCGTCACCACACACCACAAGTAGATGAGACTGAGCTCCGTCACCACACACCACAAGTAGATGAGACTGAGCTCCGTCACTACACACCACAAGTAGATGAGACTGAGCTCCGTCACTACACACCACAAGTAGATGGGACTGATCTTTGTCACCACACACCACAAGTAGATGGGACTGAGCTCCGTCACTACACACCACTGTAGATGGGACTGAGCTCCATCACCACACACCACAAGTAGATGGGACTGAGCTCCTTCACTACACACCACTGTAGATGGGACTGAGCTCCATCACCACACACCACAAGTAGATGAGACTGAGCTCCGTCACTACACACCACAAGTAGATGAGACTGAGCTCCGTCACCACACACCACAAGTAGATGAGACTGAGCTCCGTCACCACACACCACTGTAGATGGGACTGAGCTCCATCACCACACACCACAAGTAGATGAGACTGAGCCCGTCACTGCACACCACAAGTAGATGAGACTGAGCTCCGTCACTACACACCACAAGTAGATGAGACTGAGCTCTGTCACTACACACCACAAGTAGATGGGACTGATCTTTGTCACCACACACCACAAGTAGATGGGACTGAGCTCCGTCACTACACACCACTGTAGATGGGACTGAGCTCCATCACCACACACCACAAGTAGATGAGACTGAGCTCCGTCACCACACACCACAAGTAGATGAGACTGAGCTCCGTCACCACACACCACAAGTAGATGAGACTGAGCTCCGTCACCACATACCACAAGTAGATGAGACTGAGCTCCGTCACCACACACCACAAGTAGATGAGACTGAGCTCCGTCACCACACACCACAGTAGATGAGACTGAGCTCCGTCACCACACACCACAGTAGATGAGACTGAGCTCCGTCACTACACACCACAAGTAGATGGGACTGATCTTTGTCACCACACACCACAAGTAAATTGTTTAATATACTTCAATATCACAGAAATGTTTTATCTTCTTAAATTTTCTAACTGCTTTTATGGTATTTAGGAAAATCCACAAAATTTTAGTCTACTAACAAAAACCACTGACCAGCAGGTGGATTAAGAACCCCTGAGGCCATGTAATCCATCCCAATGTGGAGGCGGAAGTGGCCTGGCGGGGTTGTGGAGACCATTATGATGTATCACTTGGATCATATGGAGGCCCTGTACAGGAAGGGCCACAGCAGGCTCTACCTGCTTAGAGGCTGAGAGCCTTTGGAGTCCAGGAGGCACTTCTTAGGGCCTTTTACAACTCGGTAGTGACATCAGCCATCTTCTTTGGAGTGGCCTGCTGGGGGAGCAGTATATCAACCAGGGATAGGAATAGACTCCACAAGCTGATTAGAAGGGCCAGCTCTGTCCTGGGGAGCCCACTGGACCCAGTGCAGGTGGTGGGTGACAGAAGGATACTGTCCGTGGTGAGCTCCATGCAGAAGAAGAAGTCCCATCCCATGCATGAGACTGTGATTGCGCTGAGCAGTACTGTCAGTGACCGACTGCTCCACCCTAGGTGTGAGAAGGAGCACTATCGGAAGTCTTTCCTCCCCACCGCGGTTAGGCTGTACAACCAACACCGACCTAAGCGGAGATCATTACACACAGAGAACTGAAATATCTTTAAGTTGTGATATTCCTTCTACTACTGTAACGTCTCTGCCTGTTCTGGTCTTTGCGCCACCCTCCGCTCACATGCTGTGGTGCAGGAGGCATGTTCAGTTTGATTCCTTGCTTAAGATTCTTGTTGCTCAGTCTGAACACTGTCCTATGTAATTGAATTTCAGCCACACCTGTCTCCTGCACCTTGTTTCTCTCCGTTCCTCAAATAGTTAATCTTAGCCTTGCCTGTGTGATTGACAGCCTGTCTACCTATCAGGTCTGGGGCAGGTCCTGACTTCCTATAAAGAGGTCGTCAGCTCACACATGGTCGCTGGCTATTGATTCTGTCCTGTGACTTGTCCCTGCGAGCCCTTTTCTGCTATTACCTGCATTCTTTTTCCTGACCTCTGACTTTACCTTTAACTATTCTCTTGGATTTTGATTCTGTACTGCATTGCTCGACTGTTACCGACCCCTTGGCTAGCTGACCTCCCTTTTGTTGTTGTTTGTCCTGTCTGCGTTCTGTGTTGTCACTTATTTAGAGTAGGGACCGGCTCAAAATTGTTCCTGTCATTAGGACAGTGAGACAAGTAGGCAGGGCCAGGGGCGGGGTCTACTTTAGGGCTCACTGTCTCTGTATTCCCTTCCTCTCAGGCGTCTGCAGCAGCTACTGGGGATTTGCTCAACTGGCTACTCCCTTACAACTACTTTTTTACCTTTACCTTTTTATCTGTACCTACGGTCACTGTAATGCCTCTACCTTGGAGCTTTTGTATTTGGATTATCTATGCTGCTGTAACACACTGAATTTCCCCATGGTGGGACTATTAAGAATTATCTTATCTTATCTTATCTTATCTTATCTTATTCATCACCAAAGTCATTCCAATATTAGGGGGATAAATCTGCATGCAATGGAAATCTGTAGATAAGGAAGAACTTAAGCCCAATCACCCAGTCAAGTCATGATGGACGCAAAGGGATGGCAGACATGTCACTAGTGAGAAGAACATTGAGTGGCGCCATTATTAACATCTGAGTGACAAGAATGACACAGAAGAGGAGAGGACAAGACATTGCCAGGAGGAGCACATGGACAAGAAAGGAGGAAGCGCCACACAAAGAGTGCATAAGGATGTCATCAATCACAAGCCCTCTCTTAAAGGGGTTTCCCATCCCTCTCTCTCATCAGCTTTGCTGCAGTCTCTTCTTCTCACTTCCTGTATTCTTCCACAAGCTGGGGGGCAATTTGTTTGATGAACAGGGCACTATTAAGTACCTCTATAGATATTGCCTTTACCATGAGAGATTATTTATTATCATTACTAGAAATCTCTAATAATACAGATCAAATATGCACATAAAATGTATATTACATTACACAAGTTTGTAGGACACTTACATGCTCCAGGACTGACAACAGACTTGCAGTAAAGACAATGTCATCTTTGTGTTTCTATAGAGAGATAACCTTCACCTTCCTAGCCTTTATCAGCAAACCTCAATGAGTTGACCTGATTGTCCTGACCAAGAGCAGATAAACAGCTCTGAAGGTAATCCAAAAAACTCAGCCCCCCTCCCCTCCAAAGATCAGTGAGTCTCATCAGCCATCCTGGATCAGAAAACACGCTGTGTGCCTTCACAATGATGTTGCCTATTCCATACCTAGAACTCTTAGCCTGCCTGGTCTAATAAGTTCCTGTACCGATTCCCCTAATGAGACACATTGCCCCTTCTGACTCACATTGAGACCTCTCACCAAGCCATCCAGGAGACTGCTCTCTACAGATGAGAACCAGCGGTCTATGGATGGCTCCTTCTTCCTTTTAGAGGAGTTATTAGGGCTTGGCTATTATTTCCAGATTATGTTCTTAGGGTTTTTCTTTAAACAGTGCCTTATCTATAGACTTTCCAGAAGCTGGCGCTAGAGTTCATTCCTTTTTCCACCAAGGACGTCTTAGTTGCATATTCCTTATCCAAAGTTCAAAAATTATTTAAAAAATGAATTTCTAGCTATTATTGAAAAAATATGCCAGAATTTGCAAGTGCCCATTATACTCCCGAGGGAATACTTGTGAATGAGGCCAAAGGTGCCCAATGCCATATAAGAACATGTACCCAATAATCCAGAAATTGTATGTTGCGACACCTTTATCCTAGGCTGTGCCATATCCTAGCCATTTCCTCAACTTTAGGGCCTAAGTCAGGGCCCATCCAGAAGACCAAGGGTTGGCCAATATTTAGGACACATTGCGGCCATACATACTACAGGTGTTTGACTGATGCTTGTCTGGTTATTTCTGTACCCTCTCCCCATTTGGTTTTCTGTCACTGCAGGCACCACTGCCACAACCTGCTTCAGCAAAAATGACCATAAAGACAATAATGTCTGAATAATACCCTAAGATTCAGATTTGGTAAGTAAGGACGTGGGGGGACTTGCTTCGTCTCTCAGAAATGTAGTTACAGGATTTGTGACTGGGTGTCTCCTGCTCCCCAGAGTCACACCGAAGGGGTGCACATGTCATGGAAATGAAGCTGTTCCCTGGAGACGAAGATGACCCTTACACCCCCGACAGAAATAAGTCCAAGGAGACGTGGAAAGTTTTTGTTAGTCTGTAGTCCGGATTCACAGGTATCAGTACTCAAGTAGAGGTGTGCTCCCTAAAAAAGGCCGTGGTCTCAATGACAATATTAGTGGTTTGTCCCCCCTTTTCCCAAGAATTCTGGAAAGGAATATTCAAATAAGATCTCCTTGAAGGAAAGCGTTAAACCCCCTCTAGCGCTCCATGTAGATCAATACCTGGTTTTCTGGCTGGCAATGTATGTGGATAACCTGAACAATACAAGGTCTCCTGCCTTTGCAGTACTTCAAGGACCCTCAGAAGGTGCAGAAAGCTGACTACTGAGTGTAGGACATACAAGACAGAGGGATGACTGGGCCACTAACCTTAAGCTCTTGGGCCTAAATGCAAAATTTGTAATGGGGCCCCTAAGTACTATGTGCCATTTAGAAAGTGGTATATGTTATGTGTCGGGACGACGTTTGGGCCACGTCCGGTGACTGCACCCCCTATAGCGAGGCCCCTGCCACTAACCAGACCCCTACATGCCTCTATCATAGCTGACTATGGCGACAGTTCTTGGGCGATAGTGCCATGTGAACGAGGTCTTACCGTTTACACATCTTAGTAACAGCAGGCTTTATACTCCAGTCACATCCAGAGCTGCCCTCACAGTCTTATCTGACCAACTTTTCTAAACTAGGACCTGCTTGCATTCAGTTGATTGTTGTTGGTCCAGCCATCTGGTAATGAGCTGTTACCACAAGGGCAAAGTGGGAGTGGCCTCTGCAGGAGAAATTTGGTATTACACAATGTCTGTTCAAATGATGGAATCGTCCAGAGCAAGAGCAACTCTTAGTGCGTCACCAAGAGCAATGTGTACAGAAGTTGTATAGATGGGACACTTCTTTAATAGGGCCAGTTTGTAGGGGATCCATATTTAGTTCCTTTAAAGCTTCTCCTTTAACCAGTCGCTGCAGCATTACATATGACCAGCGTCGGCAGCAGGCGTCAGCTGGTTTGCGCTTTTGTTCGCGTCTGTCACACTTTGACCATTTATTAAACATTTGGACAAGTTTAGATTTCTCCGCGTGGAGTTAATGTTTTCAGTCATGTGTATTATCGGCCTCAGTGTGAACGTCGCTCAAACGGCAGATTATGACTATTATTATATTATACAATACAAATATTAGTCAGACACGCGGGGCTATTACCTCTGAAAACTGACAGCTGACAAGGCTACACTGCAGCAGTGCAGAAACCATGGAAGGTGTATTGCATCCCTCTGCAGGGGCCGCACAGTGAGGAGGGGGCTGCAGAACAAGCTGAGCCAGCAATGCTACACTGAATCACACTCCAACAGTCAGCAGGGCGGGGGAGATCCTAGTCTTCCTCAAGGGCCCATAGAAACATACAGAAGATGATGTGTGCAGGCAGAGGAGGGTCACAAAGGTACATACAGAAGATGATGTGTGCAGGCAGAGAAGGGTCACAAAGGTACATACAGAAGATGATGTGTGCAGGCAAGAGAAGGGTCACAAAGGTACATACAGAAGATGATGTGTGCAGGCAGAGAAGGGTGACATTGGTACATACAGAAGATGATGTGTGCAGGCAGAGAAGGGTGACATTGGTACATACAGAAGATGATGTGTGCAGGCAGAGAAGGGTCACATTGGTACATACAGAAGATGATGTGTGCAGGCAGAGAAGGGTGACATTGGTACATACAGAAGATGATGTGTGCAGGCAGAGAAGGGTGACATTGGTACATACAGAAGATGATGTGTGCAGGCAGAGAAGGGTGACATTGGTACATACAGAAGATGATGTGTGCAGGCAGAGAAGGGTGACATTGGTACATACAGAAGATGATGTGTGCAGGCAGAGAAGGGTCACATTGGTACATACAGAAGATGATGTGTGCAGGCAGAGAAGGGTCACATAGGTACATACAGAAGATGATGTGTGGGGGGAGAGAAGGGTAAAAAAGGTACATACAGAAGATGATGTGTGCAGGCAGAGAAGGGTGACATTGGTACATACAGAAGATGATGTGTGCAGGCAGAGAAGGGTCACAATAGGTACATACAGAAGATGATGTGTGCAGGCAGAGAAGGGTCACAAAGGTACATACAGAAGATGATGTGTGCAGGCAGAGAAGGGTCACAAAGGTACATACAGAAGATGATGTGTGCAGGCAGAGAAGGGTGACATTGGTACATACAGAAGATGATGTGTGCAGGCAGAGAAGGGTCACATTGGTACATACAGAAGATGATGTGTGCAGGCAGAGAAGGGTCACATTGGTACATACAGAAGTGTGTGTGCAGGCGAGAAGGGCCAAGGTACATACAGAAGATGATGTGTGCAGGCAGAGAAGGGTCACAAAGGTACATACAGAAGATGATGTGTGCAGGCAGAGAAGGGTCACAAAGGTACATACAGAAGATTATGTGTGCAGGCAGAGAAGGGTGACATTGGTACATACAGAAGATGATGTGTGCAGGCAGAGAAGGGTCACATTGGTACATACAGAAGATGATGTGTGCAGGCAGAGAAGGGTCACAAAGGTACATACAGAAGATGATGTGTGCAGGCAGAGGAGGGTGACATTGGTACATACAGAAGATGATGTGTGCAGGCAGAGGAGGGTCACATTGGTACATACAGAATATGATGTGTGCAGGCAGAGGAGGGTGACATTGGTACATACAGAAGATGATGTGTGCAGGCAGAGGAGGGTGACATTGGTACATACAGAAGATGATGTGTGCAGGCAGAGGAGGGTGACATTGGTACATACAGAAGATGATGTGTGCAGGCAGAGGAGGGTGACATTGGTACATACAGAAGATGATGTGTGCAGGCAGAGGAGGGTCACATTGGTACATACAGAAGATGATGTGTGCAGGCAGAAAAGGGTCACATTGGTACATACAGAAGATGATGTGTGCAGGCAGAGAAGGGTCACATTGGTACATACAGAAGATGATGTGTGCAGGCAGAGGAGGGTGACATTGGTAGATACAGAAGATGATGTGTGTAGGCAGAGGAGGGTCACATTGGTACATAGAGAAGATGATATGTGCAGGCAGAGGAAGGTCACTGATGGTGGGGATAGACTTGGAAGCTACCGTCAGGCAGGGCGGTACGGGTCAGAGAGTGCTGGACGCACAGCGCACCACAGTAGTCACAGTAGAGCCAGAAACCGGAATCACTTACCAGGAGGTAGACAGAGTAGAGATGATGATCTGTAGAGTCAGAAGGCAGCGGATGGCAGTAGTCAGTAGATGGCAGCAGAGTTCCAAAGAGTAGTTGTACAGTCCAAGTTGTCACCATGAGGTCAGCGTGGTACGAAAGGGAAATCCAGGAGATAGGTCAAACAAGCCAGATCGGTAAAAGGAGAGCAGAGCAGTTCCAAATCGAGTTCAGGAAGACGAGGTCTGAAAGCAAACCGGGGTCGTTAGCAGGAGAAAGCAGGGTACAAAATCGGGAGGCAACAGCAAAAACAAAAAACAGAAGCAGGAGGTCAAGGCAGGAGGTCAGAAACAGAATACAGCAATGCAGAGTTTACTACCAGGAGAACCGAATAGCCTGCAATTACCTGGAGCGGAAGTCCAGAATATATAGGCTCCGGCAGAGCCAGTACCCTTTCGCCGGAAGAAGAAACCCGTGGCCCGAGCCGGGAGAGGACCGGCAACCCCCGCATACCATCGCGGAAGTTCCGGCCCAACTCCCTAAAGGCCGAAAGGAGAGATCTGTGGACCGCTTAGAGGAGAGGACTGGCAATCCCTGCATGCCACCGCGGAGATTCTGGCCCGACTCCTAACATCTGCTTTCCATTGTTCTCTGCACACTTTTTTGAAAACTTTTCACTCTTCTCTGCATCGTTTCTTGCACTCTTCTTGCAAATGTTCTCTGCACTCTTCTTTGTCCTCTTATTTGTACTCTTCTGTGCACTCTTTTTTGCACACTTCTTTGCACTCTTCTCTATGCTCTTTTCTGCACTTCTTTTTTTAGCCTTCTTTGCGATTCTCTTTGCACTCATCTCTACACTTTTATTTGCACTCTTCTTTGTCCTCTTATTTGCACTCTTCTCTGCACTCTTTTTTGCACATTTCTTTGCACTCATCTCTGTGCTTTTATTTGCACTCTTCTGTCCTCTTTTCTGCATCTTCTTTGTACTCTTCTCTGAATTCTTCTTTGCACTTTTCTTTGTACTCTTCTCTGCGCTCTTCTTTGCGCTTTTATTTGCACTCATCTCTGTACTCCTTTCTGCACTCTTCTTTGCACTTTTCTTTGTACTCTTCTCTGCGCTCTTCTTTGTGCTCTTCTTTGTACTCTTCTCTGAGCTCTTTTTTGTATTTTTCTCTGTGCTCTTCTTTGTACTCTTCTCTCTTCTTTGCACTTTTATTTGCACTCTTCTCTGCGCTCTTTTCTTCACTCTTCTTTGCACTGTTTTGTAGCCTTCTTTGTGCTCTTCTTTGAACATTTCGGGTCTTGTCACTATATTTCAGTGCAAGTCAAGTCAGGGCTTTGACTTGTACAAAACCATCCTTTGGTTTCGCTTGAGCTCTTCAGAGGTCGACCTGCCTTTGATCATGGTTTGACTGGTTGACATTCAGTTTCAGAACTTTTTGCAGAATTCATGCATCCATCAACTATGACGAGTTATCTGGTTCTGCTGATCACACAAGCTCCCCCATTTCTGACTGCTTCTATGATGTTCTTATGGTGGAAGGCTAATAGGATCCATGTTTTCCAAAAAGTTTTCAGTTTTCAGAAGTGTGGGGAGGCTTTGAGGAAAAGACATCCAATGGCAGCAACTTTAGAGAGGTTTTTAGATAAAGTGTAATACATTATGGTTCAGAGTCACATGATCTATTAAATGAGGCTACATTGCCTGAAAATTTACTGACCATTTAGCTCTTAGGCTGCAATTCACAACTCAACCATTAAGTGTCTGCACATAGGAAATCACTCTTTGATACAAACTATGTTGTCTTGATTCCAGCTTCTCAACTGGTGACAAACCTACCTAGACATGTCCAGCCATGAGGAAAGCTGATGGAGGACACGTCTGCAACTGCTTCTCTGTGATAGGGTGAGTATGTCTTTAATAGATGACAAGGTAAAGGGACCTGCAGGCTAGCATGACCTTATACACACTAGGAGACTGCAACACCCCAGATACACACAGTATCTAATACAAACTGATCTAGAGAACCAATTGTCTCCTTTTTATTTTGTTTCCAAAAAATCCAACCCACCCCGATCACTAATCCATCCAACCCACCCCAATCACTAATCCATCCAACCCACCCCCGATCACTAATCCATCCAATCCACCCCTGATCACTAATCCATCCAACCCACCCCGATCACTAATCCATACAACCTACCCCAATCACTAATCCATCCAACCCACCCCCGATCACTAATCCATCCAACCCACCCCCGATCACTAATCCATCCAACCCACCCTGATCACTAATCCATCCAACCCACCCCGATCACTAATCCATCCAACCCACCCCGATCACTAATCCATCCAATCCACCCCCGATCACTAATCCATCCAACCCACCCTGATCACTAATCCATCCAACCCACCCCGATCACTAATCCATCCAATCCACCCCCGATCACTAATCCATCCAACCCACCCTGATCACTAATCCATCCAACCCACCCCGATCACTAATCCATCCAACCCACCCCCGATCACTAATCCATCCAACAAACCCCCGATCACTAATCCATCCAACCCACCCCGATGACTAATCCATCCAACCCACCCTGATCACTAATTCATCCAACCCACCCCGATCACTAATCCATCCAACCCACCCCCGATCACTAATCTATCCAACCCACCCCGATCACTAATCCATCCAACCCACCCCCGATCACTAATACATCCAACCCACCCCTGATCACTAATCCATCCAACCCACCCCCGATCACTAATCCATCCAACCCACCCTGATCACTAATCCATCCAACCCACCCCGATCACTAATCCATCCAACCCACCCCCGATCACTAATCCATCCAACCCACCCTGATCACTAATCCATCCAACCCACCCCTGATCACTAATACATCCAACCCCCCCCCGATCACTAATCCATCCAACCCACCCCCGATCACTAATCCATCCAACAAACCCCCGATCAATAATCCATCCAACCCACCCTGATCACTAATCCATCCAACCCACCCCGATCACTAATCCATCCAACCCACCCCCGATCACTAATCCATCCAACCCACCCTGATCACTAATCCATCCAACCCACCCCGATCACTAATTCATCCAACCCACCCCACACCAACAAACCCCCCAACACCAACCCACCCCACACCCACCCACCCCCCACCCACCCCCCCCCCACACCCCCACCCCCCCCCGATCACTAATCCATCCAACCCACCCCCGATCACTAATCCATCCAACCCACCCCCGATCACTAATACATCCACCCCACCCCTGATCACTAATCCATCCAACCCACCCCCGATCACTAATCCATCCAACCCACCCCCGATCACTAATCCATCCAACCCACACCAACCCCGATCACTAATCCATCCAACCCACCCCCGATCACTAATCCATCCAACCCACCCCCGATCACTAATCCATCCAACCCACCCCCGATCACTAATCCATCCAACCCACCCCCGATCACTAATCCATCAACCCACCCCCCCACCCCCAACCCCCAACCCCCCGATCACTAATCCATCCAACCCCCCCGATCACTAATCCATCCAACCCACCCCGATCACTAATCCATCCAACCCACCCCGATCACTAATCCATCCAACCCACCCCCGATCACTAATCCATCCAACCCACCCCCCAAACCACCCCCCGATCAATAATCCATCCAACCCACCCCGATCACTAATCCATCCAACCCACCCCCGATCACTAATCCATCCAACCCACCCTGATCACTAATCCATCCAACCCACCCTGATCACTAATCCATCCAACCCACCCCTGATCACTAATCCATCCAACCCACCCCCGATCACTAATCCATCCAACCCACCCCCGATCACTAATCCATCCAACAAACCCCCGATCACTAATCCATCCAACCCACCCCGATGACTAATCCATCCAACCCACCCTGATCACTAATCCATCCACCCCCCCCCGATCACTAATCCATCCAACCCACCCCCGATCACTAATCTATCCAACCCACCCCGATCACTAATCCATCCAACCCACCCCCGATCACTAATCCATCCAACCCACCCCCTGATCACTAATCCATCCAACCCACCCCGATCACTAATCCATCCAACCCACCCCCGATCACTAATCTATCCAACCCCCACCAACCCCCCGATCACTAATCCATCCAACCCACCCCGATCACTAATCCATCCAACCCACCCTGATCACTAATCCATCCAACCCACCCCTGATCACTAATCCATCCAACCCACCCTGATCACTAATCCATCCAACCCACCCCTGATCACTAATCCATCCAAACCACCCCCGATCACTAATCCATCCAACAAACCCCCGATCACTAATCCATTCAACCCACCCCAATCACTAATCCATCCAACAAACCCCCGATCAATAATCCATCCAACCCACCCCGATCACTAATCCATCCAACCCACCCCCGATCACTAATCCATCCAACAAACCCCCGATCAATAATCCATCCAACCCACCCTGATCACTAATCCATCCAACCCACCCTGATCACTAATCCATCCAACCCACCCCTGATCACTAATCCATCCAACCCACCCCCGATCACTAATCCATCCAACAAACCCCCGATCAATAATCCATCCAACCCACTCCGATCACTAATCCATCCAACCCACCCCCAATCACTAATCCATCCAACCCACCCTGATCACTAATCTATCCAACCCACCCTGATCACTAATCCATCCAACCCACCCCTGATCACTAATCCATCCAACCCACCCCCGATCACTAATCCATCCAACAAACCCCCGATCACTAATCCATCCAACCCACCCCGATCACTAATCCATTCAACCCACCCCGATCACTAATCCATCCAACAAACCCCCGATCAATAATCCATCCAACCCACCCCGATCACTAATCCATTCAACCCACCCCGATAACTAATCCATCCAACAAACCCCCGATCAATAATCCATCCAACCCACCCCGATCACTAATCCATCCAACTCACCCCCAATCACTAATCCATCCAACCCACCCCTGATCACTAATCTATCCAACCCACCCCAATCACTAATACATCCAATCCACCCCCAATCACTAATCCATCCAACCCACCCCCGATCACTAATCCATCCAACTCACCCCTGATCACTAATCTATCCAACCCACCCCAATCACTAATCCATCCAACCCACCCCTGATCACTAATCCATCCAACCCACCCCAATCACTAATCCATCCAACCCACCCTGATCAATAATCCATCCAACAAACACTCAATCACTAATCCATTCAACCCACCCTGATCACTAATCCATCCAACCCACCCCGATCACTAATCCATCCAACCCACTCACTATCTCTAATCCATTCAACCCCCCTGTGAAGAATATCGCCTCGCCCAGCCGCCTGGCACGCCTGCGATCAAACTTCTTTCTTAACCTCCCACTCACACACTGTGAGTAGACCGGGTCATAGGATAAAATGAAATGAGCGATATAAATTTTATATGTTTAATAACCCAAGTGGGTCGGTATGGATTAATAGCATATACAGAAATATACAATATTAATATGATCAAGCATAAACATACAAGAAAAAGGGCAATGATACAATACACAAAAATAAACAGGGGAATTAAAAGATAGAGAAAATACCGGCATAGGCTCGTAGTCCGTTTCTCTAGGCCAGAGCAGAGTTTTGGGCCTAGGGCGCAAGCTTAAGCAAGTTGCATAAAACAATCCTTCTACATGCTGTCCAGAACTAGGCCCTCAAAGCATTAATCAGTAGAGCAGGCCCTCTCATCTTCTCCCAGATCAGAGCTCCTTACTGCCTCTTTGCTGAATGACCCCAGAATCCAGGTCTGCCCACAGCATATGGCTAGTGCTCCACCCACCCCTTGCACCCAGGCAGCCCCCCTTCTCCCACCTTTGCAGAACCCTCGGAGAGAAGGGTGAAGTTAAGGCTTACTATCCCCCATCCCATCTGGCCAGGGATAATAAAAGTGCCTGGCTATAGCAAGCCATCTCCAATGAACACACATAAAACCAGTGAAGCGTATCGTCCAGCAATGTGGACTCAACTAAAGCACCGCATTCCAAGTGGGGGAAGGACTGACCTAAGCAAGTAAAACACACTTCCAAGAAAGATATAAAACTGAGGGTCGGTTCATCACACCCCCCGAACACTAGTCCATCCAACCCACCCCTGATCTCTAATCCATCCAACAAACCCCTGATCACTAATCCATCCAACCCACCCCCAATCACTAATCTATCCAACTCACCCCGATCACTAATCCATCTAACCCACCCCAATCACTAATCCATCCAACCCACCCCCGATCACTAATCCATCCAACCTACCCCCGATTACTAATCCATCCAACCCACCCCCAATTACTAATCCATCCAACCCACCCCTGATCACTAATCCATCCAACAAACCCCCAATCACTAATCTATCCAACAAACCCCCGATCACTAATCCATCCAACAAACCCCCCGATCACTAATCTATCCAACAAACCCCTGATCACTAATCCAACCAACCCAACCCGATCACTAATCCATCCAACCCACCCCTAATCACTTATCTATCCAACCCACTCCGATCACTAATCCATCCAACCCACCCCCGATCACTAATACATCCAACCCACCCCCAATTACTAATCCATCCAACCCACCCCTGATCACTAATCCATCCAACAAACCCCCAATCACTAATCTATCCAACAAACCCCCGATCACTAATCCATCCAACAAACCGCCGATCACTAATCCATCCAACAAACCCCCCTGATCACTAATCTATCCAACAAACTCCTGATCACTAATCCAACCAACCCAACCCGATCACTAATCCATCCAACCCACCCCTAATCACTTATCTATCCAACCCACTCCGATCACTAATCCATCCAACCCACCCCCAATCTCTAATCCATCCAACAAACCCCCGATCACTAATCCATCCAACAAACCCCCCGATCACTAATCTATCCAACAAACCCCTGATCACTAATCCAACCAACCCAACCCGATCACTAATCCATCCAACCCACCCCCAATCACTTATCTATCCAACCCACCCCGATCACTAATCCATCCAACCCACCCCGATCACTTATCTATCCAACCCACCCCGATCACTAATCCATCCAACCCACCCCCAATCACTTATCTATCCAACCCACCCCAATCACTAATCCATCCAACCCACCCCGATCACTAATCCATCCAACAAACCCCCGATCACTAATCCATCCAACCCACCCCTGATCACTAATCCATCCAACAAACCCCTGATCACTAATCCAGCCAACAAACCCCCAATCACGAATCTATCCAACAAACTCCTGATTACTAATCCATCCAACCCACCCCAATCACTAATCCATCCAACCCACCCCGATCACTAATCTATCCAACAAACCCCTGATCACTAATCCATCCAACCCACCGATCACTAATCCATCCAACCCACCCCGATCACTAATCCATCCAACCCACCCCCGATCACTTATCTATCCAACAAACCCCTGATCACTAATCCATCCAACCCACCCTGATCACAAATCCATCCAACCCACCCCGATCACTAATCCATCCAACAAACCCCCTGATCAATAATCCATCCAACCCACCCCAATCACTAATCCATCCAACCCACCCCTGATCACTAATCAATCCAACAAACCCCCAATCACTAATCTATCCAACAAACCCCCGATCACTAATCCATCCAACAAACCGCCGATCACTAATCCATCCAACAAACCCCCCTGATCACTAATCTATCCAACAAACCCCTGATCACTAATCCAACCAACCCAACCCGATCACTAATCCATCCAACCCACCCCTAATCACTTATCTATCCAACCCACTCCGATCACTAATCCATCCAACCCACCCCCAATCACTTATCTATCCAACAAACCACCAATCACTAATCCATCCAACCCACCCCCGATCACTAATCCATCCAACCCACCCCCGATCACTAATCCATCCAACCCACCCCCAATCACTAATCCATCCAACCCACCCCGATCACTAATCCATCCAAACCACCCCGATCATTAATCCATCCAAACCACCCCCGATCACTAATCCATCCAACCCACCCTGATCACTAATCCATCCAACCCACCCCGATCACAAATCCATCCAACCCACCCCCGATCACTAATCCTTCCAACCCACCCCCTATTACTAATCCATCCAACCCACCCCTGATCACTAATCCATCCAACAAACCCCCAATCACTAATCTATCCAACAAACCCCCGATCACTAATCCATCCAACAAACCCCCGATCAATAATCCATCCAACAAACCCCCCGATCACTAATCTATCCAACAAACCCCTGATCAGTAATCCAACCAACCCAACCCGATCACTAATCCATCCAACCCACCCCCAATCACTTATCTATCCAACCCACCCCGATCACTAATCCATCCAACCCACCCCGATCACTAATCCATCCAACCCACCCCCAATCACTTATCTATCCAACAAACCACCAATCACTAATCCATCCAACCCACCCCCGATCACTAATCCATCCAACCCACCCCCGATCACTAATCCATCCAACCCACCCCCAATCACTAATCCATCCAACAAACCCCCGATCACTAATCCATCCAACAAACCCCCCGATCACTAATCTATCCAACAAACCCCTGATCACTAATCCAACCAACCCAACCCGATCACTAATCCATCCAACCCACCCCCATTCACTTATCTATCCAACCCACCCCGATCACTAATCCATCCAACCCACCCCGATCACTTATCTATCCAACCCACCCCGATCACTAATCCATCCAACCCACCCCCGATCACTAATCCATCCAACCCACCCCAATCACTTATCTATCCAACCCACCCCGATCACTAATCCATCCAACCCACCCCCAATCACTTATCTATCCAACCCACCCCGATCACTAATCCATCCAACCCACCCCGATCACTAATCCATCCAACAAACCCCCTGATCAATAATCCATCCAACCCACCCCAATCACTAATCCATCAAAACCCACCCCAATCACTAATCCATCCAACCCACACTGATCACTAATCCATCCAACAAACCCCCAATCACTAATCTATCCAACAAACCCCTGATCACTAATCCATTCAACCCACCCTGATCACTAATCCATCCAACCCACCCCAATCACTAATCCATCCAACCCACCCCGATTACTAATCCATCCAACCCACTCACTATCCCTAATCCATTCAACCCACCCCCAATCACTAATCCATCCAACCCACCCCTGATCACTAATCCATCCAACAAACCCCCAATCACTAATCTATCCAACAAACCCCCGATCACTAATCTATCCAACTCACCCTGATCGCTAATCCATCTAACTCTCCCCAATCACTAATACATCCAACCCACCCCCGATCACTAATCCATCCAACCCACCTCCGATCACTAATCCATCCAACCCACCCCCAATTACTAATCCATCCAACCCACCCCTGATCACTAATCCATCCAACAAACCCCCAATCACTAATCTATCCAACAAACCCCCGATCACTAATCCATCCAACAAACCCCCGATCACTAATCCATCCAACAAACCCCCTGATCACTAATCTATCCAACAAACCCCTGATCACTAATCCAACCAACCCACCCCCGATCACTAATCCATCCAACCCACCCCCGATCACTAATCCATCCAACCCACCCCCAATCACTAATCCATCCAACCCACCCTGATCACTAATCCATCCAACCCACCCCGATCACTAATCCATCCAACAAACCCCGATCACTAATCCATCCAACCCACCCCAATCACTAATCCATCCAACCCACCCCCGATCACTAATCCATCCAACCCACCCATGATCACTAATCCATCCAACAAACCCCCGATCACTAATCCATCCAACCCACCCCCAATCACTAATCTATCCAACAAACTCCTGATCACTAATCCATCCAACCCACCCCAATCACTAATCCATCCAACCCACCCCTGATCACTAATCCATCCAACCCACCCCCGATCACTAATCCATCCAACAAACCCCCGATCACTAATCCATCCAACCCACCCCGATCACTAATCCATTCAACCCACCCCGATCACTATTCCATCCAACAAAACCCCGATCAATAATCCATCCAACCCACCCTGATCACTAATCCATTCAACCCACCCCGATAACTAATCCATCCAACAAACCCCCGATCAATAATCCATCCAACCCACCCCGGTCACTAATCCATCCAACTCACCCCCAATCACTAATCCATCCAACCCACCCCTGATCACTAATCTATCCAAACCACCCCAATCACTAATACATCCAATCCACCCCCAATCACTAATCCATCCAACCCACCCCGATCACTAATCCATCCAACTCACCCCTGATCACTAATCCATCCAACCCACCCCAATCACTAATCCATCCAACCCACCCTGATCAATAATCCATCCAACAAACACTCAATCACTAATCCATTCAACCCACCCTGATCACTAATCCATCCAACCCACCCCGATCACTAATCCATCCAACCCACTCACTATCTCTAATCCATTCAACCCCCCTGTGAAGAATATCGCCTCGCCCAGCCGCCTGGCACGCCTGCGATCAAACTTCTTTCTTAACCTCCCACTCACACACTGTGAGTAGACCGGGTCATAGGATAAAATGAAATGAGCGATATAAATTTTATATGTTTAATAACCCAAGTGGGTCGGTATGGATTAATAGCATATACAGAAATATACAATATTAATATGATCAAGCATAAACATACAAGAAAAAGGGCAATGATACAATACACAAAAATAAACAGGGGAATTAAAAGATAGAGAAAATACCGGCATAGGCTCGTAGTCCGTTTCTCTAGGCCACAGCAGAGTTTTGGGCCTAGGGCGCAAGCTTAAGCAAGTTGCATAAAACAATCCTTCTACATGCTGTCCAGAACTAGGCCCTCAAAGCATTCCTCAGTAGGGCAGGCCCTCTCATCTTCTCCCAGATCAGAGCTCCTTACTGCCTCTTTGCTGAATGACCCCAGTATCCAGGTCTGCCCACAGCATATGGCTAGTGCTCCACCCACCCCTTGCACCCAGGCAGCCCCCCTTCTCCCACCTTTGGAGAACCCTCGGAGAGAAGGGTGAAGTTAAGGCTTGCTATCCCCCATCCCATCTGGCCAGGGATAATAAAAGTGCCTGGCTATAGCAAGCCATCTCCAATGAACACACATAAAACCAGTGAAGCGTATCGTCCAGCAATGTGGACTCAACTAAAGCACCGCATTCCAAGTGGGGGAAGGACTGACCTAAGCAAGTAAAACACACTTCCAAGAAAGATATAAAACTGAGGGTCGGTTCATCACACCCCCCGATCACTAGTCCATCCAACCCACCCCTGATCTCTAATCCATCCAACAAACCCCTGATCACTAATCCATCCAACCCACCCCCAATCACGAATCTATCCAACTCACCCCGATCACTAATCCATCTAACCCACCCCAATCACTAATCCATCCAACCCACCCCCGATCACTAATCCATCCAACCTACCCCCGATTACTAATCCATCCAATCCACCCCCAATTACTAATCCATCCAAACCACCCCTGATCACTAATCCATCCAACAAACCCCCAATCACTAATCTATCCAACAAACCCCCGATCACTAATCCATCCAACAAACCCCCCGATCACTAATCTATCCAACAAACCCCTGATCACTAATCCAACCAACCCAACCCGATCACTAATCCATCCAACCCACCCCTAATCACTTATCTATCCAACCCACTCCGACCACTAATCCATCCAACCCACCCCCAATCACTTATCTATCCAACAAACCACCAAACACTAATCCATCCAACCCACCCCCGATCACTAATCCATCCAACCCACCCCCGATCACTAATCCATCCAACCCACCCCCAATCACTAATCCATCCAACCCACCCCGATCACTAATCCATCCAAACCACCCCGATCACTAATCCATCCAAACCACCCCCGATCACTAATCCATCCAACCCACCCTGATCACTAATCCATCCAACCCACCCCGATCACAAATCCATCCAACCCACCCCCGATCACTAATCCTTCCAACCCACCCCCTATTACTAATCCATCCAACCCACCCCTGATCACTAATCCATACAACAAACCCCCAATCACTAATCTATCCAAAAAACCCCCGATCACTAATCCATCCAACAAACCCCCCATCACTAATCCATCCAACCCACCCCTGATCACTAATCCATCCAACAAACCCCCAATCACTAATCTATCCAACAAACCCCCGATCACTAATCCATCCAACCCACCCCTGATCTCTAATCCATCCAACAAACCCCTGATCACTAATCCATCCAACCCACCCCCAATCACTAATCTATCCAACTCACCCCGATCACTAATCCATCTAACCCACCCCAATCACTAATCCATCCAACCCACCCCCGATCACTAATCCATCCAACCTACCCCCGATTACTAATCCATCCAACCCACCCCCAATTACTAATCCATCCAAACCACCCCTGATCACTAATCCATCCAACAAACCCCCAATCACTAATCTATCCAACAAACCCCCGATCACTAATCCATCCAACAAACCCCCCGATCACTAATCTATCCAACAAACCCCTGATCACTAATCCAACCAACCCAACCCGATCACTAATCCATCCAACCCACCCCTAATCACTTATCTATCCAACCCACTCCGACCACTAATCCATCCAACCCACCCCCAATCACTTATCTATCCAACAAACCACCAAACACTAATCCATCCAACCCACCCCCGATCACTAATCCATCCAACCCACCCCCGATCACTAATCCATCCAACCCACCCCCAATCACTAATCCATCCAACCCACCCCGATCACTAATCCATCCAAACCACCCCGATCACTAATCCATCCAAACCACCCCCGATCACTAATCCATTCAACCCACCCTGATCACTAATCCATCCAACCCACCCCGATCACAAATCCATCCAACCCACCCCCGATCACTAATCCTTCCAACCCACCCCCTATTACTAATCCATCCAACCCACCCCTGATCACTAATCCATACAACAAACCCCCAATCACTAATCTATCCAAAAAACCCCCGATCACTAATCCATCCATCAAACCCCCCATCACTAATCCATCCAACCCACCCCTGATCACTAATCCATCCAACAAACCCCCAATCACTAATCTATCCAACAAACCCCCGATCACTAATCCATCCAACCCACCCCTGATCTCTAATCCATCCAACAAACCCCTGATCACTAATCCATCCAACCCACCCCCAATCACTAATCTATCCAACTCACCCCGATCACTAATCCATCTAACCCACCCCAATCACTAATCCATCCAACCCACCCCCGATCACTAATCCATCCAACCCACCCCCGATCACTAATCCATCCAACCCACCCCCAATTACTAATCCATCCAACCCACCCCTGATCACTAATCCATCCAACAAACCCCCAATCACTAATCTATCCAACAAACCCCCGATCACTAATCCATCCAACAAACCGCCGATCACTAATCCATCCAACAAACCCCCCTGATCACTAATCTATCCAACAAACCCCCGATCACTAATCCATCCAACAAACCCCCCGATCACTAATCTATCCAACAAACCCCTGATCACTAATCCAACCAACCCAACCCGATCACTAATCCATCCAACCCACCCCTAATCACTTATCTATCCAACCCACTCCGATCACTAATCCATCCAACCCACCCCCAATCACTTATCTATCCAACAAACCACCAATCACTAATCCATCCAACCCACCCCCGATCACTAATCCATCCAACCCACCCCCAATCACTTATCTATCCAACAAACCACCAATCACTAATCCATCCAACCCACCCCCGATCACTAATCCATCCAACCCACCCCCGATCACTAATCCATCCAACCCACCCCCAATCACTAATCCATCCAACCCACCCCGATCACTAATCCATCCAAACCACCCCGATCACTAATCCATCCAAACCACCCCCGATCACTAATCCATCCAACCCACCCTGATCACTAATCCATCCAACCCACCCCGATCACAAATCCATCCAACCCACCCCCGATCACTAATCCTTCCAACCCACCCCCTATTACTAATCCATCCAACCCACCCCTGATCACTAATCCATCGAACAAACCCCCAATCACTAATCTATCCTACAAACCCCCGATCACTAATCCATCCAACAAACCCCCGATCAATAATCCATCCAACAAACCCCCCGATCACTTATCTATCCAACAAACCCCTGATCACTAATCCAACCAACCCAACCCGATCACTAATCCATCCAACCCACCCCCAATCACTTATCTATCCAACCCACCCCGATCACTAATCCATCCAACCCACCCCGATCACTAATCCATCCAACCCACCCCCAATCACTTATCTATCCAACCCACCCGATCACTAATCTATCCAACCCACCCCCAATCACTTATCTATCCAACAAACCACCAATCACTAATCCATCCAACCCACCCCCGATCACTAATCCATCCAACCCACCCCCGATCACTAATCCATCCAACCCACCCCCAATCACTAATCCATCCAACAAACCCCCGATCACTAATCCATCCAACAAACCCCCCGATCACTAATCTATCCAACAAACCCCTGATCACTAATCCAACCAACCCAACCCGATCACTAATCCATCCAACCCACCCCCAATCACTTATCTATCCAACCCACCCCGATCACTAATCCATCCAACCCACCCCGATCACTTATCTATCCAACCCACCCCGATCACTAATCCATCCAACCCACCCCTGATCACTAATCCATCCAACCCACCCCAATCACTTATCTATCCAACCCACCCCGATCACTAATCCATCCAACCCACCCCCAATCACTAATCCATCCAACCCACCCCGATCACTAATCTATCCAACAAACCCCTGATCACTAATCCATCCAACCCACCGATCACTAATCCATCAACCCACCCCAATCACTAATCCATCCAACCCACCCCCGATCACTTATCTATCCAACAAACCCCTGATCACTAATCCATCCAACCCACCCTGATCACTAATCCATCCAACCCACCCCGATCACTAATCCATCCAACAAACCCCCTGATCAATAATCCATCCAACCCACCCCAATCACTAATCCATCCAACCCACCCCCAATCACTAATCCATCCAACCCACCCCCAATTACTAATCCATCCAACCCACCCCTGATCACTAATCCATCCAACAAACCCCCAATCACTAATCTATCCAACAAACCCCCGATCACTAATCCATCCAACCCACCCCTGATCTCTAATCCATCCAACAAACCCCTGATCACTAATCCATCCAACCCACCCCCAATCACTAATCTATCCAACTCACCCCGATCACTAATCCATCTAACCCACCCCAATCACTAATCCATCCAACCCACCCCCGATCACTAATCCATCCAACCCACCCCCGATCACTAATCCATCCAACCCACCCCCAATCACTAATCCATCCAACAAACCCCCGATCACTAATCCATCCAACAAACCCCCCGATCACTAATCTATCCAACAAACCCCTGATCACTAATCCAACCAACCCAACCCGATCACTAATCCATCCAACCCACCCCCAATCACTTATCTATCCAACCCACCCCGATCACTAATCCATCCAACCCACCCCGATCACTTATCTATCCAACCCACCCCGATCACTAATCCATCCAACCCACCCCCGATCACTAATCCATCCAACCCACCCCAATCACTTATCTATCCAACCCACCCCGATCACTAATCCATCCAACCCACCCCCAATCACTTATCTATCCAACCCACCCCAATCACTAATCCATCCAACCCACCCCGATCACTAATCCATCCAACAAACCCCCGATCACTAATCCATCCAACCCACCCCTGATCACTAATCCATCCAACAAACCCCTGATCACTAATCCAGCCAACAAACCCCCAATCACGAATCTATCCAACAAACTCCTGATCACTAATCCATCCAACCCACCCCAATCACTAATCCATCCAACCCACCCTGATCACTAATCTATCCAACAAACCCCTGATCACTAATCCATCCAACCCACCGATCACTAATCCATCCAACCCACCCCCGATCACTTATCTATCCAACAAACCCCTGATCACTAATCCATCCAACCCACCCTGATCACTAATCCATCCAACCCACCACGATCACTAATCCATCCAACAAACCCCCTGATCAATAATCCATCCAACCCACCCCAATCACTAATCCATCCAACCCACCCCCGATCACTAATCCATCCAACCCACCCCCGATCACTAATCCATCCAACCCACCCCCAATCACTAATCCATCCAACAAACCCCCGATCACTAATCCATCCAACAAACCCCCCGATCACTAATCTATCCAACAAACCCCTGATCACTAATCCAACCAACCCAACCCGATCACTAATCCATCCAACCCACCCCCAATCACTTATCTATCCAACCCACCCCGATCACTATTCCATCCAACCCACCCCGATCACTTATCTATCCAACCCACCCCGATCACTAATCCATCCAACCCACCCCCGATCACTAATCCATCCAACCCACCCCAATCACTTATCTATCCAACCCACCCCGATCACTAATCCATCCAACCCACCCCCAATCACTTATCTATCCAACCCACCCCGATCACTAATCCATCCAACCCACCCCGATCACTAATCCATCCAACAAACCCCCGATCACTAATCCATCCAACCCACCCCTGATCACTAATCCATCCAACAAACCCCTGATCACTAATCCAGCCAACAAACCCCCAATCACGAATCTATCCAACAAACTCCTGATCACTAATCCATCCAACCCACCCCAATCACTAATCCATCCAACCCACCCCGATCACTAATCTATCCAACAAACCCCTGATCACTAATCCATCCAACCCACCGATCACTAATCCATCCAACCCACCCCGATCACTAATCCATCCAACCCACCCCCAATCACTTATCTATCCAACAAACCCCTGATCACTAATCCATCCAACCCACCCTGATCACTAATCCATCCAACCCACCCCGATCACTAATCCATCCAACAAACCCCCTGATCAATAATCCATCCAACCCACCCCAATCACTAATCCATCAAAACCCACCCCAATCACTAATCCATCCAACCCACCCTGATCACTAATCCATCCAACAAACCCCCAATCACTAATCTATCCAACAAACCCCTGATCACTAATCCATTCAACCCACCCTGATCACTAATCCATCCAACCCACCCTTGATCACTAATCCATCCAACCCACCCCGATTACTAATCCATCCAACCCACTCACTATCCCTAATCCATTCAACCCACCCCCGGTCACTAATCCATCCAACCCACCCCTGATCTCTAATCCATCCAACAAACCCCTGATCACTAATCCATCCAACCCACCCCCAATCACTAATCTAACCAACAAACCCCCGATCACTAATCTATCCAACTCACCCCGATCACTCATCCATCTAACCCACCCCGATCACTAATCCATCCAAACCACCCCCGATCACTAATCCATCCAACCCACCCTGATCACTAATCCATCCAACCCACCCCGATCACAAATCCATCCAACCCACCCCCGATCACTAATCCTTCCAACCCACCCCCTATTACTAATCCATCCAACCCACCCCTGATCACTAATCCATCCAACAAACCCCCAATCACTAATCTATCCAACAAACCCCCGATCACTAATCCATCCAACAAACCCCCGATCAATAATCCATCCAACAAACCCCCCGATCACTAATCTATCCAACAAACCCCTGATCACTAATCCAACCAACCCAACCCGATCACTAATCCATCCAACCCACCCCCAATCACTTATCTATCCAACCCACCCCGATCACTAATCCATCCAACCCACCCCGATCACTAATCCATCCAACCCACCCCCAATCACTTATCTATCCAACCCACCCGATCACTAATCCATCCAACCCACCCCCAATCACTTATCTATCCAACAAACCACCAATCACTAATCCATCCAACCCACCCCCGATCACTAATCCATCCAACCCACCCCCGATCACTAATCCATCCAACCCACCCCCAATCACTAATCCATCCAACAAACCCCCGATCACTAATCTATCCAACAAACCCCTGATCACTAATCCAACCAACCCAACCCGATCACTAATCCATCCAACCCACCCCCAATCACTTATCTATCCAACCCACCCCGATCACTAATCCATCCATCCCACCCCGATCACTTATCTATCCAACCCACCCCGATCACTAATCCATCCAACCCACCCCCGATCACTAATCCATCCAACCAACCCCAATCACTTATCTATCCAACCCACCCCGATCACTAATCCATCCAACCCACCCCCAATCACTTATCTATCCAACCCACCCCGATCACTAATCCATCCAACCCACCCGATCACTAATCCATCCAACAAACCCCCGATCACTAATCCATCCAACCCACCCCTGATCACTAATCCATCCAACAAACCCCTGATCACTAATCCAGCCAACAAACCCCCAATCACGAATCTATCCAACAAACTCCTGATCACTAATCCATCCAACCCACCCCGATCACTAATCCATCCAACCCACCCCCAATCACTAATCCATCCAACCCACCCCCCCCCCCCGATCACTAATCCATCCAAACCACCCCCGATCACTAATCCATCCAACCCACCCTGATCACTAATCCATCCAACCCACCCCGATCACAAATCCATCCAACCCACCCCCGATCACTAATCCTTCCAACCCACCCCCTATTACTAATCCATCCAACCCACCCCTGATCACTAATCCATCGAACAAACCCCCAATCACTAATCTATCCTACAAACCCCCGATCACTAATCCATCCAACAAACCCCCGATCAATAATCCATCCAACAAACCCCCCGATCACTTATCTATCCAACAAACCCCTGATCACTAATCCAACCAACCCAACCCGATCACTAATCCATCCAACCCACCCCCAATCACTTATCTATCCAACCCACCCCGATCACTAATCCATCCAACCCACCCCGATCACTAATCCATCCAACCCACCCCCAATCACTTATCTATCCAACCCACCCGATCACTAATCTATCCAACCCACCCCCAATCACTTATCTATCCAACAAACCACCAATCACTAATCCATCCAACCCACCCCCGATCACTAATCCATCCAACCCACCCCCGATCACTAATCCATCCAACCCACCCCCAATCACTAATCCATCCAACAAACCCCCGATCACTAATCCATCCAACAAACCCCCCGATCACTAATCTATCCAACAAACCCCTGATCACTAATCCAACCAACCCAACCCGATCACTAATCCATCCAACCCACCCCCAATCACTTATCTATCCAACCCACCCCGATCACTAATCCATCCAACCCACCCCGATCACTTATCTATCCAACCCACCCCGATCACTAATCCATCCAACCCACCCCTGATCACTAATCCATCCAACCCACCCCAATCACTTATCTATCCAACCCACCCCGATCACTAATCCATCCAACCCACCCCCAATCACTAATCCATCCAACCCACCCCGATCACTAATCTATCCAACAAACCCCTGATCACTAATCCATCCAACCCACCGATCACTAATCCATCAACCCACCCCAATCACTAATCCATCCAACCCACCCCCGATCACTTATCTATCCAACAAACCCCTGATCACTAATCCATCCAACCCACCCTGATCACTAATCCATCCAACCCACCCCGATCACTAATCCATCCAACAAACCCCTGACAATAATCCATCCAACCCACCCCAATCACTAATCCATCCAACCCACCCCCAATCACTAATCCATCCAACCCACCCCCGATCACTTATCTATCCAACAAACCCCTGATCACTAATCCATCCAACCCACCCTGATCACTAATCCATCCAACCCACCCCGATCACTAATCCATCCAACAAACCCCCTGATCAATAATCCATCCAACCCACCCCAATCACTAATCCATCCAACCCACCCCCAATCACTAATCCATCCAACCCACCCCCAATTACTAATCCATCCAACCCACCCCTGATCACTAATCCATCCAACAAACCCCCAATCACTAATCTATCCAACAAACCCCCGATCACTAATCCATCCAACCCACCCCTGATCTCTAATCCATCCAACAAACCCCTGATCACTAATCCATCCAACCCACCCCCAATCACTAATCTATCCAACTCACCCCGATCACTAATCCATCTAACCCACCCCAATCACTAATCCATCCAACCCACCCCCGATCACTAATCCATCCAACCCACCCCCGATCACTAATCCATCCAACCCACCCCCAATCACTAATCCATCCAACAAACCCCCGATCACTAATCCATCCAACAAACCCCCCGATCACTAATCTATCCAACAAACCCCTGATCACTAATCCAACCAACCCAACCCGATCACTAATCCATCCAACCCACCCCCAATCACTTATCTATCCAACCCACCCCGATCACTAATCCATCCAACCCACCCCGATCACTTATCTATCCAACCCACCCCGATCACTAATCCATCCAACCCACCCCCGATCACTAATCCATCCAACCCACCCCAATCACTTATCTATCCAACCCACCCCGATCACTAATCCATCCAACCCACCCCCAATCACTTATCTATCCAACCCACCCCAATCACTAATCCATCCAACCCACCCCGATCACTAATCCATCCAACAAACCCCCGATCACTAATCCATCCAACCCACCCCTGATCACTAATCCATCCAACAAACCCCTGATCACTAATCCAGCCAACAAACCCCCAATCACGAATCTATCCAACAAACTCCTGATCACTAATCCATCCAACCCACCCCAATCACTAATCCATCCAACCCACCCTGATCACTAATCTATCCAACAAACCCCTGATCACTAATCCATCCAACCCACCGATCACTAATCCATCCAACCCACCCCCGATCACTTATCTATCCAACAAACCCCTGATCACTAATCCATCCAACCCACCCTGATCACTAATCCATCCAACCCACCACGATCACTAATCCATCCAACAAACCCCCTGATCAATAATCCATCCAACCCACCCCAATCACTAATCCATCCAACCCACCCCCGATCACTAATCCATCCAACCCACCCCCGATCACTAATCCATCCAACCCACCCCCAATCACTAATCCATCCAACAAACCCCCGATCACTAATCCATCCAACAAACCCCCCGATCACTAATCTATCCAACAAACCCCTGATCACTAATCCAACCAACCCAACCCGATCACTAATCCATCCAACCCACCCCCAATCACTTATCTATCCAACCCACCCCGATCACTATTCCATCCAACCCACCCCGATCACTTATCTATCCAACCCACCCCGATCACTAATCCATCCAACCCACCCCCGATCACTAATCCATCCAACCCACCCCAATCACTTATCTATCCAACCCACCCCGATCACTAATCCATCCAACCCACCCCCAATCACTTATCTATCCAACCCACCCCGATCACTAATCCATCCAACCCACCCCGATCACTAATCCATCCAACAAACCCCCGATCACTAATCCATCCAACCCACCCCTGATCACTAATCCATCCAACAAACCCCTGATCACTAATCCAGCCAACAAACCCCCAATCACGAATCTATCCAACAAACTCCTGATCACTAATCCATCCAACCCACCCCAATCACTAATCCATCCAACCCACCCCGATCACTAATCTATCCAACAAACCCCTGATCACTAATCCATCCAACCCACCGATCACTAATCCATCCAACCCACCCCGATCACTAATCCATCCAACCCACCCCCAATCACTTATCTATCCAACAAACCCCTGATCACTAATCCATCCAACCCACCCTGATCACTAATCCATCCAACCCACCCCGATCACTAATCCATCCAACAAACCCCCTGATCAATAATCCATCCAACCCACCCCAATCACTAATCCATCAAAACCCACCCCAATCACTAATCCATCCAACCCACCCTGATCACTAATCCATCCAACAAACCCCCAATCACTAATCTATCCAACAAACCCCTGATCACTAATCCATTCAACCCACCCTGATCACTAATCCATCCAACCCACCCTTGATCACTAATCCATCCAACCCACCCCGATTACTAATCCATCCAACCCACTCACTATCCCTAATCCATTCAACCCACCCCCGGTCACTAATCCATCCAACCCACCCCTGATCTCTAATCCATCCAACAAACCCCTGATCACTAATCCATCCAACCCACCCCCAATCACTAATCTAACCAACAAACCCCCGATCACTAATCTATCCAACTCACCCCGATCACTCATCCATCTAACCCACCCCGATCACTAATCCATCCAAACCACCCCCGATCACTAATCCATCCAACCCACCCTGATCACTAATCCATCCAACCCACCCCGATCACAAATCCATCCAACCCACCCCCGATCACTAATCCTTCCAACCCACCCCCTATTACTAATCCATCCAACCCACCCCTGATCACTAATCCATCCAACAAACCCCCAATCACTAATCTATCCAACAAACCCCCGATCACTAATCCATCCAACAAACCCCCGATCAATAATCCATCCAACAAACCCCCCGATCACTAATCTATCCAACAAACCCCTGATCACTAATCCAACCAACCCAACCCGATCACTAATCCATCCAACCCACCCCCAATCACTTATCTATCCAACCCACCCCGATCACTAATCCATCCAACCCACCCCGATCACTAATCCATCCAACCCACCCCCAATCACTTATCTATCCAACCCACCCGATCACTAATCCATCCAACCCACCCCCAATCACTTATCTATCCAACAAACCACCAATCACTAATCCATCCAACCCACCCCCGATCACTAATCCATCCAACCCACCCCCGATCACTAATCCATCCAACCCACCCCCAATCACTAATCCATCCAACAAACCCCCGATCACTAATCTATCCAACAAACCCCTGATCACTAATCCAACCAACCCAACCCGATCACTAATCCATCCAACCCACCCCCAATCACTTATCTATCCAACCCACCCCGATCACTAATCCATCCATCCCACCCCGATCACTTATCTATCCAACCCACCCCGATCACTAATCCATCCAACCCACCCCCGATCACTAATCCATCCAACCAACCCCAATCACTTATCTATCCAACCCACCCCGATCACTAATCCATCCAACCCACCCCCAATCACTTATCTATCCAACCCACCCCGATCACTAATCCATCCAACCCACCCGATCACTAATCCATCCAACAAACCCCCGATCACTAATCCATCCAACCCACCCCTGATCACTAATCCATCCAACAAACCCCTGATCACTAATCCAGCCAACAAACCCCCAATCACGAATCTATCCAACAAACTCCTGATCACTAATCCATCCAACCCACCCCAATCACTAATCCATCCAACCCACCCCGATCACTAATCTATCCAACAAACCCCTGATCACTAATCCAACCAACCCAACCCGATCACTAATCCATCCAACCCACCCCCAATCACTTATCTATCCAACCCACCCCGATCACTAATCCATCCAACCCACCCCGATCACTAATCCATCCAACCCACCCCCAATCACTTATCTATCCAACCCACCCGATCACTAATCCATCCAACCCACCCCCAATCACTTATCTATCCAACAAACCACCAATCACTAATCCATCCAACCCACCCCCGATCACTAATCCATCCAACCCACCCCCGATCACTAATCCATCCAACCCACCCCCGATCACTAATCCATCCAACCCACCCCCAATCACTAATCCATCCAACAAACCCCCGATCACTAATCCATCCAACAAACCCCCCGATCACTAATCTATCCAACAAACCCCTGATCACTAATCCAACCAACCCAACCCGATCACTAATCCATCCAACCCACCCCCAATCACTTATCTATCCATCCCACCCCGATCACTAATACATCCAACCCACCCCCAATCACTTATCTATCCAACCCACCCCAATCACTAATCCATCCAACCCACCCCGATCACTAATCCATCCAACAAACCCCCGATCACTAATCCATCCAACCCACCCCTGATCACTAATCCATCCAACAAACCCCTGATCACTAATCCAGCCAACAAACCCCCAATCACGAATCTATCCAACAAACTCCTGATCACTAATCCATCCAACCCACCCCAATCACTAATCCATCCAACCCACCCTGATCACTAATCTATCCAACAAACCCCTGATCACTAATCCATCCAACCCACCGATCACAAATCCATCCAACCCACCCCGATCACTAATCCATCCAACCCACCCCCGATCACTTATCTATCCAACAAACCCCTGATCACTAATCCATCCAACCCACCCTGATCACTAATCCATCCAACCCACCCCGATCACTAATCCATCCAACAAACCCCCTGATCAATAATCCATCCAACCCACCCCAATCACTAATCCATCCAACCCACCCCCGATCACTAATCCATCCAACCCACCCCCAATCACTAATCCATCCAACAAACCCCCGATCACTAATCCATCCAACAAACCCCCCGATCACTAATCTATCCAACAAACCCCTGATCACTAATCCAACCAACCCAACCCGATCACTAATCCATCCAACCCACCCCCAATCATTTATCTATCCAACCCACCCCGATCACTAATCCATCCAACCCACCCCGATCACTTATCTATCCAACCCACCCCGATCACTAATCCATCCAACCCACCCCCGATCACTAATCCATCCAACCCACCCCAATCACTTATCTATCCAACCCACCCCGATCACTAATCCATCCAACCCACCCCCAATCACTTATCTATCCAACCCACCCCGATCACTAATCCATCCAACCCACCCCGATCACTAATCCATCCAACAAACCCCCGATCACTAATCCATCCAACCCACCCCTGATCACTAATCCATCCAACAAACCCCTGATCACTAATCCAGCCAACAAACCCCCAATCACGAATCTATCCAACAAACTCCTGATCACTAATCCATCCAACCCACCCCAATCACTAATCCATCCAACCCACCCCGATCACTAATCTATCCAACAAACCCCTGATCACTAATCCATCCAACCCACCGATCACTAATCCATCCAACCCACCCCGATCACTAATCCATCCAACCCACCCCCGATCACTTATCTATCCAACAAACCCCTGATCACTAATCCATCCAACCCACCCTGATCACTAATCCATCCAACCCACCCCGTTCACTAATCCATCCAACAAACCCCCTGATCAATAATCCATCCAACCCACCCCAATCACTAATCCATCAAAACCCACCCCAATCACTACTCCATCCAACCCACCCTGATCACTAATCCATCCAACAAACCCCCAATCACTAATCTATCCAACAAACCCCTGATCACTAATCCATTCAACCCACCCTGATCACTAATCCATCCAACCCACCCCGATCACTAATCCATCCAACCCACCCCGATTACTAATCCATCCAACCCACTCACTATCCCTAATCCATTCAACCCACCCCCGATCACTAATCCATCCAACCCACCCCTGATCACTAATCCATCCAACCCACCCCCGATCACTAATCCATCCAACAAACCCCTGATCACTAATCCAGCCAACAAACCCCCAATCACTAATCTATCCAACAAACTCCTGATCACTAATCCATCCAACCCTCCCCAATCACTAATCCATCCAACCCACCCCGATCACTAATCCATCCAACCCACCCCGATCACTAGTCCATCCAACAAACCCCCTGATCAATAATCCATCCAACCCACCCCGATCACTAATCCATCCAATCCACCCCCGATCACAAATCCATCCAACCCACCCCGATCACTAATCCATCCAACTCACCCCTGATCACTAATCTATCCAACCCACCCCAATCACTAATCCATCCAACCCACCATGATCACTAATCCATCAAAACCCACCCCAATCACTAATCCATCCAACCCACCCTGATCACTAATCCATCCAACAAACCCCCAATCACTAAACTATCCAACAAACCCCTGATCACTAATCCATTCAACCCACCCTGATCACTAATCCATCCAACCCACCCCGATCACTAATCCGTCCAACCCACCCCGATTACTAATCCATCCAACCCACTCACTATCCCTAATCCATTCAACCCACCCCCAATCACTAATCCATCCAACCCACCCCTGATCACTAATCCATCCAACAAACCCCCAATCACTAATCTATCCAACAAACCCCCGATCACTAATCTATCCAACTCACCCCGATCGCTAATCCATCTAACCCACCCCAATCACTAATCCATCCAACCCACCCCCGATCACTAATCCATCCAACCCACCTCCGATCACTAATCCATCCAACCCACCCCCAATTACTAATCCATCCAACCCACCCCTGATCACTAATCCATCCAACAAACCCCCAATCACTAATCTATCCAACAAACCCCCGATCACTAATCCATCCAACAAACCCCCGATCACTAATCCATCCAACAAACCCCCTGATCACTAATCTATCCAACAAACCCCTGATCACTAATCCAACCAACCCACCCCCGATCACTAATCCATCCAACCCACCCCCGATCACTAATCCATCCAACCCACCCCCAATCACTAATCCATCCAACCCACCCAGATCACTAATCCATCCAACCCACCCCGATCACTAATCCATCCAACAAACCCCGATCACTAATCCATCCAACCCACCCCAATCACTAATCCATCCAACCCACCCCCGATCACTAATCCATCCAACCCACCCATGATCACTAATCCATCCAACAAACCCCCGATCACTAATCCATCCAACCCACCCCCAATCACTAATCTATCCAACAAACTCCTGATCACTAATCCATCCAACCCACCCCAATCACTAATCCATCCAACCCACCCCGATCACTAATCCATCCAACCCACCCCCGATCACTAATCCATCCAACTCACCCCCAATCACTAATCCATCCAACCCACCCCCCGATCACTAATCCATCCAACTCACCCCCGATCACTAATCCATCCAACCCACCCCCGATCACTAGTCCATTCAACCCACCCTCAATCACTAATCTATCCAACCCACCCCTGATCACTAATCCAGTCAACCCACCCTTGAACGTCTGAAGATTCACTCTGTTTTGGGTTTGTACGGTTCCGTCCAATAAACCTAGTACAGATTAAACACGAGACTGTCCTCATATAGAGGTAACTGAGTGTGGTGGTTACAGTTATACAGAGAATTTACAATGGTGCTCAGGCTCAATCCAAATGGTTTCACCTGCAAGGCATTATGGGGAAGCCCGCCTGACTGAAGTCATGTCATCTTACTTTCCTGTCTTGTTCTGATCTTAAAACATTGGCTGTCGTTTTGAGTGATTTGTTAGAAAAAATCCCAAAAGTTTCAGATTGACCAGAAACCAAAATGTTGGGGAAATTCAGACCATATTTAGCATTTGCCCAAACAATTCGCTCATCATTAATCGCAGTGTTCATCAAAGATTGCAAAATCGAGTAAATGTCTGTGAAATAATTGAAAAGACAGAAGAGACTCCACGTCCTGTGCCCTGGAGAGATGATCGTAAAGGTGAAACTGTCCTTACAAATACATTGTAATAAATGCAATTCCAGAAAGAATTGTTCCTCTCTTTTCACACAACTAAAGAAAAAATGAGTGGCCCTTGGGCAGCAGTGACATCACCATGTCAAGGACGCCACCGAGAAAGTGATGAAGCAGCAGAAAATGATTAAACTACAACTTTACATTGGTCTCTAAAGGAAGAGGAAAAGGACAAATCAAACACTTTTGTCAAAGGAAATTTAATTAAGTGTAAGAAAAGATTGTGCAAATGTCAACTGCAAGAACGGCAAAGTGTGGCGACAGACGTCAGCGAGAGTCATCAAATACCAGAGAACTGTCCGCAAATAAGACTCAGAAGTGATCGCTGGTGTCTTCACAAGCTGAATATTTGTAGAGTGGAGTAAATCAAACACCAGCAGATTTACTAATACTGAGTAGGTTTTATACCATGCAAACATAGACTAGACAGCCTTATACTACACCAGATTTATCACAGTGGCTGATGCTGGATGATACATTGTACAGATTACTAATCCTGTGTAATATTAGACAGTGTAAACTTAGACTAGACAGTTTTATACTACACCAGATTTATCACAGTGACTGATACTGGATGATACATTGTACAGATTACTAATCCTGTGTAATATTAGACAGTGTAACCTTAGACTAGACAGTTTTATACTACACCAGATTTATCACAGTGACTGATACTGGATGATACATTGTACAGATTACTAATTCTGTGTAATATTAGACAGTGTAACCTTAGACTAGACAGTCTTATACTACACCAGATTTATCACAGTGACTGATACTGGATGATACACTGTACAGATTACTAATCCTGTGTAATATTAGACAGTGTAACATTAGACTAGACAGTCTTATACTACACCAGATTTATCACAGTGACTGATACTGGATGATACATTGTACAGATTACTAATCCTGTGTAATATTAGACAGTGTAACCTTAGACTGGTAGTGGAAGAGTGAAGAAATCAGGCGATACCTTTTAGAGGCTAACTGAGTATATTTGATGGTAAGCTTTCGGAAGTCTAGCTCCCTTCATCAGACATGGTGTTCTACAAGAAACTGAAAATTCACATTATTTATACATACACAAGGCATCGATCTTCAAAAGGATTCTTGGACTAACAAAATGCAATATACGTAGAGAAGTTATTTATAACAGGTAAGGAAATAAACAGCCTAAAATTTGTGGTGCGTGACAGAGGGATCTGTTATCTATCTGTAATCAGGTGTTGATTTGTGATTGCATTTTGTTAGTCCAAGAATCCTTTTGAAGATCGATGCCTTATGTATGTATAAATAATGTGAATTCTCAGTTTCTTGTATAACACCATGTCTGATGAAGGGAGCTAGACTCTTGAAAGCTTACTTATCAAATATACTCAGTTAGCCTCTAAAAGGTATCACCTGATTTCTTCACTCTTCCACTATTTTCTATGGCTAATACGATACAACATTATACTACTAGTAACCTTAGACTAGAGCCTTATACTGTACAGATTACTAATCCTGTGTAATATTAGATCAGTGTAACCTTAGACTAGACAGTCTTATACTGTACAGATTTATCACAGTGACTGATGCTGGATGATACACTGTACAGATTACTAATCCTGTGTAATATTAGACAGTGTAACCTTAGACTAGACAGTCTTATACTGTACAGATTTATCACAGTGACTGACACTGGATGATACATTGTACAGATTACTAATCCTGTGTAATATTAGACAGTGTAACCTTAGACTAGACAGTGTTATACTACACCAGATTTATCACAGTGACTGATGCTGGATGATACATTGTACAGATTTCTAATCCTGTGTAATATTAGACAGTGTAACCTTAGACTAGACAGTCTTATACTGTACAGATTTATCACATTGACTGATACTGGATGATACATTGTACAGATTACTAATCCTGTGTAATATTAGACAGTGTAACCTTAGACTAGACAGTCTTATACTGTACAGATTTATCACAGTGACTGACACTGGATGATACATTGTACAGATTACTAATCCTGGTGATATTAGACAGTGTAACCTTAGACTAGACAGTCTTATACTGTACAGATTTATCACAGTGACTGACACTGGATGATACATTGTACAGATTACTAATCCTGTGTAATATTAGACAGTGTAACCTTAGACTAGACAGTGTTATACTACACCAGATTTATCACAGTGACTGATGCTGGATGATACATTGACAGATTTCTAATCCTGTGTAATATTAGACAGTGTAACCTTAGACTAGACAGTCTTATACTGTACAGATTTATCACATTGACTGATACTGGATGATACATTGTACAGATTACTAATCCTGTGTAATATTAGACAGTGTAACCTTAGACTAGACAGTCTTATACTGTACAGATTTATCACAGTGACTGATGCTGGATGATACACTGTACAGATTACTAATCCTGTGTAATATTAGACAGTGTAACCTTAGACTAGACAGTCTTATACTGTACAGATTTATCACAGTGACTGACACTGGATGATACATTGTACAGATTACTAATCCTGGTGATATTAGACAGTGTAACCTTAGACTAGACAGTCTTATACTGTACAGATTTATCACAGTGACTGACACTGGATGATACATTGTACAGATTACTAAACCTGTGTAATATTAGACAGTGTAACCTTAGACTAGACAGTGTTATACTACACTAGATTTATCACAGTGACTGATGCTGGATGATACATTGTACAGATTTCTAATCCTGTGTAATATTAGACAGTGTAACCTTAGACTAGACAGTCTTATACTGTACAGATTTATCACATTGACTGATACTGGATGATACATTGTACAGATTACTAATCCTGTGTAATATTAGACAGTGTAACCTTACACTAGACAGTCTTATACTGTACAGATTTATCACAGTGAATGATACAGGATGATACATTGTACAGATTACTAATCCTGTGTAATATTAGACAGTGTAACCTTAGACTAGACAGTCTTATACTGTACAGATTTATCACAGTGACTGATGCTGGATGATACACTGTACAGATTACTAATCCTGTGTAATATTAGACAGTGTAACCTTAGACTAGACAGTCTTATACTGTACAGATTTATCACAGTGATTTACACTGGATGATACATTGTACAGATTACTAATCCTATGTAATATTAGACAGTGTAACCTCAGACTAGACATTTTTATACTGTACAGATTTATCACAGTAACTGATGCTGGATGATAAATCTGCCGCACTGTTTAATCTAAGGGAGAATGTCCACATGTAACAGAGTTAACCATCACAGGCAGAACACATTAGCCAAGTGGTTTGTGCATTTATGTGATTATCACATGCTCCCCCTAGTGCAGTGACTCATTGCTACTGTAAGATTCCCTGCACTAGTGTGCCCCAGAAATGTGTTGTAATTATTAGTTTTTATTAAAGGCATTCTCTGGGAAAATGCTATTGATCACCTGCCCTTAGGACAAGTCACATTATAGCATTAATTGGGTTCCAAAACCCAGGACCCCCACAAATCTACTGAATGACAGAGCTGCAGCATATGGACATGGTTCTATGGCTTCTTCACTGCTTACCAAGCACAGCGCTGCACCTTGCATAGTAACTATAATCAGTATTCTTCTCATGTGTTTGTGTTTTACAATGCTTTATTAAACCATTAGTAATGGCTTCTGAGGCTTAGTGTTAGCCAATAAAAACACCCATACCCCCATTATTACCAACTGCCATGAGTGGTACCAGGAAAAGCTGAGTATGATCCAATACCGAACTTCTATTGATGGTCAGGTACTATGGCGACCACAAGCTGATATTATTAGTCTGGAATTGAAAAAGTGAGTCTACCTACCCTGATAATGCTAGCACACTGCTGCTTTATCATACATGGATAGTTACGAAAAATTGAAGGACTTCATATTGTCTTTCAAATGTATCTATTTTTTTTTTCTTTTAATGACATTGTGTCCCCCAACCTTTTTAATAATTGAAGAGTTCGCTCACCCACACACGCAAGTGTTCCCCAGGAATGTCTCCATCAGATTGCAACACTTTCTGGTCCTGCCAGTCACCAGATTTTCACCAATTCACCATTTATGGGACTAGCTAGAACATCACCAACCTACGAGTATGCAGGATCTACAAGTCCAACTGTAACATCTGTGGTAAATGTACTGCAGGATACCATACAGAGCCTGTATACCTCCATGTCCTGCCGTATCTCATCTTGTATCCAGACTACAGGCCCAGCTGTAACATCTGTGGTAAATGTACTGCAGGATACCATACAGAGCCTGTATACCTCCATGTCCTGCCGTATCTCATCTTGTATCCAGGCTACAGGCCCAGCTGTAACATCTGTGGTAAATGTACTGCAGGATACCATACAGAGCCTGTATACCTCCATGTCCTGCCATATCTCATCTTGTATCCAGGCTACAGGCCCAGCTGTAACATCTGTGGTAAATGTACTGCAGGATACCATACAGAACCTGTATACCTCCATGTCCTGCCGTATATCATCTTGTATCCAGGCTACAGGCCCAGCTGTAACACCTGTGGTAAATGTACTGCAGGATACCATACAGAACTGAATACCTCCATGTCCTGCCGTATCTCATCTTGTATCCAGGCTACAGGCCCAGCTGTAACATCTGTGGTAAATGTACTGCAGGATACCATACAGAGCCTGTATACCTCCATGTCCTGCCGTATCTCATCTTGTATCCAGGCTACAGGCCCAGCTGTAACATCTGTGGTAAATGTACTGCAGGATACCATACAGAACCTGTATACCTCCATGTCCTGCCGTATCTCATCTTGTATCCAGGCTACAGGCCCAGCTGTAACATCTGTGGTAAATGTACTGCAGGATACCATACAGAGCCTGTATACCTCCATGTCCTGCCGTATCTCATCTTGTATCCAGGCTACAGGCCCAGCTGTAACATCTGTGGTAAATGTACTGCAGGATACCATACAGAACCTGTATACCTCCATGTCCTGCCGTATCTCATCTTGTATCCAGGCTACAGGTCCGGCTGTAACATCTGTGGTAAATGTATTGCAGGATACCATAAAGAGCCTGTATACCTCCATGTCCTGCCGTATCTCATCTTGTATCCAGGCTACAGGCCCAGCTGTAACATCTGTGGTAAATGTACTGCAGGATACCATACAGAACCTGTATACCTCCATGTCCTGCCGTATATCATCTTGTATCCAGGCTACAGGCCCAGCTGTAACACCTGTGGTAAATGTACTGCAGGATACCATACAGAACTGAATACCTCCATGTCCTGCCGTATCTCATCTTGTATCCAGGCTACAGGCCCAGCTGTAACATCTGTGGTAAATGTACTGCAGGATACCATACAGAGCCTGTATACCTCCATGTCCTGCCGTATCTCATCTTGTATCCAGGCTACAGGCCCAGCTGTAACATCTGTGGTAAATGTACTGCAGGATACCATACAGAACCTGTATACCTCCATGTCCTGCCGTATCTCATCTTGTATCCAGGCTACAGGCCCAGCTGTAACATCTGTGGTAAATGTACTGCAGGATACCATACAGAGCCTGTATACCTCCATGTCCTGCCGTATCTCATCTTGTATCCAGGCTACAGGCCCAGCTGTAACATCTGTGGTAAATGTACTGCAGGATACCATACAGAACCTGTATACCTCCATGTCCTGCCGTATCTCATCTTGTATCCAGGCTACAGGTCCGGCTGTAACATCTGTGGTAAATGTATTGCAGGATACCATAAAGAGCCTGTATACCTCCATGTCCTGCCGTATCTCATCTTGAATCCAGGCTACAGGTCCAGCTCTAACATCTGTGGTAAATGTACTGCAGGATACCATACAGAGCCTGTATACCTCCATGTCCTGCCGTATCTCATCTTGTATCCAGACTACAGGCCCAGCTGTAACATCTGTGGTAAATGTACTGCAGGATACCATACAGAACCTGTATACCTCCATGTCCTGCCGTATCTCATCTTGTATCCAGACTACAGGCCCGGCTGTAACATCTGTGGTAAATGCACTGCAGGATACCATACAGAGCCTGTATACCTCCATGTCCTGCTGTATCTCATCTTGTATCCAGACTACAGGCCCGGCTGTAACATCTGTGGTAAATGTACTGCAGGATACCAAACAGAGCCTGTATACCTCCATGTCCTGCCGTATCTCATCTTATATCCAGACTACAGGCCCGGCTGTAACATCTGTGGTAAATGCACTGCAGGATACCATACAGAGCCTGTATACCTCCATGTCCTGCTGTATCTCATCTTGTATCCAGACTACAGACCCAGCTGTAACATCTGTGGTAAATGTACTGCAGGATACCATACAGAACCTGTATACCTCCATGTCCTGCCGTATCTCATCTTGTATCCAGACTACAGGCCCGGCTGTAACATCTGTGGTAAATGTACTGCAGGATACCATACAGAGCCTGTATACCTCCATGGCCTGCCGTATCTCATCTTGTATCCAGACTACAGGCCCAGCTGTAACATCTGTGGTAAATGTACTGCAGGATACCATACAGAACCTGTATACCTCCATGTCCTGCCGTATCTCATCTTGTATCCAGACTACAGGTCCAGCTGTAACGTCTGTGGTAAATGTACTGCAGGATACCATACAGAGCCTGTATACCTCCATGTCCTGCCGTATCTCATCTTGTATCCAGGCTACAGGCCCAGCTGTAACACCTGTGGTAAATGTACTGCAGGATACCATACAGAACCTGTATACCTCCATGTCCTGCCGTATCTCATCTTGTATCCAGGCTATAGGCCCAGCTGTAACATCTGTGGTAAATGTACTGCAGGATACCATACAGAGCCTGTATACCTCCATGTCCTGCCGTATCTCATCTTGTATCCAGACTACATGCCCAGCTGTAACATCTGTGGTAAATGTACTGCAGGATACCATACAGAAACTGTATACCTCCATGTCCTGCCGTATCTCATCTTGTATCCAGACTACAGGCCCAGCTGTAACATCTGTGGTAAATGTACTGCAGGATACCATACAGAACCTGTATACCGCCATGTCCTGCCGTATCTCATCTTGTATCCAGACTACAGGCCCAGCTGTAACATCTGTGGTAAATGTACCGCAGGATACCATACAGAGCCTGTATACCTCCATGTCCTGCCGTATCTCATCTTGTATCCAGGCTACAGGCCGGCTGTAACATCTGTGGTAAATGTACTGCAGGATACCATACAAAGCCTGTATACCTCCATGTCCTGCCGTATCTCATCTTGTATCCAGACTACAGGCCCAGCTGTAACATCTGTGGTAAATGTACTGCAGGATACCATACAGATCCTGTATACCTCCATGTCCTGCCGTATCTCATCTTGTATCCAGGCTACAGGTCCGGCTGTAACATCTGTGGTAAATGTATTGCAGGATACCATACAGAGCCTGTATACCTCCATGTTCTGCCGTATCTCATCTTGTATCCAGGCTACAGGTCCAGCTGTAACATCTGTGGTAAATGTACTGCAGGATACCATACAGAACCTGTATACCTCCATGTCCTGCCGTATCTCATCTTGTATCCAGACTACAGGCCCGGCTGTAACATCTGTGGTAAATGCACTGCAGGATACCATACAGAGCCTGTATACCTCCATGTCCTGCCGTATCTCATCTTGTATCCAGGCTACAGGCCCGGCTGTAACATCTGTGGTAAATGTACTGCAGGATACCATACAGAACCTGTATACCTCCATGTCCTGCTGTATCTCATCTTGTATCCAGGCTACAGGCCCGGCTGTAACATCTGTGGTAAATGTACTGCAGATACCATACGGAAGCTGTATACCTCCATGTCCTGCCGTATCTCATCTTGTATCCAGGCCCAGCTGTAACATCTGTGGTAAATGTACTGCAGGATACCATACAGAGCCTGTATACCTCCATGTCCTGCCGTATCTCATCTTGTATCCAGACTACAGACCCAGCTGTAACATCTGTGGTAAATGTACTGCAGGATACCATACAGAGCCTGTATACCTCCATGTCCTGCCGTATCTCATCTTGTATCCAGACTACAGGCCCAGCTGTAACATATGTGGTAAATGTACTGCAGGATACCATACAGAGCCTGTATACCTCCATGTCCTGCCGTATCTCATCTTGTATCCAGGCTACAGGCCCAGCTGTAACATCTGTGGTAAATGTACTGCAGGATACCATACAGAGCCTGTATACCTCCATGTCCTGCCGTATCTCATCTTGTATCCAGGCTACAGGCCCAGCTGTAACATCTGTGGTAAATGTACTGCAGGATACCATACAGAGCCTGTATACCTCCATGTCCTGCCGTATCTCATCTTGTATCCAGGCTACAGGCCCAGCTGTAACATCTGTGGTAAATGTACTGCAGGATACCATACAGAACCTGTATACCTCCATGTCCTGCCGTATCTCATCTTGTATCCAGGCTACAGGTCCGGCTGTAACATCTGTGGTAAATGTATTGCAGGATACCATACCGAACCTGTATACCTCCATGTCTTGCCGTATCTCATCTTGTATCCAGACTACAGGCCCAGCTGTAACATCTGTGGTAAATGTACTGCAGGATACCATACAGATCCTGTATACCTCCATGTCCTGCCGTATCTCATCTTGTATCCAGACTACAGGCCCAGCTGTAACATCTGTGGTAAATGTACTGCAGGATACCATACAGACCATGTATACCTCCATGTCCTGCCGTATCTCATCTTGTATCCAGGCTACAGGCCCAGCTGTAACATCTGTGGTAAATGTACTGCAGGATACCATACAGATCCTGTATACCTCCATGTCCTGCCGTATCTCATCTTGTATCCAGACTACAGGCCCAGCTGTAACATCTGTGGTAAATGTACTGCAGGATACCATACAGAACCTGTATACCTCCATGTCCTGCCGTATCTCATCTTGTATCCCAGGCCCAGCTGTAACATCTGTGGTAAATGTACTGCAGGATACCATACAGAGCCTGTATACCTCCATGTCCTGCCGTATCTCATCTTGTATCCAGACTACAGGCCCAGCTGTAACATCTGTGGTAAATGTACTGCAGGATACCATACAGAGCCTGTATACCTCCATGTCCTGCCGTATCTCATCTTGTATCCAGACTACAGGCCCAGCTGTAACATCTGTGGTAAATGTACTGCAGGATACCATACAGAGCCTGTATACCTCCATGTCCTGCCGTATCTCATCTTGTATCCAGGCTACAGGCCCAGCTGTAACATCTGTGGTAAATGTACTGCAGGATACCATACAGAGCCTGTATACCTCCATGTCCTGCCGTATCTCATCTTGTATCCAGGCTACAGGCCCAGCTGTAACATCTGTGGTAAATGTACTGCAGGATACCATACAGAGCCTGTATACCTCCATGTCCTGCCGTATCTCATCTTGTATCCAGGCTACAGGCCCAGCTGTAACATCTGTGGTAAATGTACTGCAGGATACCATACAGAACCTGTATACCTCCATGTCCTGCCGTATCTCATCTTGTATCCAGGCTACAGGCCCGGCTGTAACATCTGTGGTAAATGTATTGCAGGATACCATACCGAACCTGTATACCTCCATGTCTTGCCGTATCTCATCTTGTATCCAGACTACAGGCCCAGCTGTAACATCTGTGGTAAATGTACTGCAGGATACCATACAGATCCTGTATACCTCCATGTCCTGCCGTATCTCATCTTGTATCCAGACTACAGGCCCAGCTGTAACATCTGTGGTAAATGTACTGCAGGATACCATACAGACCATGTATACCTCCATGTCCTGCCGTATCTCATCTTGTATCCAGGCTACAGGCCCAGCTGTAACATCTGTGGTAAATGTACTGCAGGATACCATACAGATCCTGTATACCTCCATGTCCTGCCGTATCTCATCTTGTATCCAGACTACAGGCCCAGCTGTAACATCTGTGGTAAATGTACTGCAGGATACCATACAGAACCTGTATACCTCCATGTCCTGCCGTATCTCATCTTGTATCCAGACTACAGGCCCGGCTGTAACATCTGTGGTAAATGCACTGCAGGATACCATACAGAGCCTGTATACCTCCATGTCCTGCTGTATCTCATCTTGTATCCAGACTACAGGCCCAGCTGTAACATCTGTGGTAAATGTACTGCAGGATACCATACAGAACCTGTATACCTCCATGTCCTGCCGTATCTCATCTTGTATCCAGACTACAGGCCCAGCTGTAACATCTGTGGTAAATGTACTGCAGGATACCATACAGAGCCTGTATACCTCCATGTCCTGCCGTATCTCATCTTGTATCCAGACTACAGGCCCAGCTGTAGCATCTGTGGTAAATGTACTGCAGGATACCATACAGAACCTGTATACCTCCATGTCCTGCCGTATCTCATCTTGTATCCAGACTACAGGCCCGGCTGTAACATCTGTGGTAAATGTACTGCAGGATACCATACAGAACCTGTATACCTCCATGTCCTGCTGTATCTCATCTTGTATCCAGGCTACAGGCCCGGCTGTAACATCTGTGGTAAATGTACTGCAGATACCATACGGAAGCTGTATACCTCCATGTCCTGCCGTATCTCATCTTGTATCCAGACTACAGACCCAGCTGTAACATCTGTGGTAAATGTACTGCAGGATACCATACAGAGCCTGTATACCTCCATGTCCTGCCGTATCTCATCTTGTATCCAGACTACAGGCCCGGCTGTAACATCTGTGGTAAATGTACTGCAGGATACCATACAGAGCCTGTATACCTCCATGTCCTGCCGTATCTCATCTTGTATCCAGGCTACAGGCCCAGCTGTAACATCTGTGGTAAATGTACTGCAGGATACCATACAGAACCTGTATACCTCCATGTCCTGCCGTATCTCATCTTGTATCCAGACTACAGGTCCAGCTGTAACATCTGTGGTAAATGTACTGCAGGATACCATACAGAGCCTGTATACCTCCATGTCCTGCCGTATCTCATCTTGTATCTAGGCTACAGGCCCAGCTGTAAAATCTGTGGTAAATGTACTGCAGGATACCATACAGAACCTGTATACCTCCATGTCCTGCCGTATCTCATCTTGTATCCAGGCTACAGGTCCGGCTGTAACATCTGTGGTAAATGTATTGCAGGATACCATACAGAGCCTGTATACCTCCATGTCCTGCCGTATCTTATCTTGTATCCAGGCTACAGGTCCAGCTGTAACATCTGTGGTAAATGTACTGCAGGATACCATACAGAGCCTGTATACCTCCATGTCCTGCTGTATCTCATCTTGTATCCAGACTACAGGCCCAGCTGTAACATCTGTGGTAAATGTACTGCAGGATACCATACAGAACCTGTATACCTCCATGTCCTGCCGTATCTCATCTTGTATCCAGACTACAGGCCCGGCTGTAACATCTGTGGTAAATGCACTGCAGGATACCATACAGAGCCTGTATACCTCCATGTCCTGCTGTATCTCATCTTGTATCCAGACTACAGGCCCAGCTGTAACATCTGTGGTAAATGTACTGCAGGATACCATACAGAACCTGTATACCTCCATGTCCTGCCGTATCTCATCTTGTATCCAGACTACAGGCCCAGCTGTAACATCTGTGGTAAATGTACTGCAGGATACCATACAGAGCCTGTATACCTCCATGTCCTGCCGTATCTCATCTTGTATCCAGGCTACAGGCCCGGCTGTAACATCTGTGGTAAATGTACTGCAGGATACCATACAGAACCTGTATACCTACATGTCCTGCTGTATCTCATCTTGTATCCAGGCTACAGGCCCGGCTGTAACATCTGTGGTAAATGTACTGCAGATACCATACAGAAGCTGTATACCTCCATGTCCTGCCGTATCTCATCTCGTATCCAGACTACAGACCCAGCTGTAACATTTGTGGTAAATGTACCGCAGGATACCATACAGAACCTGTATACCTCCATGTCCTGCCATATCTCATCTTGTATCCAGACTACAGGCCCAGCTGTAACACCTGTGGTAAATGTACTGCAGGATACCATACAGAGCCTGTATACCTCCATGTCCTGCCGTATCTCATCTTGTATTCAGACTAGAAGCCCAGCTGTAACATCTGTGGTAAATGTACTGCAGGATACCATACAGAACCTGTATACCTCCATGTCCTGCCGTATCTCATCTTGTATCCAGACTACAGGTCCAGCTGTAACATCTGTGGTAAATGTACTGCAGGATACCATACAGAATCTGTATACCTCCATGTCCTGCTGTATCTCATCTTGTATCCAGACTACAGGCCCAGCTGTAACATCTGTGGTAAATGTACTGCAGGATACCATACAGAACCTGTATACCTCCATGTCCTGCTGTATCTCATCTTGTATCCAGACTACAGACACAGCTGTAACATCTGTGGTAAATGTACTGCAGGATACCATACAGAACCTGTATACCTCCATGTCCTGCTGTATCTCATCTTGTATCCAGACTACAGGCCCAGCTGTAACATCTGTGGTAAATGTACTGCAGGATACCATACAGAACCTGTATACCTCCATGTCCTGCCGTATCTCATCTTGTATCCAGGCCCAGCTGTAACATCTGTGGTAAATGTACTGCAGGATACCATACAGAGCCTGTATACCTCCATGTCCTGCCGTATCTCATCTTGTATCCAGACTACAGGCCCAGCTGTAACATCTGTGGTAAATGTACTGCAGGATACCATACAGAGCCTGTATACCTCCATGTCCTGCCGTATCTCATCTTGTATCCAGACTACAGGCCCAGCTGTAACATCTGTGGTAAATGTACCGCAGGATACCATACAGAACCTGTATACCTCCATGTCCTGCCGTATCTTATCTTGTATCCAGACTACTGGTCCAGCTGTAACATCTGTGGTAAATGTACTGCAGGATACCATACAGAACCTGTATACCTCCATGTCCTGCCGTATCTCATCTTGTATCCAGACTACTGGTCCAGCTGTAACATCTGTGGTAAATGTACTGCAGGATACCATACAGAACCTGTATACCTCCATGTCCTGCCGTATCTCATCTTGTATCCAGACTACAGGCCCGGCTGTAACATCTGTGGTAAATGTACTGCAGGATACCATACAGAGCCTGTATACCTCCATGTCCTGCCGTATCTCATCTTGTATCCAGACTACAGGCCCGGCTGTAACATCTGTGGTAAATGTACTGCAGGATACCATACAGAACCTGTATACCTCCATGTCCTGCCGTATCTCATCTTGTATCTAGGCTACAGGCCCAGCTGTAACATCTGTGGTAAATGTACTGCAGGATACTATACAGAACCTGTATACCTCCATGTCCAGCCGTATCTCATCTTGTATCCAGGCTACAGGCCCGGCTGTAACATCTGTGGTAAATGTACTGCAGGATACCATACAGAACCTGTATACCTCCATGTCCTGCCGTATCTCATCTTGTATCCAGACTACAGGCCCGGCTGTAACATCTGTGGTAAATGTACTGCAGGATACCATACAGAACCTGTATACCTCCATGTCCTGCCGTATCTCATCTTGTATCCAGGCTACAGGCCCCGGCTGTGACATCTGTGGTAAATGTACTGCAGGATACCATACAGAGCCTGTATACCTCCATGTCCTGCCGTATCTCATCTTGTATCCAGACTACAGGCCCAGCTGTAACATCTGTGGTAAATGTACTGCAGGATACCATACAGAACCTGTATACCTCCATATCCTGCCGTATCTCATCTTGTATCCAGGCTACAGGCCCCGGCTGTAACATCTGTGGTAAATGTACTGCAGGATACCATACAGAGCCTGTATACCTCCATGTCCTGCCGTATCTCATCTTGTATCCAGACTACAGGCCCGGCTGTAACATCTGTGGTAAATGCACTGCAGGATACCATACAGAGCCTGTATACCTCCATGTCCTGCCGTATCTCATCTTGTATCCAGGCTACAGGCCCGGCTGTAACATCTGTGGTAAATGTACTGCAGGATACCATACAGAACCTGTATACCTCCATGTCCTGCCGTATCTCATCTTGTATCCAGGCTACAGGCCCGGCTGTAACATCTGTGGTAAATGTACTGCAGGATACCATACAGAACCTGTATACCTCCATGTCCTGCCGTATCTCATCTTGTATCCAGGCTACAGGCCCAGCTGCAACATCTGTGGTAAATGTACTGCAGGATACCATACAGAACCTGTATACCTCCATGTCCTGCCGTATCTCATCTTGTATCCAGGCTACAGGCCCAGCTGTAACATCTGTGGTAAATGTACTGCAGGATACCGTATACAACCTGTATACCTCCATGTCCTGTCGTATCTCATCTTGTATCCAGACTACAGGTCCAGCTATAACATCTGTGGTAAATGTACTGCAGGATACCATACAGAGCCTGTATACCTCCATGTCCTGCCGTATCTCATCTTGTATCCAGACTACAGGTCCAGCTGTAACGTCTGTGGTAAATGTACTGCAGGATACCATACAGACACTGTATACCTCCATGTCCTGCCATATCTCATCTTGTATCCAGACTACAGGCCCAGCTGTAACATCTGTGGTAAATGTACTGCAGGATACCATACAGATCCTGTATACCTCCATGTCCTGCCGTATCTCATCTTGTATCCAGACTACAGGTCCAGCTGTAACATCTGTGGTAAATGTACTGCAGGATACCATACAGAGCCTGTATACCTCCATGTCCTGCCGTATCTCATCTTGTATCCAGACTACAGACACAGCTGTAACATCTGTGGTAAATGTACTGCAGGATACCATACAGAACCTGTATACCTCCATGTCCTGCTGTATCTCATCTTGTATCCAGACTACAGGCCCAGCTGTAACATCTGTGGTAAATGTACTGCAGGATACCATACAGAACCTGTATACCTCCATGTCCTGCCGTATCTCATCTTGTATCCAGGCCCAGCTGTAACATCTGTGGTAAATGTACTGCAGTATACCATACAGAGCCTGTATACCTCCATGTCCTGCCGTATCTCATCTTGTATCCAGACTACAGGCCCAGCTGTAACATCTGTGGTAAATGTACTGCAGGATACCATACAGAGCCTGTATACCTCCATGTCCTGCCGTATCTCATCTTGTATCCAGACTACAGGCCCAGCTGTAACATCTGTGGTAAATGTACCGCAGGATACCATACAGAACCTGTATACCTCCATGTCCTGCCGTATCTCATCTTGTATCCAGACTACAGGTCCAGCTGTAACATCTGTGGTAAATGTACTGCAGGATACCATACAGAACCTGTATACCTCCATGTCCTGCCGTATCTCATCTTGTATCCAGACTACAGGTCCAGCTATAACATCTGTGGTAAATGTACTGCAGGATACCATACAGAGCCTGTATACCTCCATGTCCTGCCGTATCTCATCTTGTATCCAGACTACAGGTCCAGCTGTAACGTCTGTGGTAAATGTACTGCAGGATACCATACAGACACTGTATACCTCCATGTCCTGCCATATCTCATCTTGTATCCAGACTACAGGCCCAGCTGTAACATCTGTGGTAAATGTACTGCAGGATACCATACAGATCCTGTATACCTCCATGTCCTGCCGTATCTCATCTTGTATCCAGACTACAGGTCCAGCTGTAACATCTGTGGTAAATGTACTGCAGGATACCATACAGAGCCTGTATACCTCCATGTCCTGCCGTATCTCATCTTGTATCCAGACTACAGACACAGCTGTAACATCTGTGGTAAATGTACTGCAGGATACCATACAGAACCTGTATACCTCCATGTCCTGCTGTATCTCATCTTGTATCCAGACTACAGGCCCAGCTGTAACATCTGTGGTAAATATACTGCAGGATACCATACAGAACCTGTATACCTCCATGTCCTGCCGTATCTCATCTTGTATCCAGGCCCAGCTGTAACATCTGTGGTAAATGTACTGCAGGATACCATACAGAGCCTGTATACCTCCATGTCCTGCCGTATCTCATCTTGTATCCAGACTACAGGCCCAGCTGTAACATCTGTGGTAAATGTACTGCAGGATACCATACAGAGCCTGTATACCTCCATGTCCTGCCGTATCTCATCTTGTATCCAGACTACAGACCCAGCTGTAACATCTGTGGTAAATGTACTGCAGGATACCATACAGAGCCTGTATACCTCCATGTCCTGCCGTATCTCATCTTGTATCCAGACTACAGGCCCGGCTGTAACATCTGTGGTAAATGTACTGCAGGATACCATACAGAGCCTGTATACCTCCATGTCCTGCCGTATCTCATCTTGTATCCAGACTACAGGCCCGGCTGTAACATCTGTGGTAAATGTACTGCAGGATACCATACAGAACCTGCATACCTCCATGTCCTGCCGTATCTCATCTTGTATCCAGACTACAGGTCCAGCTGTAACGTCTGTGGTAAATGTACTGCAGGATACCATACAGAACCTGTATACCTCCATGTCCTGCCGTATCTCATCTTGTATCCAGGCCCAGCTGTAACATCTGTGGTAAATGTACTGCAGGATACCATACAGAGCCTGTATACCTCCATGTCCTGCCGTATCTCATCTTGTATCCAGGCTACAGGCCCGGCTGTAACATCTGTGGTAAATGTACTGCAGGATACCATACAGAACCTGTATACCTCCATGTCCTACCGTATCTCATCTTGTATCCAGACTACAGGCCCAGCTGTAACATCTGTGGTAAATGTACTGCAGGATACCATACAGAACCTGTATACCTCCATGTCCTGCCGTATCTCATCTTGTATCCAGACTACAGGCCCAGCTGTAACATCTGTGGTAAATGTACTGCAGGATACCATACAGAGCCTGTATACCTCCATGTCCTGCCGTATCTCATCTTGTATCCAGGCTACAGGCCCGGCTGTAACATCTGTGGTAAATCTACTGCAGGATACCATACAGAACCTGTATACCTCCATGTCCTGCCGTATCTCATCTTGTATCCAGACTACAGGTCCAGCTGTAACATCTGTGGTAAATGTACTGCAGGATACCATACAGAACCTGTATACCTCCATGTCCTGCCGTATCTCATCTTGTATCCAGACTACAGGCCCAGCTGTAACATCTGTGGTAAATGTACCGCAGGATACCATACAGAACCTGTATACCTCCATGTCCTGCCGTATCTCATCTTGTATCCAGGCTACAGGCCCGGCTGTAACATCTGTGGTAAATCTACTGCAGGATACCATACAGAACCTGTATACCTCCATGTCCTGCCGTATCTCATCTTGTATCCAGACTACAGGTCCAGCTGTAACATCTGTGGTAAATGTACTGCAGGATACCATACAGAGCCTGTATACCTCCATGTCCTGCCGTATCTCATCTTGTATCCAGACTACAGGCCCAGCTGTAACATCTGTGGTAAATGTACCGCAGGATACCATACAGAACCTGTATACCTCCATGTCCTGCCGTATCTCATCTTGTATCCAGACTACAGGCCCGGCTGTGACATCTGTGGTAAATGTACTGCAGGATACCATACAGAGCCTGTATACCTCCATGTCCTGCCGTATCTCATCTTGTATCCAGCTACAGGCCCTGCTGTAACATCTGTGGTAAATGTACTGCAGGATACCATACAGAACCTGTATACCTCCATGTCCTGCCGTATCTCATCTTGTATGCAGACTACAGGCCCGGCTGTAACATCTGTGGTAAATGTACTGCAGGATACCATACAGAGCCTGTATACCTCCATGTCCTGCCGTATCTCATCTTGTATCCAGGCTACAGGCCCGGCTGTAACATCTGTGGTAAATGTACTGCAGGATACCATACAGAACCTGTATACCTCCATGTCCTGCCGTATCTCATCTTGTATCCAGACTACAGGCCCAGCTGTAACATCTGTGGTAAATGTACTGCAGGATATTATACAGATCCTGTATACCTCCATGTCCTGCCGTATCTCATCTTGTATGCAGACTACAGGCCCGGCTGTGACATCTGTGGTAAATGTACTGCAGGATACCATACAGAGCCTGTATACCTCCATGTCCTGCCGTATCTCATCTTGTATGCAGACTACAGGCCCGGCTGTAACATCTGTGGTAAATGTACTGCAGGATACCATACAGAGCCTGTATACCTCCATGTCCTGCCGTATCTCATCTTGTATCCAGGCTACAGGCCCGGCTGTAACATCTGTGGTAAATCTACTGCAGGATACCATACAGAACCTGTATACCTCCATGTCCTGCCGTATCTCATCTTGTATCCAGACTACAGGCCCGGCTGTAACATCTGTGGTAAATGTACTGCAGGATATCATACAGAGCCTGTATACCTCCATGTCCTGCCGTATCTCATCTTGTATCCAGACTACAGGCCCAGCTGTAACATCTGTGGTAAATGTACTGCAGGATACCATACAGAACCTGTATACCTCCATGTCCTGCCGTATCTCATCTTGTATCCAGACTACAGGCCCAGCTGTAACATCTGTGGTAAATGTACCGCAGGATACCATACAGAACCTGTATACCTCCATGTCCTGCCGTATCTCATCTTGTATCCAGACTACAGGCCCGGCTGTAACATCTGTGGTAAATGTACCGCAGGATACCATACAGAACCTGTATACCTCCATGTCCTGCCGTATCTCATCTTGTATCCAGACTACAGGCCCAGCTGTAACATCTGTGGTAAATGTACCGCAGGATACCATACAGAACCTGTATACCTCCATGTCCTGCCGTATCTCATCTTGTATCCAGACTACAGGCCCAGCTGTAACATCTGTGGTAAATGTACTGCAGGATACCATACAGAACCTGTATACCTCCATGTCCTGCCGTATCTCATCTTGTATCCAGACTACAGGCCCAGCTGTAACATCTGTGGTAAATGTACCGCAGGATACCATACAGAACCTGTATACCTCCATGTCCTGCCGTATCTCATCTTGTATCCAGACTACAGGCCCGGTTGTGACATCTGTGGTAAATGTACTGCAGGATACCATACAGATCCTGTATACCTCTGTAGGGAACTGCCATTTCTACTAGTATATAATGTATCTGGCTTCTTTGCCCCTGCAGTTTGGCTTCAGAGACCCCAGGCATTCAGTGCAAGTTTTGTTTTGTAAATACAGTGAGTCAGACACATGTGAGGCAGAGCTGCTGGGGGGAGAGATGTGAGCAGAGCTGCTGAGACAGACATGTTATGTCTGGGGGAGTCTAAGAGCCACTTGTTCCTCTTTACTTCACAGTATATAGTTAGGTATGTGTTACCCCCTATATACTCACAGGACCTAGCTAGTAACCGTAGTTAGGGATCCATATATATATACAGTTCAGGGCAGTGATAGGTTAGGCTTCCGAAGGCCAACTAGCTAGTTAGAGGCCCGGTGGCACTAGTAGTTGAGCTGGCAGGTTAAGGACTCAGTGTTAGGGTAGTCAGGCCTGCATCTACTGCCGTCACCGTCGCCCTGTTTGCTGCCTGTGAAGAATCTCACCATCATCATCATCTCCTGATCGGCTGTCTGTCATCTCCTGGAAGAATCCGAGGATCCACAGTCATCCACAGGGGCCCCTGCATCTCTTCTGTTGCCTGGAGGTATTGTGCACTGGACTCTTGCTATATATCTATATATATACCCGGGTATATAACCTAAGACGGTTGAGGACTTGCTGGTTGTTGTAGTATTGCTGTGTTCTGAGTATATTTTATGTATGTATTATTACCCTGTTGATTCTTATAAAGCTACTGTTATAACCTTATGTGGTATCTGTATGTATTCTTCAGACTGTGAGATTAGTACAGTGATCCTTGTTAAGGCTACTAACTGTACTTCATGGGTAAGTCCCAGGAAGAGATCCTCCCTGTAATACAGAGGCTCTATCCTGGGTGGAGGCACTGATATATTTCATATATGTTCCCACTCTTCCCTTCAGCGAAGGTCGGTCCCATTATACACACAGGTCAGCGCCAGAGTCTGTTGCGGGAGGGATAATACTCATACCCCCCCCCAAATAGGGCTACATTTGGAGGCACTGCTGAGATTTAGAAGTGGGAATAGTCATTGATATGGAGAAGCGATATAGCTCAGAGGGGAACCTCCCACTAGCTACTACATGGGATTACCGACCGCCTGTTCCTCCCCTGGTTCAGGTAAAGGAAGAACCCCGCTCAGCCAGTTACCCCCCCAGTATGGCCGTCGCTAGCAGTTCCTCTAGTGACAGTGCTATTAGCACTTTAGCCAGGCTGACTGAAATGTTAGCTCAGGGCCTGCAGGCCACTCACTACAAGAAACTAAAAGTATTCTCTGGTAATGTCCCAGTACCACAAGGGGAGGAAAACTTTGAGATATGGAAAGAACATACTCTCCAATGCCTGAAGGAATGGTCTTGCTCTGAAGAAGGCAAGCGGCAGCGTATCAGTGAAAGTTTGCGGTCTCCTGCTGCAGAATTGATCCGCTTGTACAGAGACTCTCATGAAGGAGTGAGTGCATTGGACTATATACAAGTACTGTCTGATCACTTTGAGCCATACTATGACCTTGCCCAGATGGTTGCTGATTACCGAATGGTTCGTCAAAAAGAAGGGGAAAATGTCTCTACTTTTATTAACCGTTTACAGCTACTTCTTTCACGTCTGGTGTACCACGCAGCTATATCTACTTCAGAGGTAGACGCTATGAGAACCAGTCAGTTGGTGAGAGGGTTACAACCTCATCATCCTCTTGCTCAAGTACTCAAGGTCTTACTATCTGATAGAGTCCTTCCATTTCCTGACTTAATGAAGTTAGTGAAGAAACAAGAAGCTGACATTAGTTTTAGTACCCCTAAGAAAGCGAAAAGCATCTCTAAAGAAGATGTTGTTCCTAATTCAAACAAGGACAAACCAGCGGAGCGGTCAGAACTTAGACAGTCCGCCACTCCACCCACTGCCACTCAACGGAGGAAGGATGCTAGAACCTGTTATAAATGTGGTCAGACGGGCCATAGTGCCAGACAGTGTACGGAGGACAGTGAGGGATTGGGACACAGTGCTGTCTTCTCTATTCAGAATCAAAGACACCGAAGGAAGGCGGGCCGAGTAAAGACCAGAGGCGCTATCGCGGGCTCCAGGTCCGTTGTCAAAGTCACTGTCAATGGTCATGCCGCTCCTGCCCTGTTTGATACAGGATCTCAAGTGACCCTGATTTATCGCTCGTTCTACCAAAAGTATCTGAGGGATATACCTCTTCAGTCTACAGGACAAATGAAATTGTGGGGGATTAATTCAGGATCATATCCTGTAGATGGCAGCCTACAAGTAGTTATAGCTGTCCCTGAATTAGAAGATCAGAGTGTCGCTCCCATGAAGATTACGGCTCTTGTCTGTCCTGATACAGGGGATTCTTGTGCAGCTCCTGTGATACTTGGCTCTAATTGTCCCGCAGTGCATTATGCTTTTCAGAAGTTTCTTGGAAGAGATTGGAACCCTGCAGCTCAGCCGGTGAATATATCTTCTGATCTTAGAGAACTCTGTGATGCCCTGTCTACTGGCTATCGACATGGAATGGTATATCATATCGGTGAGAGAACCGTGGAAGTTCCTGCCGGCGGGGAGAGAGTTCTGAGAGTAGCCTCCAGCATTGCTCCCGATTTGCTTGAAGGGGGGAGTTATGTCCTTATGGAAACCCCTGAAGAAATGATTAACCAGAATGGCTGGATGGTGATCCCAGAGAGAAAGGACTGGAGAAATAAAGTGGAGTTATCTACCTGTGTGACAGTGAGGAACTGTTCACCGCATCCGATCGTAATTGGACCATACCAGAATGTGGCCCACTGCTACCCTGTGCTTGGAGTAAATCCATACGCTGAAGTGTGCAGGATTCAAATCCGAGATGCAATCCCTAATCTCAATCTTGACTTGAGTGATCCACATTTACCAGAGGCCTGGAATCAGCGACTGACACAGAAGTTGTCTGAATTATCGGAAGTGTTCTCCATGGATGATATGGATGTAGGTTGTGCTAAAAGTGCTCAACACACTTTCCGATTGACCGATTCTACTCCCTTCCGGGAGCGACCACGGAGAGTTGCTCCAAAGGATGTTGATGAGTTAAGACAGACTCTACAGCAAATGAAAGGTCAGGGGATCATTGTGGACAGTAAGAGCCCCTATGCCTCACCTATTGTGGTGGTAAGAAAAAAATCTGGAGCAATTCGCCTATGTGTGGATTACAGAACTCTGAACCGGAGAACCTTACCTGATCAGTATACACTGCCGAGAATTGAAGAAGCTCTGGAAGCTCTGAATGGAAACTGTTGGTTCACAGTGCTGGACCTAAGATCGGGATACTATCAAGTCCCAATGGCACCTGAGGATCAGGAAAAGACAGCCTTCATATGCCCCTTGGGTTTCTTTCAGTTCACTCGTATGCCGCAAGGTACAAAAGGTGCGCCAGCAACGTTCCAAAGGTTGATGGAAAGAGTGTTAGGTGATTTAGTGCCCCGGGAATGCCTTGTATATCTTGATGACATTATTGTGTTTGGAAAGACGCTGGAAGAACATGAAGAACGACTCATGAGAGTACTCCATCGCTTAAAAGAAGAGGGGCTGAAGTTGTCGGCTGACAAATGCAAATTTTGTAGATCTTCGGTCACTTATGTAGGTCATATTGTTTCTGCTGAAGGAGTTGCTACCGATCCTGGTAAGATTGAAGCTGTGGTGAATTGGCCCTGACCGCAAAATATTACGGAGTTGCAATCTTTCTTGGGGTTTTGTGGATTCTATCGACGATTTGTGGAAGGATATTCAAAAATTGCTCGAGCCCTCCTCGACCTGTTGAAGAGTGATGCAGGAGATCCGGGAAAGAAGAAAGGGTCTTCCAAAAGCCTTTTTGGCGATAGGTGGACTGCGGATTGTGAAGAAGCATTTAAGTTGTTGAAGAAGAAATTGACAGAAGCTCCCGTTCTGGCTTATGCTGATGCACAGAAGCCATATGTGCTACATGTAGATGCCAGCTTTGAAGGATTAGGTGGCGTGCTGCACCAAGAATACCCGGCCGGGTTACGGCCCATAGCTTTCATAAGTCGAAGTCTTTCTCCCAGCGAGAAAAATTATCCAGTACATAAATTGGAGTTTTTGGCGCTCAAGTGGGCCATTGTTGATAAATTACATGACTATTTATACGGAGCCACGTTTGAAGTAAGAACAGACAACAATCCACTGACATATGTTTTGTCAACCGCTAAGCTCGATGCTACAGGACATCGCTGGTTGGCGGCTTTATCCAACTACCAATTCACACTCAAGTATAAATCGGGGCCTAAGAACATTGGGGCAGATGCTCTATCAAGACGGCCTGGATTACCTAGTCCGGAAGTAGTGGATGAATGGGAAGAAGTGCCAAGTCCTGGAGTAGGAGCTTTGTGTGCCATGGCTGCTGTAGTTGAAGACCGAGTAGCCTTTTCTGAAACTCGGCTTATTGACTCTATTGGGGGAGGTCCCGAAGCTGTACCAGACATGTTTGCCTACCCTGCCGCTTTAGGATCCTTTGAGAGTTGTTCTATATCTTCAAAGCGAATGATCTGGAGTCAAAAGACTGATCCTTTAATTGGACCTCTTTATCAAGCAGTGAGTTCTCAAGACAGAGAAATGTTAAAGACATCCCTACCCTCTGAATGCAGTCAACTTCTACGAGATTGGGAGAAGTTTGAAATAGACAATGGCCTACTTTATCGTGTGGTGCTGTATCATGATCACCCTGGAAGGCGCCAACTAGTTATTCCAAGCTGCTTTCAGAAGATGATTTTCCGAAGTCTGCATGATTATCATGGTCATTTGGGACCTGAGAAGACTTATGGCCTAATACAAGACCGATTCTACTGGCCCAAAATGAGAGATACCGTGACTCGTTTGTGTAGGTGCTGTCGCAGATGTTTGCAGAGGAAGACTGTCCCGGTTCGAGCGGCCTTCATGGGACACTTGAAGAGTTCGGGCCCCATGGATCTTGTCTGCATAGACTTCCTTTGTATTGACAACGACTCCAGAGGATTTGGAAATGTATTGGTGGTGACTGATCACTTCACACGATATGCTCAAGCCTTTCCGACTAAGGATCAAAAAGCAGTCACTGTTGCAAGAGTGCTTTGGGAAAAGTATTTTATCCATTATGGCTTACCACACCGGTTGCATTCTGATCAAGGCCGGGATTTTGAGAGTAACCTGATCAAAGAGTTACTTCAGTTGTTGAACATCCGCAAAAGTCGGACGACGCCTTACCATCCAGAGGGAGATGCCCTTCCTGAAAGATTTAACAGGACTTTACTTGATATGCTTGGTACCTTACGAATTGAGGATAAGCGATCCTGGAGTCGAAAAGTGGAGGCTATGGTGCATGCCTATAATAGTACAAGGCACGAGAGCACAGGATATTCACCATACTTTCTGATGTTTGGAAGAGAGCCTAGGCTACCTATTGACATCTTGTTGGGAGTCTCTACCGATGGTATCAGTCATCGAGATCATTACCGATATGTGGCACGTTTGAAAGAAACGCTTAAGAGTGCTTATGAGCTGGCTGAGGAAAATGCGGCCAAAGTGAATGAAGGAAATAAAAGGAGATTTGATCTTCGAGTAAGATACCGAGAATTGAACCCTGGGGACCATGTTCTGCTACGGAATTTGGGAACATCTGCAAAACATAAGCTGGCATGTATACCTATTAACCTGTTGTGACTCTGTAAATGCAAAAGCAACAATATTGATATTGTCATTGGTAATGTTGACTGTATACTATGACTTTGTATGTCTTTGACGTGACGTAAAGATTTCACCAGAGGGAGAGTGTAGGGAACTGCCATTTCTACTAGTATATAATGTATCTGGTTTCTTTGCCCCTGCAGTTTGGCTTCAGAGACCCCAGGCATTCAGTGCAAGTTTTGTTTTGTAAATACAGTGAGTCAGACACATGTGAGGCAGAGCTGCTGGGGGGAGAGATGTGAGCAGAGCTGCTGAGACAGACATGTTATGTCTGGGGGAGTCTAAGAGCCACTTGTTCCTCTTTACTTCACAGTATATAGTTAGGTATGTGTTACCCCCTATATACTCACAGGACCTAGCTAGTAACCGTAGTTAGGGATCCATATATATATATATAGTTCAGGGCAGTGATAGGTTAGGCTTCCGAAGGCCAACTAGCTAGTTAGAGGCCCGGTGGCACTAGTAGTTTAGCTGGCAGGTTAAGGACTCAGTGTTAGGGTAGTCAGGCCTGCATCTACTGCCGTCACCGTCGCCCTGTTTGCTGCCTGTGAAGAATCTCATCATCATCATCATCTCCTGATCGGCTGTCTGTCATCTCCTGGAAGAATCCGAGGATCCACAGTCATCCACAGGGGCCCCTGCATCTCTTCTGTTGCCTGGAGGTATTGTGCACTGGACTCTTGCTATATATCTATATATATACCCGGGTATATAACCTAAGACGGTTGAGGACTTGTTGGTTGTTGTAGTACTGCTGTGTTCTGAGTATATTTTATGTATGTATTATTACCCTGTTGATTCTTATAAAGCTACTGTTATAACCTTATGTGGTATCTGTATGTATTCTTCAGACTGTGAGATTAGTACAGTGATCCTTGTTAAGGCTACTAACTGTACCTCATGGGTAAGTCCCAGGAAGAGATCCTCCCTGTAATACAGAGGCTCTATCCTGGGTGGAGGCACTGATATATTTCATATATGTTCCCACTCTTCCCTTCAGCGAAGGCTTCAGGTCCCATTATACACACAGGTCAGCGCCAGAGTCTGTTGCGGGAGGGATAATACTCATACCCCCCCCAAATAGGGCTACACATGTATGACCCTCTGAGGACTCCTAGGACTGTATCTAACCCCTGTCAGGTCTGATCCTCTGAGGACTCCTAGGACTGTATCTAACTCCTGTCAGGTCTGATCCTCTGAGGACTCCTAGGACTGTATCTAACCCCTGTCAGGTCTGATCCTCTGAGGACTCCTAGGACTGTATGTAATCCATGTCATGTATGACCCTCTGAGGACTCCTAGGACTGTATCTAACCCCTGTCAGGTCTGATCCTCTGAGGACTCCTAGGACTGTATGTAATCCATGTCATGTATGACCCTCTGAGGACTCCTAGGACTGTATCTAACCCCTGTCAGGTCTGATCCTCTGAGGACTCCTAGGACTGTATGTAATCCATGTCATGTATGACCCTCTGAGGACTCCTAGGACTGTATCTAACCCCTGTCAGGTCTGATCCTCTGAGGACTCCTAGGACTGTATCTAACTCCTGTCAGGTCTGATCCTCTGAGGACTCCTAGGACTGTATCTAACCCCTGTCAGGTCTGATCCTCTGAGGACTCCTAGGACTGTATCTAACCCCTGTCATGTCTGATCCTCTGAGGACTCCTAGGACTGTATCTAACCCCTGTCATGTCTGATCCTCTGAGGACTCCTAGGACTGTATCTAATCCATGTCATGTATGATCCTCTGAGGACTCCTAGTGCCGCAACCCAGATGGAGGGAACCGGAGGTTGGGAGTAGTAGTAGCAGATGATGTGCCACCAGCTAGGCCGAGCAGAATGAACCACGTACCCCAGCCCCGCTTTTGGGCCAGACACCGCTGAGGGGAGTCCTGCAGCACTACCTGAATGATGGTGGTAGTGGTTTCCCCGGGCACTTCCAGTTGGAGAGGGGACCTCTCTACTCTGAGTCAATATAATGGTGTTCAAAAGGGCCCTGATGGTAAAGCAGGAACGACTCAGGAGGCAGTTGTGCAGTGAAATAGGATAACACTTTACGCAATAACTATAGAAGTACAACAAGAAGCTTCCAGAATAGGAGTAGTAGTACCTCAGTGTCCAACTCCCCAGCCTTGGTCTTAGGAGGGTGCCCAGGGATGATACATGGTTCAAGGATAGCTTCACTCCAACTACAACTCCTCTCGTGCCACTCCCAGCTAGGGAGACTGGGGACCGTAGGGCAGGGTAGCTCGGACAGGCATCTGGTTACCTTTGCAAAGGCCCGAGTCAACTCTTCCTGTCAGTGTACTCCACTGACAGCCAAACTCCCTTCTCAGGGCTGTCTACAGATGAGCCTAGGGCAAGAATCTCTCCCCCTAGGGGCTGTATGGATAACTGTTGAACACACATAGAACATAGAGGACGGGACATACCAACACAACCCAGAGGCACAGGAGACAAACAATACATATAACATAGAGTACGGGACATACCAACACAACCAGAGGCACAGGAGACACACACTAGATAGAACATAGAGGACGGGTGTGAAAGATCCTCAGTGCGCCAACACTGCGTTGGCCCACACCTGAGTCTTCTTTCATAAAAAACCACACTCACCGCCAGTGAGTGCCGGGTTCACAAGATAAATACAAGACAAGCTTTCTAAATTTTATATATTTATTAACCCCTAAATGGGTCGGTATTAACATCTAACACATGCAGTTCAGAACAGATATGCAGATATATGAAAGCATTAACAGTTACTAGTTACAAGATACAGTGCAATAAAATAAAAAGGCATAAAAGTGAAATAATTACTTTACCACACATCTCCTTGAGGTGGTTCTGTAGTCCAATACTCACACATGCTCTGGTATGTGTGAATAACCAGTGGAGGCAGCGGCATTAACTCCAGCATCTCAGCAGCCTCTCCTCATAGTAGCATCTTCATAGTAATCTCCCAGTGGTAGTCTGTCTGTAAAAAAACTCTTGTAGTCTGCTGTAGTCTGTGATGGTCTGTAATAATAACACCCCCACTGGCCTCTTACCTCATCTTTTATACCCTTGATGACACCACCAAGAATGAGGTCATCAACAACAGCAAGCCTGATTGATTAATGCACTCAAGTCCAGATTCTTTGTAAAGAGCTGAGACCAAGTGAAATGATACAATGTTATCAACCATGTCTGATCTACCAGTGCAGGCTGGACAATGCATGTTTATTTGATCAGCCAGGACTGTGTGGGAATTCAATGGAGCCCTGCTGGGATAGATACAAAGCCCTATTGTTTCAGTCCGGCCACTATTGGCAATATACCTATGATTATGGCTGCGCACCTTATAAGTAGAGAGGTACGCTACCCAGAGTTCCAAAATACAGCTTTGAGTTATAGCCATATTTCAGTGGAATCATCACAACGGGACATACCAAATTAACCCAGGAGACAAACAATACATAGAACATAGAGGATGGGACATACCAACACAACCTAGATTCACAGGAGACAAACAATACATAGAAGAAAGAGGACGGGACATACCAACATAACCAAGAGGCACAGGAGACACACACTGCATAGAACATATAGGACGGGACATACCAACATAACTCAGAGACACAGGAGACACACACTGCATAGAACATATAGGACGGGACATACCAACATAACCCAGAGGCACAGGAGAAACACATTACATAGAACACAGAGGACGGGACATACCAACAAAACCTAGAGTCACATTAGACAAACACTTAAAGCAGCAGTGCTCTGGGATGCTGCACTAGGACTATATCTAACCCCTGTCATGTCTGGCTGGAGTGGAAGGCCAGTGGCTGCTGTGGCAGGTCCTACCACAGATGGGAAGAGAAGTGGAAGGCCAGTGGCTGCTGTGGCAGATGCTACCACAGATGAGAAGAGAAGTTGAAGGTCAGTGGCTGCTTCGACAGGTCCTACTACAGATGAGAAGTGGAAGGCCAGTGGCTGCTGTGGCAGGTCCTACCACAGATGAGAAGAGAAGTGGAAGGCCAGTGGCTGATGTGGCAGGTCTTACCACAGATGAGAAGAGACGTGAAATGATAGTGGCTGCTGTGGCAGGTCCTACCACAGATGAGAAGAGAAGTGGAAGGCCAGTGGCTGATGTGGCAGGTCTTACCACAGATGAGAAGAGCGTGAAATGATAGTGGCTTCTGTGGCAGGTCCTACCTCAGATGAGAAGTGGAAGGCCAGTGGCTGCTGTGGCAGGATCTACCACACATGAGAAGAGAAGTGGAAGGTCAGTGGCTGCTGTGGAAGGTCCTACCACAGATGAGAAGAGGAGTGGAAGTCCAGTGGCTGCTGCGACAGATCCTACCATAGATGAGAAGAGAAGTGGAAGGCCAGTGGCTTCTGTGGCAGGTCCTACCACAGATGAGAAGTGGAAGGCCAGTGGCTTCTGTGGCAGGTCCTACCTCAGATGGGAAGAGAAGTGGAAGGCCAGTGGCTGCTGTGGCAGGTCCTACCACAGATGAGAAGAGAAGTGGAAGGCCAGTGGCTGATGTGGCAGGACTTACCACAGATGAGAAGAGGAGTGGAAGGATAGTGGCTGCTGTGGCAGGTCCTACCACAGATGAGAAGAGAAGTGGAAGGCCAGTGGCTTCTGTGGCAGGTCCTACCTCAGATGAGAAGTGGAAGGCCAGTGGCTGCTGTGGCAGGTCCTACCACACATGAGAAGAGAAGTGGAAGGTCAGTGGCTGCTGTGGAAGGTCCTACCACAGATGAGAAGAGGAGTGGAAGTCCAGTGGCTGCTGCGACAGATCCTACCATAGATGAGAAGAGAGGTGGAAGGCCAGTGGCTTCTGTGGTAGGTCCTACCTCAGATGAGAAGTGGAAGGCCAGTGGCTGCTGTGGCAGGTCCTACCACACATGAGAAGAGAAGTGGAAGGTCAGTGGCTGTTGTGGCAGGTCCTACCACAGATGAGAAGAGGAGTGGAAGTCCAGTGGATCCTGCGACAGATCCTACCATAGATGAGAAGAGAAGTGGAAGGCCAGTGGCTGCTGTAGCAGGTCCTACCACAGATGAGAATTGGAAAGCCAGTAGCTGCTGTGGCAGGTACTAACACAGATGAGAGGAGGAGTGGAAGGATAGTGGCTGCTGTGGCAGGTCCTACCACAGATGAGAAGAGAAGTGGAAGGCCAGTGGTTGCTGTGGCAGGCCCTACCACAGATGAGAAGAGGAGTGGAAGGATAGTGGCTGCTGTGGCAGGTCTTACCACAGATGAGAAGAGGAGTGGAAGGCCAGTGGCTGCTGTTCCAGGTCCTACCACAGATGAGAAGAGGAGTAGAAGGCTAGTGGCTGCTGTGGCAGGCCCTACCAAAGATGAGAAGAGGAGTGGAATGATAGTGGCTGCTGTGGCAGGATCTACCACAGATGAGAAAAGAAGTGGAAGGCCAGTGGCTGCTGCGAAAGGTCCTACCACAGATGAGAAGAGGAGTGGAAGGCCAGTGGCTGCTGCGACATATCCTACCATAGATGAGAAGAGAAGTGGAAGGTCAGTGGCTGCTCTGTCAGGTCTTACCACAGATGAGAAGAGAAATGGAAGGCCAGTGGATGCTGTGGCAGGTCCTACCACACATGAGAAGAGAAGTGGAAGGTCAGTGGCTGCTGTGGAAGGTCCTACCACAGATGAGAAGAGGAGTGGAAGTCCAGTGGCTGCTGCGACAGATCCTACCATAGATGAGAAGAGAGGTGGAAGGCCAGTGGCTTCTGTGGTAGGTCCTACCTCAGATGAGAAGTGGAAGGCCAGTGGCTGCTGTGGCAGGTCCTACCACACATGAGAAGAGAAGTGGAAGGTCAGGGGCTGTTGTGGCAGGTCTTACCACAGATGAGAAGAGGAGTGGAAGTCCAGTGGCTCCTGCGACAGATCCTACCATAGATGAGAAGAGAAGTGGAAGGCCAGTGGCTGCTGTAGCAGGTCCTACCACAGATGAGAATTGGAAAGCCAGTAGCTGCTGTGGCAGGTACTACCACAGATGAGAGGAGGAGTGGAAGGATAGTGGCTGCTGTGGCAGGTCCTACCACAGATGAGAAGAGAAGTGGAAGGCCAGTGGTTGCTGTGGCAGGCCCTACCACAGATGAGAAGAGGAGTGGAAGGATAGTGGCTGCTGTGGCTGGTCTTACCACAGATGAGAAGAGGAGTGGAAGGCCAGTGGCTGCTGTTCCAGGTCCTACCACAGATGAGAAGAGGAGTAGAAGGCTAGTGGCTGCTGTGGCAGGCCCTACCACAGATGAGAAGAGGAGTGGAATGATAGTGGCTGCTGTGGCAGGTCCTACCACAGATGAGAAAAGAAGTGGAAGGCCAGTGGCTGCTGCGAAAGGTCCTACCACAGATGAGAAGAGGAGTGGAAGGCCAGTGGCTGCTGCGACATATCCTACCATAGATGAGAAGAGAAGTGGAAGGTCAGTGGCTGCTCTGTCAGGTCTTTCCACAGATGAGAAGAGAAATGGAAGGCCAGTGGCTGCTGTGGCAGGTCCTACCACACATGAGAAGAGAAGTGGAAGGTCAGTGGCTGCTGTGGAAGGTCCTACCACAGATGAAAAGAGGAGTGGAAGTCCAGTGGCTGCTGCGACAGATCCTACCATAGATGAGAAGAGAGGTGGAAGGCCAGTGGCTTCTGTGGTAGGTCCTACCTCAGATGAGAAGTGGAAGGCCAGTGGCTGCTGTGGCAGGTCCTACCACACATGAGAAGAGAAGTGGAAGGTCAGTGGCTGTTGTGGCAGGTCCTACCACAGATGAGAAGAGGAGTGAAAGTCCAGTGGCTCCTGCGACAGATCCTACCATAGATGAGAAGAGAAGTGGAAGGCCAGTGGCTGCTGTAGCAGGTCCTACCACAGATGAGAATTGGAAAGCCAGTAGCTGCTGTGGTAGGTACTACCACAGATGAGAGGAGGAGTGGAAGGATAGTGCTGCTGTGGCAGGTCCTACCACAGATGAGAAGAGAAGTGGAAGGCCAGTGGTTGCTGTGGCAGGCCCTACCACAGATGAGAAAAGAAGTGGAAGGCCAGTGGCTGCTGCGAAAGGTCCTACCACAGATGAGAAGAGGAGTGGAAGGCCAGTGGCTGCTGCGACATATCCTACCATAGATGAGAAGAGAAGTGGAAGGTCAGTGGCTGCTCTGTCAGGTCTTACCACAGATGAGAAGAGAAATGGAAGGCCAGTGGCTGCTGTGGCAGGTCCTACCAGAGATGAGAAGAGGTGTGGAAGGCCAGTGGCTGCTGTGGCAGGTCCTACCACAGATGAGAAGAGGAGTGGAAGGTCAGTGGCTGCTGTGGCAGGCCCTACCACAGATGAGAAGAGGAGTGGAAGGATAGTGGCTGCTGCGACAGATCCTACCATAGATGAGAAGAGAGGTGGAAGGCCAGTGGCTTCTGTGGTAGGTTCCTACCTCAGATGAGAAGTGGAAGGCCAGTGGCTGCTGTGGCAGGTCCTACCACACATGAGAAGAGAAGTGGAAGGTCAGTGGCTGTTGTGGCAGGTCCTACCACAGATGAGAAGAGGAGTGGAAGTCCAGTGGCTCCTGCGACAGATCCTACCATAGATGAGAAGAGAAGTGTAAGGCCAGTGGCTGCTGTAGCAGGTCCTACCACAGATGAGAATTGGAAAGCCAGTAGCTGCTGTGGCAGGTACTACCACAGATGAGAGGAGGAGTGGAAGGATAGTGGCTGCTGTGGCAGGTCCTACCACAGATGAGAAGAGAAGTGGAAGGCCAGTGGTTGCTGTGGCAGGCCCTACCACAGATGAGAAGAGGAGTGGAAGGATAGTGGCTGCTGTGGCTGGTCTTACCACAGATGAGAAGAGGAGTGGAAGGCCAGTGGCTGCTGTTCCAGGTCCTACCACAGATGAGAAGAGGAGTAGAAGGCTAGTGGCTGCTGTGGCAGGCCCTACCACAGATGAGAAGAGGAGTGGAATGATAGTGGCTGCTGTGGCAGGTCCTACCACAGATGAGAAAAGAAGTGGAAGGCCAGTGGCTGCTGCAAAAGGTCCTACCACAGATGAGAAGAGGAGTGGAAGGCCAGTGGCTGCTGTTCCAGGTCCTACCACAGATGAGAAGAGGAGTAGAAGGCTAGTGGCTGCTGTGGCAGGCCCTACCACAGATGAGAAGAGGAGTGGGATGATAGTGGCTGCTGTGGCAGGTCCTACCACAGATGAGAAAAGAAGTGGAAGGCCAGTGGCTGCTGCAAAAGGTCCTACCACAGATGAGAAGAGGAGTGGAAGGCCAGTGGCTGCTGCGACATATCCTACCATAGATGAGAAGAGAAGTGGAAGGTCAGTGGCTGCTCTGTCAGGTCTTACCACAGATGAGAAGAGAAATGGAAGGCCAGTGGCTGCTGTGGCAGGTCCTACCACACATGAGAAGAGAAGTGGAAGGTCAGTGGCTGCTGTGGAAGGTCCTACCACAGATGAGAAGAGGAGTGGAAGTCCAGTGGCTGCTGCGACAGATCCTACCATAGATGAGAAGAGAGGTGGAAGGCCAGTGGCTTCTGTGGTAGGTCCTACCTCAGATGAGAAGTGGAAGGCCAGTGGCTGCTGTGGCAGGTCCTACCACACATGAGAAGAGAAGTGGAAGGTCAGTGGCTGTTGTGGCAGGTCCTACCACAGATGAGAAGAGGAGTGGAAGTCCAGTGGATCCTGCGACAGATCCTACCATAGATGAGAAGAGAAGTGGAAGGCCAGTGGCTGCTGTAGCAGGTCCTACCACAGATGAGAATTGGAAAGCCAGTAGCTGCTGTGGCAGGTACTAACACAGATGAGAGGAGGAGTGGAAGGATAGTGGCTGCTGTGGCAGGTCCTACCACAGATGAGAAGAGAAGTGGAAGGCCAGTGGTTGCTGTGGCAGGCCCTACCACAGATGAGAAGAGGAGTGGAAGGATAGTGGCTGCTGTGGCAGGTCTTACCACAGATGAGAAGAGGAGTGGAAGGCCAGTGGCTGCTGTTCCAGGTCCTACCACAGATGAGAAGAGGAGTAGAAGGCTAGTGGCTGCTGTGGCAGGCCCTACCAAAGATGAGAAGAGGAGTGGAATGATAGTGGCTGCTGTGGCAGGATCTACCACAGATGAGAAAAGAAGTGGAAGGCCAGTGGCTGCTGCGAAAGGTCCTACCACAGATGAGAAGAGGAGTGGAAGGCCAGTGGCTGCTGCGACATATCCTACCATAGATGAGAAGAGAAGTGGAAGGTCAGTGGCTGCTCTGTCAGGTCTTACCACAGATGAGAAGAGAAATGGAAGGCCAGTGGATGCTGTGGCAGGTCCTACCACACATGAGAAGAGAAGTGGAAGGTCAGTGGCTGCTGTGGAAGGTCCTACCACAGATGAGAAGAGGAGTGGAAGTCCAGTGGCTGCTGCGACAGATCCTACCATAGATGAGAAGAGAGGTGGAAGGCCAGTGGCTTCTGTGGTAGGTCCTACCTCAGATGAGAAGTGGAAGGCCAGTGGCTGCTGTGGCAGGTCCTACCACACATGAGAAGAGAAGTGGAAGGTCAGGGGCTGTTGTGGCAGGTCTTACCACAGATGAGAAGAGGAGTGGAAGTCCAGTGGCTCCTGCGACAGATCCTACCATAGATGAGAAGAGAAGTGGAAGGCCAGTGGCTGCTGTAGCAGGTCCTACCACAGATGAGAATTGGAAAGCCAGTAGCTGCTGTGGCAGGTACTACCACAGATGAGAGGAGGAGTGGAAGGATAGTGGCTGCTGTGGCAGGTCCTACCACAGATGAGAAGAGAAGTGGAAGGCCAGTGGTTGCTGTGGCAGGCCCTACCACAGATGAGAAGAGGAGTGGAAGGATAGTGGCTGCTGTGGCTGGTCTTACCACAGATGAGAAGAGGAGTGGAAGGCCAGTGGCTGCTGTTCCAGGTCCTACCACAGATGAGAAGAGGAGTAGAAGGCTAGTGGCTGCTGTGGCAGGCCCTACCACAGATGAGAAGAGGAGTGGAATGATAGTGGCTGCTGTGGCAGGTCCTACCACAGATGAGAAAAGAAGTGGAAGGCCAGTGGCTGCTGCGAAAGGTCCTACCACAGATGAGAAGAGGAGTGGAAGGCCAGTGGCTGCTGCGACATATCCTACCATAGATGAGAAGAGAAGTGGAAGGTCAGTGGCTGCTCTGTCAGGTCTTTCCACAGATGAGAAGAGAAATGGAAGGCCAGTGGCTGCTGTGGCAGGTCCTACCACACATGAGAAGAGAAGTGGAAGGTCAGTGGCTGCTGTGGAAGGTCCTACCACAGATGAGAAGAGGAGTGGAAGTCCAGTGGCTGCTGCGACAGATCCTACCATAGATGAGAAGAGAGGTGGAAGGCCAGTGGCTTCTGTGGTAGGTCCTACCTCAGATGAGAAGTGGAAGGCCAGTGGCTGCTGTGGCAGGTCCTACCACACATGAGAAGAGAAGTGGAAGGTCAGTGGCTGTTGTGGCAGGTCCTACCACAGATGAGAAGAGGAGTGAAAGTCCAGTGGCTCCTGCGACAGATCCTACCATAGATGAGAAGAGAAGTGGAAGGCCAGTGGCTGCTGTAGCAGGTCCTACCACAGATGAGAATTGGAAAGCCAGTAGCTGCTGTGGTAGGTACTACCACAGATGAGAGGAGGAGTGGAAGGATAGTGCTGCTGTGGCAGGTCCTACCACAGATGAGAAGAGAAGTGGAAGGCCAGTGGTTGCTGTGGCAGGCCCTACCACAGATGAGAAAAGAAGTGGAAGGCCAGTGGCTGCTGCGAAAGGTCCTACCACAGATGAGAAGAGGAGTGGAAGGCCAGTGGCTGCTGCGACATATCCTACCATAGATGAGAAGAGAAGTGGAAGGTCAGTGGCTGCTCTGTCAGGTCTTACCACAGATGAGAAGAGAAATGGAAGGCCAGTGGCTGCTGTGGCAGGTCCTACCAGAGATGAGAAGAGGTGTGGAAGGCCAGTGGCTGCTGTGGCAGGTCCTACCACAGATGAGAAGAGGAGTGGAAGGTCAGTGGCTGCTGTGGCAGGCCCTACCACAGATGAGAAGAGGAGTGGAAGGATAGTGGCTGCTGCGACAGATCCTACCATAGATGAGAAGAGAGGTGGAAGGCCAGTGGCTTCTGTGGTAGGTTCCTACCTCAGATGAGAAGTGGAAGGCCAGTGGCTGCTGTGGCAGGTCCTACCACACATGAGAAGAGAAGTGGAAGGTCAGTGGCTGTTGTGGCAGGTCCTACCACAGATGAGAAGAGGAGTGGAAGTCCAGTGGCTCCTGCGACAGATCCTACCATAGATGAGAAGAGAAGTGTAAGGCCAGTGGCTGCTGTAGCAGGTCCTACCACAGATGAGAATTGGAAAGCCAGTAGCTGCTGTGGCAGGTACTACCACAGATGAGAGGAGGAGTGGAAGGATAGTGGCTGCTGTGGCAGGTCCTACCACAGATGAGAAGAGAAGTGGAAGGCCAGTGGTTGCTGTGGCAGGCCCTACCACAGATGAGAAGAGGAGTGGAAGGATAGTGGCTGCTGTGGCTGGTCTTACCACAGATGAGAAGAGGAGTGGAAGGCCAGTGGCTGCTGTTCCAGGTCCTACCACAGATGAGAAGAGGAGTAGAAGGCTAGTGGCTGCTGTGGCAGGCCCTACCACAGATGAGAAGAGGAGTGGAATGATAGTGGCTGCTGTGGCAGGTCCTACCACAGATGAGAAAAGAAGTGGAAGGCCAGTGGCTGCTGCAAAAGGTCCTACCACAGATGAGAAGAGGAGTGGAAGGCCAGTGGCTGCTGTTCCAGGTCCTACCACAGATGAGAAGAGGAGTAGAAGGCTAGTGGCTGCTGTGGCAGGCCCTACCACAGATGAGAAGAGGAGTGGGATGATAGTGGCTGCTGTGGCAGGTCCTACCACAGATGAGAAAAGAAGTGGAAGGCCAGTGGCTGCTGCAAAAGGTCCTACCACAGATGAGAAGAGGAGTGGAAGGCCAGTGGCTGCTGCGACATATCCTACCATAGATGAGAAGAGAAGTGGAAGGTCAGTGGCTGCTCTGTCAGGTCTTACCACAGATGAGAAGAGAAATGGAAGGCCAGTGGCTGCTGTGGCAGGCCCTACCAGAGATGAGAAGAGGAGTGGAAGGCCAGTGGCTGCTGTGGAAGATCCTACCACAGATTGGAAGAGAAGTGGAAGGCGAGTGGTTGCTGTGGCAGGCCTTATCACAGGTGAGAAGAGTAGTGCAAGGCCAGTGGGTCATGTGGCAGGCCCTACCACAGATAAGAAGAGGAGTGGAAGGCCAGTGGTTGCTGTGGCAGACCCTACCACAGATGAGAAGAGGAGTGGAAGGCCAGTGGCTGCAGTGGCAGGTCCTACCAGAGATGAGAAGAGGAGTGGAAGGCCAGTGGCTGCTGTGGCAGGTCCTACCACAGATGAGAAGAGGAGTGGAAGGTCAGTGGCTGCTGTGGCAGGCCCTACCACAGATGAGAAGAGGAGTGGAAGGATAGTGGCTGCTGTGGCAGGTCCTACCACAGATGAGAAGAGAAGTGGAAGGCCAGTGGCTCATGTGGCAGGCCCTACCACACATGAGAAGAGGAGTGGAAGGATAGTGGCTGCTGTGGCAGGCCCTACCACAGATGAGAAGAGGAGTGGAAGGATAGTGGCTGCTGTGGAAGGTCCTACCACAGATGAGAAAAGAAGTGGAAGGCCAGTGGCTGCTGCGAAAGGTCCTACCACAGATGAGAAGAGGAGTGGAAGGCCAGTGGTTGCTGTGGCAGGCCCTACCACAGATGAGAAGAGGAGTGGAAGGATAGTGGCTGCTGTGGCAGGTCCTACCAGAGATGAGAAGAGGAGTGGAAGGCCAGTGGCTGCTGTGGCAGGTCCTACCACAGATGAGAAGAGGAGTGGAAGGTCAGTGGCTGCTGTGGCAGGCCCTATCACACATGAGAAGAGGAGTGGAAGGATAGTGGCTGCTGCGACAGATCCTACCATAGATGAGAAGAGAGGTGGAAGGCCAGTGGCTTCTGTGGTAGGTCCTACCTCAGATGAGAAGTGGAAGGCCAGTGGCTGCTGTGGCAGGTCCTCCCACACATGAGAAGAGAAGTGGAAGGTCAGTGGCTGTTGTGGCAGGTCCTACCACAGATGAGAAGAGGAGTGGAAGTCCAGTGGCTCCTGCGACAGATCCTACCATAGATGAGAAGAGAAGTGGAAGGCCAGTGGCTGCTGTAGCAGGTCCTACCACAGATGAGAATTGGAAAGCCAGTAGCTGCTGTGGCAGGTCCTACCAGAGATGAGAAGAGGAGTGGAAGGCCAGTGGCTGCTGTGGCAGGTCCTACCACAGATGAGAAGAGGAGTGGAAGGTCAGTGGCTGCTGTGGCAGGCCCTACCACAGATGAGAAGAGGAGTGGAAGGATAGTGGCTGCTGTGGCAGGTCTTACCACAGATGAGAAGAGGAGTGGAAGGTCAGTGGCTGCTGTTCCAGGTCCTACCACAGATGAGAAGAGGAGTAGAAGGCTAGTGGCTGCTGTGGCAGGCCCTACCACAGATGAGAAGAGGAGTGGAATGATAGTGGCTGCTGTGGCAGGTCCTACCACAGATGAGAAAAGAAGTGGAAGGCCAGTGGCTGCTGCGAAAGGTCCTACCACAGATGAGAAGAGGAGTGGAAGGCCAGTGGCTGCTGCGACATATCCTACCATAGATGAGAAGAGAAGTGGAAGGTCAGTGGCTGCTCTGTCAGGTATTACCACAGATGAGAAGAGAAATGGAAGGCCAGTGGCTGCTGTGGCAGGCCCTACCAAAGATGAGAAGAGGAGTGGAAGGCCAGTGGCTGCTGTGGAAGATCCTACCACAGATTGGAAGAGAAGAGGAAGGCGAGTGGTTGCTGTGGCAGGCCCTATCACAGGTGAGAAGAGTAGTGGAAGGCCAGTGGGTCATGTGGCAGGCCCTACCACAGATAAGAAGAGGAGTGGAAGGCCAGTGGTTGCTGTGGCAGACCCTACCACAGATGAGAAGAGGAGTGGAAGGCCAGTGGCTGCTGTGGCAGGTCCTACCAGAGATGAGAAGAGGAGTGGAAGGCCAGTGGCTGCTGTGGCAGGCCCTACCACAGATGAGAAGAGGAGTGGAAGGATAGTGGCTGCTGTGGCAGGTCCTACCACAGATGAGAAGAGAAGTGGAAGGCCAGTGGCTCATGTGGCAGGCCCTACCACAGATGAGAAGAGAAGTGGAAGGCCAGTGGTTGCTGTGGCAGGCCCTACCACAGATGAGAAGAGGAGTGGAAGGATAGTGGCTACTGTGGCAGGTCTTACCACGGATGAGAAGAGGAGTGGAAGGCCAGTGGCTGCTGTTCCAGGTCCTACCACAGATGAGAAGAGGAGTAGAAGGCTAGTGGCTGCTGTGGCAGGCCCTACCACAGATGAGAAGAGGAGTGGAATGATAGTGGCTGCTGTGGCAGGTCCTACCACAGATGAGAAAAGAAGTGGAAGGCCAGTGGCTGCTGCAAAAGGTCCTACCACAGATGAGAAGAGGAGTGGAAGGCCAGTGGCTGCTGCGACATATCCTACCATAGATGAGAAGAGAAGTGGAAGGTCAGTGGCTGCTCTGTCAGGTCTTACCACAGATGAGAAGAGAAATGGAAGGCCAGTGGCTGCTGTGGCAGGCCCTACCAAAGATGAGAAGAGGAGTGGAAGGCCAGTGGCTGCTGTGGAAGATCCTACCACAGATTGGAAGAGAAGTGGAAGGCGAGTGGTTGCTGTGGCAGGCCTTATCACAGGTGAGAAAAGTAGTGGAAGGCCAGTGGGTCATGTGGCAGGCCCTACAACAAATAAGAAGAGGAGTGGAAGGCCAGTGGTTGCTGTGGCAGACCCTACCACAGATGAGAAGAGGAGTGGAATGCCAGTGGCTGCTGTGGCAAGTCCTACCAGAGATGAGAAGAGGAGTGGAAGGCCAGTGGCTGCTGTGGCAGGTCCTACCACAGATGAGAAGAGGAGTGGAAGGTCAGTGGCTGCTGTGGCAGGCCCTACCACAGATGAGAAGAGGAGTGGAAGGATAGTGGCTGCTGTGGCAGGTCCTACCACAGATGAGAAGAGAAGTGGAAGGCCAGTGGCTCATGTGGCAGGCCCTACCACAGATGAGAAGAGGAGTGGAAGGCCAGTGGCTGCCGTGGCAGGTCCTACCAGAGATGAGAAGAGAAGTGGAAGGCTAGTGGCTGCTGTGGCAGGCCCTACCACAGATGAGAAGAGGAGTGGAAGGATAGTGGCTGCTGTGGCAGGTCCTACCACAGATGAGAAGAGAAGTGGAAGGCCAGTGGCTCATGTGGCAGGCCCTACCACAGATGAAAAGAGGAGTGGAAGGCCAGTGGTTGCCGTGGCAGGTCCTACCAGAGATGAGAAGAGAAGTGGAAGGCTAGTGGCTGCTGTGGCAGGCCCTACCACAGATGAGAAGAGGAGTGGAAGGATAGTGGCTGCTGTGGCAGGTCCTACCACAGATGAGAAAAGAAGTGGAAGGCCAGTGGCTGCTGCGAAAGGTCCTACCACAGATGAGAAGAGGAGTGGAAGGATAGTGGCTGCTGTGGCAGGTCCTACCACAGATGAGAGGAGAAGTGGAAGGCCAGTGGCTCATGTGGCAGGCCCTACCACAGATGAGAAGAGAGGTGGAAGGACAGTGGCTGCTGCGGCAGGTCCTACCACAGTTGAGAAGAGAAGTGGAAGGCCAGTGGCTCATGTGGCAGGCCTTACCACAGATGAGAAGAGGAGTGGAAGGATAGTGGCTGCTGTGGAAGGTCCTACCACAGATGAGAAGAGAAGTGGAAGGCTAGTGGCTGCTGTGGCAGGTCCTACCACAGATGAGAAGAGAAGTGGAAGGCCAATGGCTGCTGTGGCAGGTCCTACCACAGATGAGAAGAGAAGTGGAAGGCCAGTGGCTCATGTGACAGGCCCTACCACAGATGAGAAGAGGAGTGGAAGGCCAGTGGCTGCTGCGAAAGGTTCTACCACAGATGAGAAGAGGAGTGGAAGGCCAGTGGCTCATGTGGCAGGCCCTACCACAGATGAGAAGAGGAGTGGAAGGCCAGTGGCTGCTGCGAAAGGTTCTACCACAGATGAGAAGAGGAGTGGAAGGCCAGTGGCTCATGTGGCAGGCCCTACCACAGATGAGAAGAGGAGTGGAAGGCCAGTGGCTGCTGCGAAAGGTTCTACCACAGATGAGAAGAGGAGTGGAAGGCCAGTGGCTGCTGTGGCAGGCCCTACCACAGATGAGAAGAGGAGTGGACGGTCAGTGGCTGCTGCGGCTGGTCCTACCACAGAATGAGATCACATGAGCAGTGGAAGAGCAGGATCCCAAGAATCTTTAGATAGTAAGCAATAGCTAGAGGTGAATTCTATATAATTCTACATAGTCATGGAACAGGAACACAATGAAGAGAAGAATCGCGTTGCTTTAGCCATTGATCCATAAAATTTACATTAATATTCAATTTTAATAATAATTCAATTTTCTGTCATGTGTGAGACAAGGAAGGATAACACGGGATTGGGAATATACCATGTCCTATTCCTTAGACTACAGAGCCATGGCTACGAGGCCTGGGAACAATGCGACATCAGGCGTGCTCCGGAGCTGTACATCACTCTGGCATGCAGTGGCTCTTTGTTAATCTCACTATCTGCTTCAAACACCTGAGCTCTCCAGAGAAAGCCATTCACTGCGCCAGAATAGACACTGAAGGAGGGAGAGATTTTTTTTTTCCATTTTCTGCTACTGTACCCAAAGTCGCGGATCTATTCTACAGACCCCTTCTTTGTGGAGAAACAAATGAGTCAAAGTGTGACGGATACTTTCTAGAATTGTCAGCTCATCTGCCCACACCGGAGCCGCTTCTGAGCTGAGATAAATACTCAGCTTTATGCTCAACATTTCATAGGACATTTGCAATTCGGTTTGTGTTTTGCTCAGATGTTCCTGAATTCAGGCAGAGATTTATCCTCCCGTAGCCTTTGGTTCATGCCTGACTGCCATGTTTATCTTTGTACAGGCTGCTTCATTCTCAGCGCCAAATTTACATAATCCTTTCCTACGGTAACCTAACAGAGAATAGTTACATTGAAGTGAGCATAAGGAGCAGAACTACAACCGACTGAGCCTTCTCCGACTGTCAGACTACACAAAGTCTTCTCCAATACTGTAGAGAAAGAGACAGGAATGAGGGAAGATGGCAACGATAGGAGGGATCATTCTGAAGGTCATAAGACTTGTATGTGGAGCTTCATCGTCCCAGCTTTCCACAGGAAGCTTCTAGAACTGCTGGGACTCTTGATCAGTTCATTGTGAGCAGCAGATTGTTGGCCATTGTCAGTGGTGCCCAGTGAGTTCAGCTTCTAGTCCAGAGGAAGGCAATCTTGTTTGTTTGGCGTGCCGATTTTAAATTAAAAAATCAAAGATGAGGTCCGCGGAGTGCAGCGCAATAATTGTAAGGCTGACGACCCCTATACTAAAGTCATATAACGCAAACCGTAACATAGCGGTGCTGTCATATTGCGCTCCCAGCCGCATGCGTATACAGCTATTAGCCTGTATACACCTGTACTTTCCCATTAGAAGCAATGTAAGTACATGTGTACCCCACAATTACTGGTAACTGTATATGACTGGGGCAGTGAGGTAACACCTGTAGTGGGCGACACACTATGTACCTGGATGCTGCATCCTCGGCCGCTGGTACTTTCCTATTACATGTGATGTAAGTACATGTGTACCCCACAATTACTGGTAACTGTATATGACTGGGGGCAGTGAGGTAACACCTGTAGGGGGCGACACACTATGTACCTGGATGCTGCATCCCGGCCGCTGGTACTTTCCTATTACATGTGATGTAAGTACATGTGTACCCCACAATTACTGGTAACTGTATATGACTGGGGGCAGTGAGGTAACACCTGTAGGGGGCGACACACTATGTACCTGGATGCTGCATCCCCGGCCGCTGGTACTTTCCTACTACATGTGATGTAAGTACATGTGTACCCCACAATTACTGGTAACTGTATATGACTGGGGGAAGTGTGAGGTAACACCTGTAGGGGGCGACACACTATGTACCTGGATGCTGCATCCTCGGCCGCTGGTACTTTCCTATTACATGTGATGTAAGTACATGTGTACCCCACAATTACTGGTAACTGTATATGACTGGGGGCAGTGTGAGGTAACACCTGTAGGGGGCGACACACTATGTACCTGGATGCTGCATCCTCGGCCGCTGGTACTTTCCTATTACATGTGATGTAAGTACATGTGTACCCCACAATTACTGGTAACTGTATATGACTGGGGCAGTGAGGTAACACCTGTAGGGGGCGACACACTATGTACCTGGATGCTGCATCCTCGGCCGCTGGTACTTTCCTATTACATGTGATGTAAGTACATGTGTACCCCACACTGGTAACTGTATATGACTGGGGGCAGTGAGAGGTAACACCTGTAGGGGGCGACACACTATGTACCTGGATGCCGCATCCCCGGCCGCTGGTACTTTCCTATTACATGTGATGTAAGTACATGTGTACCCCACAATTACTGGTAACTGTATATGACTGGGGGCAGTGAGGTAACACCTGTAGGGGGCGACACACTATGTACCTGGATGCTGCATCCTCGGCCGCTGGTACTTTCCTATTACATGTGATGTAAGTACATGTGTACCCCACACTGGTAACTGTATATGACTGGGGGCAGTGAGGTAACACCTGTAGGGGGCGACACACTATGTACCTGGATGCTGCATCCTCAGCCGCTGGTACTTTCCTATTACATGTGATGTAAGTACATGTGTACCCCACAATTACTGGTAACTGTATATGACTGGGGGCAGTGAGGTAACACCTGTAGGGGGCGACACACTATGTACCTGGATGCTGCATCCCCCGGCCGCTGGTACTTTCCTATTACATGTGATGTAAGTACATGTGTACCCCACAATTACTGGTAACTGTATATGACTGGGGGCAGTGAGGTAACACCTGTAGGGGGCGACACACTATGTACCTGGATGCTGCATCCCCGGCCGCTGGTACTTTCCTATTACATGTGATGTAAGTACATGTGTACCCCACAATTACTGGTAACTGTATATGACTGGGGGCAGTGAGGTAACACCTGTAGGGGGCGACACACTATGTACCTGGATGCTGCATCCCCGGCCGCTGGTACTTTCCTATTACATGTGATGTAAGTACATGTGTACCCCACAATTACTGGTAACTGTATATGACTGGGGGCAGTGAGGTAACACCTGTAGGGGGCGACACACTATGTACCTGGATGCTGCATCCCCGGCCGCTGGTACTTTCCTATTACATGTGATGTAAGTACATGTGTACCCCACAATTACTGGTAACTGTATATGACTGGGGGCAGTGAGGTAACACCTGTAGGGGGCGACACACTATGTACCTGGATGCTGCATCCCCGGCCGCTGGTACTTTCCTATTACATGTGATGTAAGTACATGTGTACCCCACAATTACTGGTAACTGTATATGACTGGGGGCAGTGTGAGGTAACACCTGTAGGGGGCGACACACTATGTACCTGGATGCTGCATCCCCGGCCGCTGGTACTTTCCTATTACATGTGATGTAAGTACATGTGTACCCCACAACTGGTAACTGTATATGACTGGGGGCAGTGAGAGGTAACACCTGTAGGGGGCGACACACTATGTACCTGGATGCTGCATCCCCGGCCGCTGGTACTTTCCTATTACATGTGATGTAAGTACATGTGTACCCCACAATTACTGGTAACTGTATATGACTGGGGGCAGTGTGAGGTAACACCTGTAGGGGGCGACACACTATGTACCTGGATGCTGCATCCCCGGCCGCTGGTACTTTCCTATTACATGTGATGTAAGTACATGTGTACCCCACAATTACTGGTAACTGTATATGACTGGGGGCAGTGAGGTAACACCTGTAGGGGGCGACACACTATGTACCTGGATGCTGCATCCCCGGCCGCTGGTACTTTCCTATTACATGTGATGTAAGTACATGTGTACCCCACAATTACTGGTAACTGTATATGACTGGGGGCAGTGAGGTAACACCTGTGGGGGGCGACACACTATGTACCTGGATGCTGCATCCTCGGCCGCTGGTACTTTCCTATTACATGTGATGTAAGTACATGTGTACCCCACAATTACTGGTAACTGTATATGACTGGGGGCAGTGGAGGTAACACCTGTAGGGGGCGACACACTATGTACCTGGATGCTGCATCCCCGGCCGCTGGTACTTTCCCATTACATGTGATGTAAGTACATGTGTACCCCACAATTACTGGTAACTGTATATGACTGGGGGCAGTGAGGTAACACCTGTAGGGGGCGACACACTATGTACCTGGATGCTGCATCCCCGGCCGCTGGTACTTTCCTATTACATGTGATGTAAGTACATGTGTACCCCACAATTACTGGTAACTGTATATGACTGGGGGCAGTGAGGTAACACCTGTAGGGGGCGACACACTATGTACCTGGATGCTGCATCCCCGGCCGCTGGTACTTTCCTATTACATGTGATGTAAGTACATGTGTACCCCACAATTACTGGTAACTGTATATGACTGGGGGCAGTGTGAGGTAACACCTGTAGGGGGCGACACACTATGTACCTGGATGCTGCATCCCCGGCCGCTGGTACTTTCCTATTACATGTGATGTAAGTACATGTGTACCCCACAATTACTGGTAACTGTATATGACTGGGGGCAGTGTGAGGTAACACCTGTAGGGGGCGACACACTATGTACCTGGATGCTGCATCCCCGGCCGCTGGTACTTTCCTATTACATGTGATGTAAGTACATGTGTACCCCACAATTACTGGTAACTGTATATGACTGGGGGCAGTGAGGTAACACCTGTAGGGGGCGACACACTATGTACCTGGATGCTGCATCCCCGGCCGCTGGTACTTTCCTATTACATGTGATGTAAGTACATGTGTACCCCACAATTACTGGTAACTGTATATGACTGGGGGCAGTGAGGTAACACCTGTAGGGGGCGACACACTATGTACCTGGATGCTGCATCCTCGGCCGCTGGTACTTTCCTATTACATGTGATGTAAGTACATGTGTACCCCACACTGGTAACTGTATATGACTGGGGGCAGTGAGGTAACACCTGTAGGGGGCGACACACTATGTACCTGGATGCTGCATCCCCGGCCGCTGGTACTTTCCTATTACATGTGATGTAAGTACATGTGTACCCCACAATTACTGGTAACTGTATATGACTGGGGGCAGTGAGGTAACACCTGTAGGGGGCGACACACTATGTACCTGGATGCTGCATCCTCGGCCGCTGGTACTTTCCTATTACATGTGATGTAAGTACATGTGTACCCCACAATACTGGTAACTGTATATGACTGGGGCAGTGAGGTAACACCTGTAGGGGGCGACACACTATGTACCTGGATGCTGCATCCTCGGCCGCTGGTACTTTCCTATTACATGTGATGTAAGTACATGTGTACCCCACAATTACTGGTAACTGTATATGACTGGGGGCAGTGTGAGGTAACACCTGTAGGGGGCGACACACTATGTACCTGGATGCTGCATCCTCGGCCGCTGGTACTTTCCTATTACATGTGATGTAAGTACATGTGTACCCCACAATTACTGGTAACTGTATATGACTGGGGGCAGTGAGGTAACACCTGTAGGGGGCGACACACTATGTACCTGGATGCTGCATCCTCGGCCGCTGGTACTTTCCTATTACATGTGATGTAAGTACATGTGTACCCCACACTGGTAACTGTATATGACTGGGGGCAGTGAGGTAACACCTGTAGGGGGCGACACACTATGTACCTGGATGCTGCATCCCCGGCCGCTGGTACTTTCCTATTACATGTGATGTAAGTACATGTGTACCCCACAATTACTGGTAACTGTATATGACTGGGGGCAGTGAGGTAACACCTGTAGGGGGCGACACACTATGTACCTGGATGCTGCATCCCCGGCCGCTGGTACTTTCCTATTACATGTGATGTAAGTACATGTGTACCCCACAATTACTGGTAACTGTATATGACTGGGGGCAGTGAGGTAACACCTGTAGGGGGCGACACACTATGTACCTGGATGCTGCATCCCCGGCCGCTGGTACTTTCCTATTACATGTGATGTAAGTACATGTGTACCCCACAATTACTGGTAACTGTATATGACTGGGGGCAGTGAGGTAACACCTGTAGGGGGCGACACACTATGTACCTGGATGCTGCATCCCCGGCCGCTGGTACTTTCCTATTACATGTGATGTAAGTACATGTGTACCCCACAATTACTGGTAACTGTATATGACTGGGGGCAGTGAGGTAACACCTGTAGGGGGCGACACACTATGTACCTGGATGCTGCATCCCCGGCCGCTGGTACTTTCCTATTACATGTGATGTAAGTACATGTGTACCCCACAATTACTGGTAACTGTATATGACTGGGGGCAGTGTGAGGTAACACCTGTAGGGGGCGACACACTATGTACCTGGATGCTGCATCCCCGGCCGCTGGTACTTTCCTATTACATGTGATGTAAGTACATGTGTACCCCACAATTACTGGTAACTGTATATGACTGGGGGCAGTGTGAGGTAACACCTGTAGGGGGCGACACACTATGTACCTGGATGCTGCATCCCCGGCCGCTGGTACTTTCCTATTACATGTGATGTAAGTACATGTGTACCCCACAATTACTGGTAACTGTATATGACTGGGGGCAGTGAGGTAACACCTGTAGGGGGCGACACACTATGTACCTGGATGCTGCATCCCCGGCCGCTGGTACTTTCCTATTACATGTGATGTAAGTACATGTGTACCCCACAATTACTGGTAACTGTATATGACTGGGGGCAGTGAGGTAACACCTGTAGGGGGCGACACACTATGTACCTGGATGCTGCATCCCCGGCCGCTGGTACTTTCCTATTACATGTGATGTAAGTACATGTGTACCCCACAATTACTGGTAACTGTATATGACTGGGGGCAGTGAGGTAACACCTGTAGGGGGCGACACACTATGTACCTGGATGCTGCATCCCCGGCCGCTGGTACTTTCCTATTACATGTGATGTAAGTACATGTGTACCCCACACTGGTAACTGTATATGACTGGGGGCAGTGAGGTAACACCTGTAGGGGGCGACACACTATGTACCTGGATGCTGCATCCCCGGCCGCTGGTACTTTCCTATTACATGTGATGTAAGTACATGTGTACCCCACAATTACTGGTAACTGTATATGACTGGGGGCAGTGAGGTAACACCTGTAGGGGGCGACACACTATGTACCTGGATGCTGCATCCTCGGCCGCTGGTACTTTCCTATTACATGTGATGTAAGTACATGTGTACCCCACAATACTGGTAACTGTATATGACTGGGGGCAGTGAGGTAACACCTGTAGGGGGCGACACACTATGTACCTGGATGCTGCATCCCCGGCCGCTGGTACTTTCCTATTACATGTGATGTAAGTACATGTGTACCCCACAATTACTGGTAACTGTATATGACTGGGGGCAGTGAGGTAACACCTGTAGGGGGCGACACACTATGTACCTGGATGCTGCATCCCCGGCCGCTGGTACTTTCCTATTACATGTGATGTAAGTACATGTGTACCCCACAATTACTGGTAACTGTATATGACTGGGGGCAGTGAGGTAACACCTGTAGGGGGCGACACACTATGTACCTGGATGCTGCATCCTCGGCCGCTGGTACTTTCCTATTACATGTGATGTAAGTACATGTGTACCCCACAATTACTGGTAACTGTATATGACTGGGGGCAGTGTGAGGTAACACCTGTAGGGGGCGACACACTATGTACCTGGATGCTGCATCCCCGGCCGCTGGTACTTTCCTATTACATGTGATGTAAGTACATGTGTACCCCACAACTGGTAACTGTATATGACTGGGGGCAGTGAGGTAACACCTGTAGGGGGGCGACACACTATGTACCTGGATGCTGCATCCTCGGCCGCTGGTACTTTCCTATTACATGTGATGTAAGTACATGTGTACCCCACACTGGTAACTGTATATGACTGGGGGCAGTGAGGTAACACCTGTAGGGGGCGACACACTATGTACCTGGATGCTGCATCCCCGGCCGCTGGTACTTTCCTATTACATGTGATGTAAGTACATGTGTACCCCACAATTACTGGTAACTGTATATGACTGGGGGCAGTGAGGTAACACCTGTAGGGGGCGACACACTATGTACCTGGATGCTGCATCCCCGGCCGCTGGTACTTTCCTATTACATGTGATGTAAGTACATGTGTACCCCACAATTACTGGTAACTGTATATGACTGGGGGCAGTGAGGTAACACCTGTAGGGGGCGACACACTATGTACCTGGATGCTGCATCCTCGGCCGCTGGTACTTTCCTATTACATGTGATGTAAGTACATGTGTACCCCACAATTACTGGTAACTGTATATGACTGGGGGCAGGTGAGGTAACACCTGTAGGGGGCGACACACTATGTACCTGGATGCTGCATCCTCGGCCGCTGGTACTTTCCTATTACATGTGATGTAAGTACATGTGTACCCCACAACTGGTAACTGTATATGACTGGGGGCAGTGAGGTAACACCTGTAGGGGGCGACACACTATGTACCTGGATGCTGCATCCCCGGCCGCTGGTACTTTCCTATTACATGTGATGTAAGTACATGTGTACCCCACAATTACTGGTAACTGTATATGACTGGGGGCAGTGAGGTAACACCTGTAGGGGGCGACACACTATGTACCTGGATGCTGCATCCCCGGCCGCTGGTACTTTCCTATTACATGTGATGTAAGTACATGTGTACCCCACAATTACTGGTAACTGTATATGACTGGGGGCAGGTGAGGTAACACCTGTAGGGGGCGACACACTATGTACCTGGATGCTGCATCCCCGGCCGCTGGTACTTTCCTATTACATGTGATGTAAGTACATGTGTACCCCACATACTGGTAACTGTATATGACTGGGGGCAGGTGAGGTAACACCTGTAGGGGGCGACACACTATGTACCTGGATGCTGCATCCCCGGCCGCTGGTACTTTCCTATTACATGTGATGTAAGTACATGTGTACCCCACAATTACTGGTAACTGTATATGACTGGGGGCAGTGAGGTAACACCTGTAGGGGGCGACACACTATGTACCTGGATGCTGCATCCTCGGCCGCTGGTACTTTCCTATTACATGTGATGTAAGTACATGTGTACCCCACAATTACTGGTAACTGTATATGACTGGGGGCAGTGAGGTAACACCTGTAGGGGGCGACACACTATGTACCTGGATGCTGCATCCTCGGCCGCTGGTACTTTCCTATTACATGTGATGTAAGTACATGTGTACCCCACAATTACTGGTAACTGTATATGACTGGGGGCAGTGTGAGGTAACACCTGTAGGGGGCGACACACTATGTACCTGGATGCTGCATCCCCGGCCGCTGGTACTTTCCTATTACATGTGATGTAAGTACATGTGTACCCCACAATTACTGGTAACTGTATATGACTGGGGGCAGTGAGGTAACACCTGTAGGGGGCGACACACTATGTACCTGGATGCTGCATCCCCGGCCGCTGGTACTTTCCTATTACATGTGATGTAAGTACATGTGTACCCCACAATTACTGGTAACTGTATATGACTGGGGGCAGTGAGGTAACACCTGTAGGGGGCGACACACTATGTACCTGGATGCTGCATCCCCGGCCGCTGGTACTTTCCTATTACATGTGATGTAAGTACATGTGTACCCCACAATTACTGGTAACTGTATATGACTGGGGGCAGTGTGAGGTAACACCTGTAGGGGGCGACACACTATGTACCTGGATGCTGCATCCTCGGCCGCTGGTACTTTCCTATTACATGTGATGTAAGTACATGTGTACCCCACACTGGTAACTGTATATGACTGGGGGCAGTGTGAGGTAACACCTGTAGGGGGCGACACACTATGTACCTGGATGCTGCATCCCCGGCCGCTGGTACTTTCCTATTACATGTGATGTAAGTACATGTGTACCCCACAATTACTGGTAACTGTATATGACTGGGGGCAGTGTGAGGTAACACCTGTAGGGGGCGACACACTATGTACCTGGATGCTGCATCCCCGGCCGCTGGTACTTTCCTATTACATGTGATGTAAGTACATGTGTACCCCACAATTACTGGTAACTGTATATGACTGGGGGCAGTGTGAGGTAACACCTGTAGGGGGCGACACACTATGTACCTGGATGCTGCATCCCCGGCCGCTGGTACTTTCCTATTACATGTGATGTAAGTACATGTGTACCCCACAATTACTGGTAACTGTATATGACTGGGGGCAGTGAGGTAACACCTGTAGGGGGCGACACACTATGTACCTGGATGCTGCATCCCCGGCCGCTGGTACTTTCCTATTACATGTGATGTAAGTACATGTGTACCCCACAATTACTGGTAACTGTATATGACTGGGGGCAGTGTGAGGTAACACCTGTAGGGGGCGACACACTATGTACCTGGATGCTGCATCCCCGGCCGCTGGTACTTTCCTATTACATGTGATGTAAGTACATGTGTACCCCACAATTACTGGTAACTGTATATGACTGGGGGCAGTGTGAGGTAACACCTGTAGGGGGCGACACACTATGTACCTGGATGCTGCATCCCCGGCCGCTGGTACTTTCCTATTACATGTGATGTAAGTACATGTGTACCCCACAATTACTGGTAACTGTATATGACTGGGGGCAGTGTGAGGTAACACCTGTAGGGGGCGACACACTATGTACCTGGATGCTGCATCCCCGGCCGCTGGTACTTTCCTATTACATGTGATGTAAGTACATGTGTACCCCACAATTACTGGTAACTGTATATGACTGGGGGCAGTGAGGTAACACCTGTAGGGGGCGACACACTATGTACCTGGATGCTGCATCCCCGGCCGCTGGTACTTTCCTATTACATGTGATGTAAGTACATGTGTACCCCACAATTACTGGTAACTGTATATGACTGGGGGCAATGTGAGGTAACACCTGTAGGGGGCGACACACTATGTACCTGGATGCTGCATCCCCGGCCGCTGGTACTTTCCTATTACATGTGATGTAAGTACATGTGTACCCCACACTGGTAACTGTATATGACTGGGGGCAGTGAGGTAACACCTGTAGGGGGCGACACACTATGTACCTGGATGCTGCATCCTCGGCCGCTGGTACTTTCCTATTACATGTGATGTAAGTACATGTGTACCCCACACTGGTAACTGTATATGACTGGGGGCAGTGTGAGGTAACACCTGTAGGGGGCGACACACTATGTACCTGGATGCTGCATCCTCGGCCGCTGGTACTTTCCTATTACATGTGATGTAAGTACATGTGTACCCCACAATTACTGGTAACTGTATATGACTGGGGGCAGTGAGGTAACACCTGTAGGGGGCGACACACTATGTACCTGGATGCTGCATCCTCGGCCGCTGGTACTTTCCTATTACATGTGATGTAAGTACATGTGTACCCCACACTGGTAACTGTATATGACTGGGGGCAGTGAGGTAACACCTGTAGGGGGCGACACACTATGTACCTGGATGCTGCATCCCCGGCCGCTGGTACTTTCCTATTACATGTGATGTAAGTACATGTGTACCCCACAATTACTGGTAACTGTATATGACTGGGGGCAGTGAGGTAACACCTGTAGGGGGCGACACACTATGTACCTGGATGCTGCATCCTCGGCCGCTGGTACTTTCCTATTACATGTGATGTAAGTACATGTGTACCCCACAATTACTGGTAACTGTATATGACTGGGGGCAGTGTGAGGTAACACCTGTAGGGGGCGACACACTATGTACCTGGATGCTGCATCCTCGGCCGCTGGTACTTTCCTATTACATGTGATGTAAGTACATGTGTACCCCACAATTACTGGTAACTGTATATGACTGGGGGCAGGTGAGGTAACACCTGTAGGGGGCGACACACTATGTACCTGGATGCTGCATCCCCGGCCGCTGGTACTTTCCTATTACATGTGATGTAAGTACATGTGTACCCCACAACTGGTAACTGTATATGACTGGGGGCAGTGAGGTAACACCTGTAGGGGGCGACACACTATGTACCTGGATGCTGCATCCCCGGCCGCTGGTACTTTCCTATTACATGTGATGTAAGTACATGTGTACCCCACAATTACTGGTAACTGTATATGACTGGGGGCAGTGAGGTAACACCTGTAGGGGGCGACACACTATGTACCTGGATGCTGCATCCCCGGCCGCTGGTACTTTCCTATTACATGTGATGTAAGTACATGTGTACCCCACAATTACTGGTAACTGTATATGACTGGGGGCAGTGTGAGGTAACACCTGTAGGGGGCGACACACTATGTACCTGGATGCTGCATCCTCGGCCGCTGGTACTTTCCTATTACATGTGATGTAAGTACATGTGTACCCCACAATTACTGGTAACTGTATATGACTGGGGGCAGTGAGGTAACACCTGTAGGGGGCGACACACTATGTACCTGGATGCTGCATCCCCGGCCGCTGGTACTTTCCTATTACATGTGATGTAAGTACATGTGTACCCCACAATTACTGGTAACTGTATATGACTGGGGGCAGTGTGAGGTAACACCTGTAGGGGGCGACACACTATGTACCTGGATGCTGCATCCCCGGCCGCTGGTACTTTCCTATTACATGTGATGTAAGTACATGTGTACCCCACAATTACTGGTAACTGTATATGACTGGGGGCAGTGTGAGGTAACACCTGTAGGGGGCGACACACTATGTACCTGGATGCTGCATCCTCGGCCGCTGGTACTTTCCTATTACATGTGATGTAAGTACATGTGTACCCCACAATTACTGGTAACTGTATATGACTGGGGGCAGTGAGGTAACACCTGTAGGGGGCGACACACTATGTACCTGGATGCTGCATCCCCGGCCGCTGGTACTTTCCTATTACATGTGATGTAAGTACATGTGTACCCCACAATTACTGGTAACTGTATATGACTGGGGGCAGTGAGGTAACACCTGTAGGGGGCGACACACTATGTACCTGGATGCTGCATCCCCGGCCGCTGGTACTTTCCTATTACATGTGATGTAAGTACATGTGTACCCCACAATTACTGGTAACTGTATATGACTGGGGGCAGGTGAGGTAACACCTGTAGGGGGCGACACACTATGTACCTGGATGCTGCATCCCCGGCCGCTGGTACTTTCCTATTACATGTGATGTAAGTACATGTGTACCCCACAATTACTGGTAACTGTATATGACTGGGGGCAGTGAGGTAACACCTGTAGGGGGCGACACACTATGTACCTGGATGCTGCATCCCCGGCCGCTGGTACTTTCCTATTACATGTGATGTAAGTACATGTGTACCCCACACTGGTAACTGTATATGACTGGGGGCAGTGAGGTAACACCTGTAGGGGGCGACACACTATGTACCTGGATGCTGCATCCCCGGCCGCTGGTACTTTCCTATTACATGTGATGTAAGTACATGTGTACCCCACAATTACTGGTAACTGTATATGACTGGGGGCAGTGAGGTAACACCTGTAGGGGGCGACACACTATGTACCTGGATGCTGCATCCCCGGCCGCTGGTACTTTCCTATTACATGTGATGTAAGTACATGTGTACCCCACAATTACTGGTAACTGTATATGACTGGGGGCAGTGAGGTAACACCTGTAGGGGGCGACACACTATGTACCTGGATGCTGCATCCCCGGCCGCTGGTACTTTCCTATTACATGTGATGTAAGTACATGTGTACCCCACAATTACTGGTAACTGTATATGACTGGGGGCATGTGAGGTAACACCTGTAGGGGGCGACACACTATGTACCTGGATGCTGCATCCCCGGCCGCTGGTACTTTCCTATTACATGTGATGTAAGTACATGTGTACCCCACAATTACTGGTAACTGTATATGACTGGGGGCAGGTGAGGTAACACCTGTAGGGGGCGACACACTATGTACCTGGATGCTGCATCCCTCGGCCGCTGGTACTTTCCTATTACATGTGATGTAAGTACATGTGTACCCCACAATTACTGGTAACTGTATATGACTGGGGGCAGTGTGAGGTAACACCTGTAGGGGGCGACACACTATGTACCTGGATGCTGCATCCTCGGCCGCTGGTACTTTCCTATTACATGTGATGTAAGTACATGTGTACCCCACAATTACTGGTAACTGTATATGACTGGGGGCAGTGAGGTAACACCTGTAGGGGGCGACACACTATGTACCTGGATGCTGCATCCCCGGCCGCTGGTACTTTCCTATTACATGTGATGTAAGTACATGTGTACCCCACACTGGTAACTGTATATGACTGGGGGCAGTGAGGTAACACCTGTAGGGGGCGACACACTATGTACCTGGATGCTGCATCCCCGGCCGCTGGTACTTTCCTATTACATGTGATGTAAGTACATGTGTACCCCACAATTACTGGTAACTGTATATGACTGGGGGCAGTGAGGTAACACCTGTAGGGGGCGACACACTATGTACCTGGATGCTGCATCCCCGGCCGCTGGTACTTTCCTATTACATGTGATGTAAGTACATGTGTACCCCACAATTACTGGTAACTGTATATGACTGGGGGCAGTGAGGTAACACCTGTAGGGGGCGACACACTATGTACCTGGATGCTGCATCCTCGGCCGCTGGTACTTTCCTATTACATGTGATGTAAGTACATGTGTACCCCACAATTACTGGTAACTGTATATGACTGGGGGCAGTGTGAGGTAACACCTGTAGGGGGCGACACACTATGTACCTGGATGCTGCATCCCCGGCCGCTGGTACTTTCCTATTACATGTGATGTAAGTACATGTGTACCCCACAATTACTGGTAACTGTATATGACTGGGGGCAGTGAGGTAACACCTGTAGGGGGCGACACACTATGTACCTGGATGCTGCATCCCCGGCCGCTGGTACTTTCCTATTACATGTGATGTAAGTACATGTGTACCCCACAATTACTGGTAACTGTATATGACTGGGGGCAGTGAGGTAACACCTGTAGGGGGCGACACACTATGTACCTGGATGCTGCATCCCCGGCCGCTGGTACTTTCCTATTACATGTGATGTAAGTACATGTGTACCCCACAATTACTGGTAACTGTATATGACTGGGGGCAGTGTGAGGTAACACCTGTAGGGGGCGACACACTATGTACCTGGATGCTGCATCCCCGGCCGCTGGTACTTTCCTATTACATGTGATGTAAGTACATGTGTACCCCACAATTACTGGTAACTGTATATGACTGGGGGCAGGTGAGGTAACACCTGTAGGGGGCGACACACTATGTACCTGGATGCTGCATCCCCGGCCGCTGGTACTTTCCTATTACATGTGATGTAAGTACATGTGTACCCCACAATTACTGGTAACTGTATATGACTGGGGGCAGTGTGAGGTAACACCTGTAGGGGGCGACACACTATGTACCTGGATGCTGCATCCCCGGCCGCTGGTACTTTCCTATTACATGTGATGTAAGTACATGTGTACCCCACAATTACTGGTAACTGTATATGACTGGGGGCAGTGAGGTAACACCTGTAGGGGGCGACACACTATGTACCTGGATGCTGCATCCCCGGCCGCTGGTACTTTCCTATTACATGTGATGTAAGTACATGTGTACCCCACAATTACTGGTAACTGTATATGACTGGGGGCAGTGAGGTAACACCTGTAGGGGGCGACACACTATGTACCTGGATGCTGCATCCCCGGCCGCTGGTACTTTCCTATTACATGTGATGTAAGTACATGTGTACCCCACAATTACTGGTAACTGTATATGACTGGGGGCAGTGAGGTAACACCTGTAGGGGGCGACACACTATGTACCTGGATGCTGCATCCCCGGCCGCTGGTACTTTCCTATTACATGTGATGTAAGTACATGTGTACCCCACAATTACTGGTAACTGTATATGACTGGGGGCAGTGTGAGGTAACACCTGTAGGGGGCGACACACTATGTACCTGGATGCTGCATCCCCGGCCGCTGGTACTTTCCTATTACATGTGATGTAAGTACATGTGTACCCCACATACTGGTAACTGTATATGACTGGGGGCAGTGTGAGGTAACACCTGTAGGGGGCGACACACTATGTACCTGGATGCTGCATCCCCGGCCGCTGGTACTTTCCTATTACATGTGATGTAAGTACATGTGTACCCCACAATTACTGGTAACTGTATATGACTGGGGGCAGTGTGAGGTAACACCTGTAGGGGGCGACACACTATGTACCTGGATGCTGCATCCCCGGCCGCTGGTACTTTCCTATTACATGTGATGTAAGTACATGTGTACCCCACAATTACTGGTAACTGTATATGACTGGGGGCAGTGAGGTAACACCTGTAGGGGGCGACACACTATGTACCTGGATGCTGCATCCCCGGCCGCTGGTACTTTCCTATTACATGTGATGTAAGTACATGTGTACCCCACAATTACTGGTAACTGTATATGACTGGGGGCAGTGTGAGGTAACACCTGTAGGGGGCGACACACTATGTACCTGGATGCTGCATCCCCGGCCGCTGGTACTTTCCTATTACATGTGATGTAAGTACATGTGTACCCCACAATTACTGGTAACTGTATATGACTGGGGGCAGTGTGAGGTAACACCTGTAGGGGGCGACACACTATGTACCTGGATGCTGCATCCCCGGCCGCTGGTACTTTCCTATTACATGTGATGTAAGTACATGTGTACCCCACAATTACTGGTAACTGTATATGACTGGGGGCAGTGTGAGGTAACACCTGTAGGGGGCGACACACTATGTACCTGGATGCTGCATCCCCGGCCGCTGGTACTTTCCTATTACATGTGATGTAAGTACATGTGTACCCCACAATTACTGGTAACTGTATATGACTGGGGGCAGTGAGGTAACACCTGTAGGGGGCGACACACTATGTACCTGGATGCTGCATCCCCGGCCGCTGGTACTTTCCTATTACATGTGATGTAAGTACATGTGTACCCCACAATTACTGGTAACTGTATATGACTGGGGGCAATGTGAGGTAACACCTGTAGGGGGCGACACACTATGTACCTGGATGCTGCATCCTCGGCCGCTGGTACTTTCCTATTACATGTGATGTAAGTACATGTGTACCCCACAATTACTGGTAACTGTATATGACTGGGGGCAGTGAGGTAACACCTGTAGGGGGCGACACACTATGTACCTGGATGCTGCATCCTCGGCCGCTGGTACTTTCCTATTACATGTGATGTAAGTACATGTGTACCCCACACTGGTAACTGTATATGACTGGGGGCAGTGTGAGGTAACACCTGTAGGGGGCGACACACTATGTACCTGGATGCTGCATCCTCGGCCGCTGGTACTTTCCTATTACATGTGATGTAAGTACATGTGTACCCCACAATTACTGGTAACTGTATATGACTGGGGGCAGTGAGGTAACACCTGTAGGGGGCGACACACTATGTACCTGGATGCTGCATCCTCGGCCGCTGGTACTTTCCTATTACATGTGATGTAAGTACATGTGTACCCCACACTGGTAACTGTATATGACTGGGGGCAGTGAGGTAACACCTGTAGGGGGCGACACACTATGTACCTGGATGCCGCATCCCCGGCCGCTGGTACTTTCCTATTACATGTGATGTAAGTACATGTGTACCCCACAATTACTGGTAACTGTATATGACTGGGGGCAGTGAGGTAACACCTGTAGGGGGCGACACACTATGTACCTGGATGCTGCATCCTCGGCCGCTGGTACTTTCCTATTACATGTGATGTAAGTACATGTGTACCCCACAATTACTGGTAACTGTATATGACTGGGGGCAGTGTGAGGTAACACCTGTAGGGGGCGACACACTATGTACCTGGATGCTGCATCCCCGGCCGCTGGTACTTTCCTATTACATGTGATGTAAGTAAATGTGTACCCCACCATTACTGGTAACTGTATATGACTGGGGGCAGTGTGAGGTAACACCTGTAGGGGGCGACACACTATGTACCTGGATGCTGCATCCCCGGCCGCTGGTACTTTCCTATTACATGTGATGTAAGTACATGAGTACCCCACACTGGTAACTGTATATGACTGGGGGCAGTGAGGTAACACCTGTAGGGGGCGACACACTATGTACCTGGATGCTGCATCCCCGGCCGCTGGTACTTTCCTATTACATGTGATGTAAGTACATGTGTACCCCACAATTACTGGTAACTGTATATGACTGGGGGCAGTGAGGTAACACCTGTAGGGGGCGACACACTATGTACCTGGATGCCGCATCCCCGGTCGCTGGTACTTTCCTATTACATGTGATGTAAGTACATGTGTACCCCACAATTACTGGTAACTGTATATGACTGGGGGCAGTGTGAGGTAACACCTGTAGGGGGCGACACACTATGTACCTGGATGCTGCATCCTCGGCCGCTGGTACTTTCCTATTACATGTGATGTAAGTACATGTGTACCCCACAATTACTGGTAACTGTATATGACTGGGGGCAGTGAGGTAACACCTGTAGGGGGCGACACACTATTTACCTGGATGCTGCATCCTCGGCCGCTGGTACTTTCCTATTACATGTGATGTAAGTACATGTGTACCCCATACTGGTAACTGTATATGACTGGGGGCAGTGTGAGGTAACACCTGTAGGGGGCGACACACTATGTACCTGGATGCTGCATCCCCGGTCGCTGGTACTTTCCTATTACATGTGATGTAAGTACATGTGTACCCCACAATTACTGGTAACTGTATATGACTGGGGGCAGTGTGAGGTAACACCTGTAGGGGGCGACACACTATGTACCTGGATGCTGCATCCTCGGCCGCTGGTACTTTCCTATTACATGTGATGTAAGTACATGAGTACCCCACAATTACTGGTAACTGTATATGACTGGGGGCAGTGAGGTAACACCTGTAGGGGGCGACACACTATGTACCTGGATGCTGCATCCTCGGCCGCTGGTACTTTCCTATTACATGTGATGTAAGTACATGTGTACCCCACAATTACTGGTAACTGTATATGACTGGGGGCAGTGAGGTAACACCTGTAGGGGGCGACACACTATGTACCTGGATGCTGCATCCTCGGCCGCTGGTACTTTCCTATTACATGTGATGTAAGTACATGTGTACCCCACAATTACTGGTAACTGTATATGACTGGGGGCAGTGAGGTAACACCTGTAGGGGGCGACACACTATGTACCTGAATGCTGCATCCTCGGCCGCTGGTACTTTCCTATTACATGTGATGTAAGTACATGTGTACCCCACAATTACTGGTAACTGTATATGACTGGGGGCAGTGAGGTAACACCTGTAGGGGGCGACACACTATGTACCTGGATGCTGCATCCTCGGCCGCTGGTACTTTCCTATTACATGTGATGTAAGTACATGTGTACCCCACAATTACTGGTAACTGTATATGACTGGGGGCAGTGAGGTAACACCTGTAGGGGGCGACACACTATGTACCTGGATGCTGCATCCTCGGCCGCTGGTACTTTCCTATTACATGTGATGTAAGTACATGTGTACCCCACAATTACTGGTAACTGTATATGACTGGGGGCAGTGAGGTAACACCTGTAGGGGGCGACACACTATGTACCTGGATGCTGCATCCTCGGCCGCTGGTACTTTCCTATTACATGTGATGTAAGTGCATGTGTACCCCACAATTACTGGTAACTGTATATGACTGGGGGCAGTGAGGTAACACCTGTAGGGGGCGACACACTATGTACCTGGTTCTGTTCTCTTCTCCTCTCCTGGCGATATGTGTAGGGTCCCTGAAGAAAATGATAGGTGTATATGTGGTGGCCCAAGAAGGATTGCAAGGCGGAGATGGTGCCTGAGTGGTGGATATTGGGAGTGGTAGTCACGGTGCAGGTGTCTCGGGTTCTCTCCCTCAGGTACAGCACAGTGGTGGGGAATGCACCTGAGTGGTCGTTGTACTGGACAGGCTCTCCGGGGTACTCCCTCTGGTAAATGATGGGTGTAGTAGTGTGGCCTGGCCCAGGATGTACCCAAGATGGTGGATGGTGCAAGTTAGCTTTAGACACGCACACGGAGGCAAGATGGATGGTGAAAGTAGTGCCAGACTTTACTGAGTGCAGAAAGCTTCAAAACAGCCAACATCAGGTTCACAGGCCAAGCAGATAACTCTCCTCCACAGTATGGAGGTGCGCAGCAAGCTAGTGACGGATAAGAGAGTTCCTCTCATATATAGGAGTATGATGTACCTCGGTGTCCCTCCTTATGTAGGCCTGAGTGTGACCTTGTGCTTTATCTAAATCCTCCTGTTGCTTTAACAGACTGTACCTGTACAGTGTCCATATTAGGACATCCTCAGATATCAGAGTCAAACATCAGATTAATAGCAGTTTACAACAGTGACACCTGACTATGACTTTGATTCTGACAACAACTTTGATTGTGACAACGACTTTGATTCTGACTCTCACTTTGACTCTGACTTTGATTCTGACTTTGATTCTGACACTGACATCTGCAGTTTCTGATTGGCCAACAGATGAGGTCCGCCCCCTATATAACTGTGCTTTACAGGGGCTTCAGACTCTTCAGACCTCAGTCCTCTCAATAGTGGCAGAAGAATCATTTCAGTGCATCAATAGGTACAGACATTTCTGACTTTTACTTATCCTAAATAATACTTCCTTTTTACTGCTCCCTTAGGGGGCGTTCACACTACTGTTGGATGTCTGTTCTGATAGGGTCTGTAAAAAAAAAAATGGACACCTATCATAACAGACCGTAACTGATGTTAATGTGTCCGTTTTTTAGACTCTCCATTTTTGCTTATTTTTTTGTTCTTCTTTCTGAGCATACGCAGAAAAACCCAACAGTATAACGGACGACCGTCCGTTACTTTCAGTTAGCCAAATGAATGGGTTTTTAAGCAATGCGTCGCTAACTTTTCGCTATCCAGTCCCTATCCAGTTTCCTGAGATTTTCGGTCGGATTCGCGGTGGACGGACTCTGGCGCCAGTGTGAACCCACCCTTAGAGAGATTATTTGGATGTATTTCTGCAGCACAGTGTTATAGGTCACGCCCCTTTACTATGAGTCCACGCCCCTTTTTGTACAAGTAATAAAAGTATTTATTACACTTGATGAATGTGGTGCACAACATGTTAGAGAGGATATTTGGTGAAAATGATACCAGAAATGTGGAGCATTTTACTTGATAAATCTCCACCATTGTATGTGCTGGCTGCTTGTATGTATGAAAAACTCAGATGATGTGTGAGTCTGATCTCTGACTGAGTCAGGTATCAGACAACTTTGTGTCAGACAACTTTGTATCAGACCTCTTTTTGTCAGACCTCATGCAGCTTCTCAGCCTGCAGCCTTATACAAGTAACTTCTGCTCCTGAGTGTGAGCAGTGATGTCACTTAGAGGTCAGTCATCCTGCCCAATCACAGTGTAACATTGTACAGTCATGGCCAAAAGTTTTGAGAATGATACAAATATTAATTTTTACAAAGTCTACTGCTTCAGTTTTTCTAATGGCAATTTGCATATACTCCAGAATGTTATAAAGAGTGATCAGCTTAACAGCAATTACTTGCAAAGTCAATATTTGCCTAGAAAATGAACTTTATCCCCCAAAACACATTTCAACATCATTGCAGCCCTGCCTTAAAAGGACCACCTAACATTGTTTCAGTGATTGCTCCAGTAACACAGGTGTGGGTGTTGATGAGGACAGGGCTGGAGATCAATCTGTCATGATTAAGTAAGAATGACACCACTGGACACTTTAAAAGGAGGCTGGTGCTTGCCATCATTGTTTCTCTTCTGTTAACCATGGTTATCTCTAAAGAAACACGTGCAGTCATCATTGCACTGCACAAAAATGGCCTAACTGGGAAGAGTATTGCAGCTAGAAAGATTGCACCTCAGTCAACAATCTATCGCATCATCAAGAACTTCAAGGAGAGAGGTTCCATTGGTGCCAAAAAGGCTCCAGGGCGCCCAAGAAAGACCAGCAAGCGGCAGGACCGTCTCTTAAAAGTGTTTCAGCTGCGGGATCGGGCTACCAGCAGTGCAGAGCTTACTGAGGAATGGCAGCAGGCAGGTGTGAGTACATCTGCACGCACTGTGAGGCGGAGACTCTTGGAGCAAGGCCTGGTCTCAAGGAGGGCAGCAAAGAAGCCACTTCTCTCCAGAAAAAACATCAGGGACAGACTGATATTCTGCAAAAGGTACAGGGAGTGGACTGCTGAGGACTGGGGGAAAGTCATTTTCTCTGATGAATCCCCTTTTCGATTGTTTGGAACATCTGGAAAACAGCTTATTCGGAGAAGAAGAGGTGAGCGCTACCACCAGTCTTGTCTCATGCCAACTGTAAAGCATCCTGAAACCATTCATGTGTGGGGTTGCTTCTCAGCCAAGGGAATCGGCTCTCTCACAGTCTTGCCATGAATAAAGAATGGTACCAGAATGTCCTCCAAGAGCAACTTCTCCCAACCGTCCAAGAGCAGTTTGGCGCTCAACAATGCCTTTTCCAGCATGATGGAGCACCTTGCCATAAAGCAAAGGTGATAACTAAATGGCTCAGGGAACAAAACATAGAGATTTTGGGTCCATGGCCTGGAAACTCCCCAGATCTTAATCCCATTGAGAACTTGTGGTCAATCATCAAGAGACGGGTGGACAAACAAAAACCAACAAATTCAGACAAAATGAAAGCATTGATTCTGCAAGAATGGACTGCTATCAGTCAGGATTTGGTCCAGAAGTTGATTGAGAGCATGCCAGGGAGAATTGCAGAGGTCCTGAAGAAGAAGGGTCAACACTGCAAATATTGACTTGCTGCATTAACTCATTCTAACTGTCAATATAAGCTTCTGTTACTCATAATATGAATGCAATTCTATTTCTGTATGTGATAAAACCATCTGACAAACACACAGAAAAACCAGAGGGCAGCAGATCATGTGAAAATACAATATTTGTGTCATTCTCAAAACTTTTGGCCATGACTGTATGTGCTTCATACTGACTGCTGATTTGTGACTCAATCACAGATGAAAGTCAGAGAACATCTGAGGTTTTCAACCAGCCCAGAAACTGCACAGTGTGAATGAGACCTGTTTAGATGCCATTCACTATGCTGTGCCAGTAAATTGCCACAAGTTAGCCACTGGCAAATTTGTAGATAGCCCAGGGGGTTTTCACTAGGATTCGATATGTTGTCCATTAATGTCCTTTCTCACCAAATCCATGACATGTTTTTTTTTTGCGGACAGAATAACGCGGGGTGCAGGCATTAACCGTCCGTTATTTTTTAACATTAATGTCTATGGCTAACTGAAAGTAACGGACGGTCGTCCGTTATACTGTTGGGTTTTTTCTGCGTATGCTCAGAAAGAAGAACAAAAAAATAAGCAAAAAACGGAGAGTCTAAAAAACGGACACATTAACATCAGTTACGGTCTGTTATGATAGGTGTCCATTTTTTTTTTACAGACCCTATCAGAACAGACATCCAACAGTAGTGTGAACGCCCCCTAAGGGAGAAGTAAAAAGGAAGTATTATTTAGGATAAGTAAAAGTCAGAAATGTCTGTACCTATTGATGCACTGAAATGATTCTTCTGCCACTATTGTGAGGACTGAGGTCTGAAGAGTCTGAAGCCCCTGTAAAGCACAGTTATATAGGGGGCGGACCTCATCTGTTGGCCAATCAGAAACTGCAGATGTCAGTGTCAGAATCAAAGTCAGAGTCAGAATCAAAGTCAGAGTCAGAATCAGAGTCAGAATCAAAGTCAGAGTCAGAATCAAAGTCAGAATCAAAGTCAGAGTCAGAATCAAAGTCAGAATCAAAGTCAGAGTCAGAATCACAGTCAGAATCAAAGTCAGAATCAAAGTCAGAGTCAGAATCAAAGTCAGAGTCAGAATCAAAGTCAGAGTCAGAATCAAAGTCAGAGTCAAAGTCAGAGTCAGAATCAAAGTCAGAATCAAAGTCAGAATCAAAGTCAGAGTCAGAATCAAAGTCAGAATCAAAGTCAGAATCAAAGTCGTTGTCAGAATCAAAGTCAAAGTCGTCAGAATCAAAGTCAAAGTCGTTGTCAGAATCAAAGTCGTTGTCAGAATCAAAGTCAAAGTCAGGTGTCACTGTTGTAAACTGCTATTAATGTGATGTTTGACACTGATATCTGAGGATGTCCTAACCTGGACTCCTGAGACTTGTGGTACTCCACTCTGAACTCTGTGTTAGGGTCCTGTTAGTCCAGCAGTGACCAACAGTGTGGCAACTATCTGCCTCCTAAGACTACACTCCGGCTGTGAGGCGGCAGGTCTGCGGACTATGCTCCACTACCCCCAAACTCTGACTAACTAACCGCCACTGGCAGAACTAGACTAGCCTATACTAGCATGCCTAAAACTCCACCCCAGTGTCTCCACCCCCTTGTCCAAAGAGGGCTAAGTGTTGGGCACTTGTGTTGTGAGGTGCTGTGCATTAACCTTACTAGTGCTGGCACAGATGTAATGGCTGATACAAAACTTCCTGCCATACATGACTGCTGAGGCCATCAGTGGTGTCAGTGATGGCTGGAAAGGACCCAGTCATGTATAGGAGTGACATCACCGAGTCCTTTCCAGCCAGTGCTGAGGCCAATCACATGCAGTGCAGGACTTGTGGCAGGGAAGCAGCGGGCGTGTGCCTGGACTGACAGCAGCAGAGGGCTGAAGACATCGGTAGCCCGGGGACAGGTGAGTATTTTTTTTATGTTTCACCTTCCCCACCTCCTCTCCAATTTGCCCAATACAATCTTTACCAGTAAACTTTATTATTCCCTAGAAAACCCCTTTAATACTGTCCCAATGCCCCCTAATATTATCTCCCTTTACATTCATAAAGCCCCCACTGACCTTTCACTATAATTTATATCCTCTTTTACTAAAGCCCCCTAATATCCCTTATATTAGTTATGGCCTCTTATCTAAGTTCCCAATGCTCCCAACTGACCTCTTATATGTATTAGCCCCATCCCCCCACCCCCAATTACAATGCCCAAAGTGAGTTAAAAAAAGGCGATGCTACTCACCTACCTCCGATCCCCCGAGGAGGAGTCTCCACCGCCAGCACTGCCGCCGCTTACTGAAGACGCAGGACCTGCGTCCTGGCGCGAACGGTGCAGACAGTGACGTCATCGCGCAAACGTCTGTGTCAGGACGCAGACATCTTAGGGCAGCTCGTAGGCCACGGGTCTGAATTGGCTTGTGGTTTACAAGCTACGTACGAACAGAGAATGTATTTTAACTGCATCGGTGTCATGCAGACGCCAATGCAGTTAATATGTGAGGGTAACCTGTGTTGCGGCGGCCCCGAAGTGGACCCCCGAGATTCAGTTGGCCCGGGGCCACCGCCCCCCTGCCCCCCCGCTAGCTACGCCTCTGGCGCCGCTCCATACACTAGTCTGTAGCGGAGGTGTCTGGAGCTGCAATCCCGCTCCCATACAAAAATAGGAGCAGGGCTACTTTCAGCGGCCACATCAACTGATTACTGTAGGGTTCAGTTTTGGGACCCACTGTCACCTGACCTGTCTGATACTCTCCTATGGAGAGGTCATCAGTATCAAATATCTTCAAAACTAAACAACTCTTTTAAAAGTGCTGAAAAAGGACATTGTTAAGATCACACAAATACAGCCTATTAAACTTAGTACTGACCACTTTTGAAACTGCAGCCTGGCCTAGAAGGCCCCTGATGTGGAGGACCCCCGGCAGAACGACCTGTTGCTACTTCCTGCAGTATCTGTTAGCACATAGAGCACAGGCAGGGACCAGGGGGAGGAGTTTCGGCGCGCTGCGCTTCACGTGCCGATGCTCTGCTCTAATCAGTTGCAGGTATCGTTCCCTGCTCAACCTCAGTCAGCCAGTAAGCGGTGAGCAGGAGAAGTAAGCGCTGTAAAAGTCAGCAACGTGCGCTGCTCAGCGCTACACATCTTGGGTTGGTTCCTCACTCGGTTAATATGTCTTCCTCAGCCTGGGAGTGAGGAACCAGTCTAGGATGTGTAGCGCTGAGCAGCTGATGTAGATAGAAATCTTTTGATACCGTTGGTGGGCCCCCACCTTCTCACTGGGCCCGGGGCCATCGCCCCCTCTGCCCCCCCCCCCGCTAGCTACGCCTCTGTGTATAGGGGTCCCTGAAGATAATAATATGCGTAGGGGTCCCTGAGGATAATAATATGTGTAGGGGTCCCTGAGGATAATAATATGTGTAGGGGTCCCTGAGGATAATAATATGTGTAGGGGTCCCTGAGGATAATAATATGTGTAGGGGTCCCTGAGGATAATAATATGTGTAGGGGTCCCTGAGGATACTAATATGTGTAGGGGTCCCTGAGGATAATAATATGTGTAGGGGTCCCTGAAGATAATAATATGCGTAGGGGTCCCTGAGGATAATAATATGTGTAGGGGTCCCTGAGGATAATAATATGTGTAGGGGTCCCTGAGGATAATAATATGTGTAGGGGTCCCTGAGGATAATAATATGTGTAGGGGTCCCTGAGGATAATAATATGTGTAGGGGTCCCTGAAGATAGCGATATGTGTTGGGGTCCCTGAGGATACTAATATGTGTAGGGGTCCTTGAGGATAATAATATGTGTAGGGGTCCCTGAGGATAATAATATGTGTAGGGGTCCCTGAGGATAATAATATGTGTAGGGGTCCCTGAGGATAATAATATGTGTAGGGGTCCCTGAGGATACTAATATGTGTAGGGGTCCCTGAGGATAATAATATGTGTAGGGGTCCTTGAGGATAATAATATGTGTAGGGGTCCCTGAGGACAATATTATGTGTAGGGGTCCCCGAGGATAATAATATGCGTAGGGGTCCCTGAGGATAATAATATGTGTAGGGGTCCCTGAGGATAATAATATGTGTAGGGGTCCCTGAGGATAATAATATGCGTAGGGGTCCCTGAGGATAATAATATGTGTAGGGGTCCCTGAGGATAATAATATGTGTAGGGGTCCCTGAGGATAATAATATGTGTAGGGGTCCCTGAGGATAATAATATGTGTAGGGGTCCCTGAGGATAACAATATGTGTAGGGGTCCCTGAAGATAGCAATATGTGTTGGGGTCCCTGAGGATACTAATATGTGTAGGGGTCCATGAGGATAATAATATGTGTAGGGGTCCCTGAGGATAATAATATGTGTAGGGGTCCCTGAGGATAATAATATGTGTAGGGGTCCCTGAGGATAATAATATGTGTAGGGGTCCCTGAGGATACTAATATGTGTAGGGGTCCCTGAGGATAATAATATGTGTAGGGGTCCCTGAAGATAGCGATATGTGTTGGGGTCCCTGAGGATACTAATATGTGTAGGGGTCCCTGAGGATAATAATATGTGTAGGGGTCCCTGAGGACAATATTATGTGTAGGGGTCCCTGAGGATAATAATATGTGTAGGGGTCCCTGAGGATAATAATATGTGTAGGGGTCCCTGAGGACAATATTATGTGTAGGGGTCCCCGAGGATAATAATATGTGTAGGAGTCCCTGAGGATAATAATATGTGTAGGGGTCCCTGAGGATAATAATATGTGTAGGGGTCCCTGAGGATAATAATATGTGTAGGGGTCCCTGAGGATACTAATATGTGTAGGGGTCCCTGAGGATAATAATATGTGTAGGGGTCCCTGAGGATAATAATATGTGTAGGGGTCCCTGAGGACAATATTATGTGTAGGGGTCCCCGAGGATAATAATATGCGTAGGGGTCCCTGAGGATAATAATATGTGTAGGGGTCCCTGAGGATAATAATATGTGTAGGGGTCCCTGAGGATAATAATATGTGTAGGGGTCCCTGAAGATAGCGATATGTGTTGGGGTCCCTGAGGATACTAATATGTGTAGGGGTCCCTGAGGATAATAATATGTGTAGGGGTCCCTGAGGATAATAATATGTGTAGGGGTCCCTGAGGATAATAATATGTGTAGGGGTCCCTGAGGATAATAATATGTGTAGGGGTCCCTGATGATAATAATATGTGTAGGGGTCCCTGAGGATAATAATATGTGTAGGGGTCCCTGAGGATACTAATATGTGTAGGGGTCCCTGAGGATAATAATATGTGTAGGGGTCCCTGAAGATAATAATATGCGTAGGGGTCCCTGAGGATAATAATATGTGTAGGGGTCCCTGAGGATAATAATATGTGTAGGGGTCCCTGAGGATAATAATATGTGTAGGGGTCCCTGAGGATAATAATATGTGTAGGGGTCCCTGAAGATAGCGATATGTGTTGGGGTCCCTGAGGATACAAATATGTGTAGGGGTCCCTGAGGATAATAATATGTGTAGGGGTCCCTGAGGATAATAATATGTGTAGGGGTCCCTGAAGATAGCGATATGTGTTGGGGTCCCTGAGGATACAAATATGTGTAGGGGTCCCTGAGGATAATAATATGTGTAGGGGTCCCTGAGGATAATAATATGTGTAGGGGTCCCTGAGGATAATAATATGTGTAGGGGTCCCTGAGGATAATAATATGTGTAGGGGTCCCTGAGGATAATAATATGTGTAGGGGTCCCTGAGGATAATAATATGTGTAGGGGTCCCTGAGGATAATAATATGTGTAGGGGTCCCTGAGGATAATAATATGTGTAGGGGTCCCTGAGGATAATAATATGTGTAGGGGTCCCTGAGGATAATAATATGTGTAGGGGTCCCTGAGGATAATAATATGTGTAGGGGTCCCTGAGGATAATAATATGTGTAGGGGTCCCTGAGGATAATAATATGTGTAGGGGTCCCTGAGGATAATAATATGTGTAGGGGTCCCTGAGGATAATAATATGTGTAGGGGTCCCTGAGGATAATAATATGTGTAGGGGTCCCTGAAGATAATAATATGCGTAGGGGTCCCTGAGGATAATAATATGTGTAGGGGTCCCTGAGGATAATAATATGTGTAGGGGTCCCTGAGGATAATAATATGTGTAGGGGTCCCTGAGGATAATAATATGTGTAGGGGTCCCTGAGGATAATAATATGTGTAGGGGTCCCTGAGGATAGCGATATGTGTTGGGGTCCCTGAGGATACTAATATGTGTAGGGGTCCCTGAGGATAATAATATGTGTAGGGGTCCCTGAGGATAATAATATGTGTAGGGGTCCCTGAGGATAATAATATGTGTAGGGGTCCCTGAGGATAATAATATGTGTAGGGGTCCCTGAGGATAATAATATGTGTAGGGGTCCCTGAAGATAGCGATATGTGTTGGGGTCCCTGAGGATACTAATATGTGTAGGGGTCCCTGAGGATAATAATATGTGTAGGGGTCCCTGAGGATAATAATATGTGTAGGGGTCCCTGAGGATAATAATATGTGTAGGGGTCCCTGAGGATAATAATATGTGTAGGGGTCCCTGAGGATAATAATATGTGTAGGGGTCCCTGAGGATAATAATATGTGTAGGGGGCCCTGAGGATACTAATATGTGTAGGGGTCCCTGAGGATAATAATATGTGTAGGGGTCCCTGAAGATAATAATATGCGTAGGGGTCCCTGAGGATAATAATATGTGTAGGGGTCCCTGAGGATAATAATATGTGTAGGGGTCCCTGAGGATAATAATATGTGTAGGGGTCCCTGAAGATAGCGATATGTGTTGGGGTCCCTGAGGATACTAATATGTGTAGGGGTCACTGAGTATAATAATATGTGTAGGGGTCCCTGAGGATAATAATATGTGTAGGGGTCCCTGAGGATAATAATATGTGTAGGGGTCCCTGAGGATAATAATATGTGTAGGGGTCCCTGAGGATAATAATATGTGTAGGGGTCCCTGAGGATAATAATATGTGTAGGGGTCCCTGAGGATAATAATATGTGTAGGGGTCCCTGAAGATAGCGATATGTGTTGGGGTCCCTGAGGATACTAATATGTGTAGGGGTCCCTGAGGATAATAATATGTGTAGGGGTCCCTGAGGATAATAATATGTGTAGGGGTCCCTGAGGATAATAATATGTGTAGGGGTCCCTGAGGATAATAATATGTGTAGGGGTCCCTGAGGATAATAATATGTGTAGGGGTCCCTGAGGATAATAATATGTGTAGGGGTCCCTGAGGATAATAATATGTGTAGGGGTCCCTGAGGATAATAATATGTGTAGGGGTCCCTGAGGATACTAATATGTGTAGGGGTCCCTGAGGATAATAATATGTGTAGGGGTCCCTGAACATAATAATATGCGTAGGGGTCCCTGAGGATAATAATATGTGTAGGGGTCCCTGAGGATAATAATATGTGTAGGGGTCCCTGAGGATAATAATATGTGTAGGGGTCCCTGAAGATAGCGATATGTGTTGGGGTCCCTGAGGATACTAATATGTGTAGGGGTCCCTGAGGATAATAATATGTGTAGGGGTCCCTGAGGATAATAATATGTGTAGGGGTCCCTGAGGATAATAATATGTGTAGGGGTCCCTGAGGATACTAATATGTGTAGGGGTCCCTGAGGATAATAATATGTGTAGGGGTCCTTGAGGATAATAATATGTGTAGGGGTCCCTGAGGACAATATTATGTGTAGGGGTCCCCGAGGATAATAATATGCGTAGGGGTCCCTGAGGATAATAATATGTGTAGGGGTCCCTGAGGATAATAATATGTGTAGGGGTCCCTGAGGATAATAATATGCGTAGGGGTCCCTGAGGATAATAATATGTGTAGGGGTCCCTGAGGACAATATTATGTGTAGGGGTCCCTGAGGATAATAATATGTGTAGGGGTCCCTGAGGATAATAATATGTGTAGGGGTCCCTGAGGATAATAATATGTGTAGGGGTCCCTGAGGATAACAATATGTGTAGGGGTCCCTGAGGATAGCGATATGTGTTGGGGTCCCTGAGGATACTAATATGTGTAGGGGTCCCTGAGGATAATAATATGTGTAGGGGTCCCTGAGGATAATAATATGTGTAGGGGTCCCTGAGGATAATAATATGTGTAGGGGTCCCTGAGGATAATAATATGTGTAGGGGTCCCTGAGGATACTAATATGTGTAGGGGTCCCTGAGGATAATAATATGTGTAGGGGTCCCTGAAGATAGCGATATGTGTTGGGGTCCCTGAGGATACTAATATGTGTAGGGGTCCCTGAGGATAATAATATGTGTAGGGGTCCCTGAGGATAATAATATGTGTAGGGGTCCCTGAGGATAATAATATGTGTAGGGGTCCCTGAGGATAATAATATGTGTAGGGGTCCCTGAGGATAATAATATGTGTAGGGGTCCCTGAGGATAATAATATGTGTAGGGGTCCCTGAGGACAATATTATGTGTAGGGGTCCCTGAGGATAATAATATGTGTAGGGGTCCCTGAGGATAATAATATGTGTAGGGGTCCCTGAGGACAATATTATGTGTAGGGGTCCCCGAGGATAATAATATGTGTAGGGGTCCCTGAGGATAATAATATGTGTAGGGGTCCCTGAGGATAATAATATGTGTAGGGGTCCCTGAGGATAATAATATGTGTAGGGGTCCCTGAGGATACTAATATGTGTAGGGGTCCCTGAGGATAATAATATGTGTAGGGGTCCCTGAGGATAATAATATGTGTAGGGGTCCCTGAGGATAATATTATGTGTAGGGGTCCCCGAGGATAATAATATGCGTAGGGGTCCCTGAGGATAATAATATGTGTAGGGGTCCCTGAGGATAATAATATGTGTAGGGGTCCCTGAGGATAATAATATGCGTAGGGGTCCCTGAGGATAATAATATGTGTAGGGGTCCCTGAGGACAATATTATGTGTAGGGGTCCCTGAGGATAATAATATGTGTAGGGGTCCCTGAGGATAATAATATGTGTAGGGGTCCCTGAGGACAATATTATGTGTAGGGGTCCCTGAGGATAATAATATGTGTAGGGGTCCCTGAGGATAATAATATGTGTAGGGGTCCCTGAGGATAATAATATGCGTAGGGGTCCCTGAGGATAATAATATGTGTAGGGGTCCCTGAGGATAATAATATGCGTAGGGGTCCCTGAGGATAATAATATGTGTAGGGGTCCTGAGGATAATAATATGTGTAGGGGTCCCTGAGGATAATAATATGCGTAGGGGTCCCTGAGGATAATAATATGTGTAGGGGTCCCTGAGGATAATAATATGCGTAGGGGTCCCTGAGGATAATAATATGTGTAGGTGTCCCTGAGGATAATAATATGTGTAGGGGTCCCTGAGGATAATAATATATGTTGGGGTCCCTGAGGATAGTAATATGTGTAGGGGTCCCTGAGGATAATAATATGTGTAGGGGTCCCTGAGGATAATAATATGTGTAGGGGTCCCTGAGGATAATAATATGTGTAGGGGTCTCTGAGGATAATAATATGTGTAGGGGTCCCTGAAGATAGCGATATGTGTTGGGGTCCCTGAGGACAATATTATGTGTAGGGGTCCCTGAGGATAATAATATGTGTAGGGGTCCCTGAGGATAATAATATGTGTAGGGGTCCCTGAGGATAATAATATGTGTAGGGGTCCCTGAGGATAATAATATATATTGGGGTCCCTGAGGATAGTAATATGTGTAGGTGTCCCTGAAGATAGCGATATGTGTTGGGGTCCCTGAGGATAATAATATGTGTAGGGGTCCCTGAAGATAGCGATATGTGTTGGGGTCCCTGAGGATAATAATATGTGTAGGGGTTCCTGAGGATAATATTATGTGTAGGGGTCCCTGAGGATAATAATATGCGTAGGGGTCCCTGAGGATAATATTATGTGTAGGGGTCCCTGAGGATAATAATATGTGTTGGGGTCCCTGAAGATAGCGATATGTGTAGGGGTCCCTGAGGATAATAATATGTGTAGGGGTCCCTGAGGATAATAATATGTGTAGGGGTCCCTGAGGATACTAATATGTGTAGGGGTCCCTGAAGATAATAATATGTGTAGGGGTCCCTGAGGATAATAATATGTGTAGGGGTCCCTGAGGATAATAATATGTGTAGGGGTCCCTGAGGATACTAATATGTGTAGGGGTCCCTGAGGATAATAATATGTGTAGGGGTCCCTGAAGATAATAATATGCGTAGGGGTCCCTGAGGATAATAATATGTGTAGGGGTCCCTGAGGATAATAATATGTGTAGGGGTCCCTGAGGATAATAATATGTGTAGGGGTCCCTGAAGATAGCGATATGTGTTGGGGTCCCTGAGGATACTAATATGTGTAGGGGTCACTGAGGATAATAATATGTGTAGGGGTCCCTGAGGATAATAATATGTGTAGGGGTCCCTGAGGATAATAATATGTGTAGGGGTCCCTGAGGATACTAATATGTGTAGGGGTCCCTGAGGATAATAATATGTGTAGGGGTCCCTGAAGATAATAATATGCGTAGGGGTCCCTGAGGATAATAATATGTGTAGGGGTCCCTGAGGATAATAATATGTGTAGGGGTCCCTGAGGATAATAATATGTGTAGGGGTCCCTGAAGATAGCGATATGTGTTGGGGTCCCTGAGGATACTAATATGTGTAGGGGTCCCTGAGGATAATAATATGTGTAGGGGTCCCTGAGGATAATAATATGTGTAGGGGTCCCTGAGGATAATAATATGTGTAGGGGTCCCTGAGGATACTAATATGTGTAGGGGTCCCTGAGGATAATAATATGTGTAGGGGTCCTTGAGGATAATAATATGTGTAGGGGTCCCTGAGGACAATATTATGTGTAGGGGTCCCCGAGGATAATAATATGCGTAGGGGTCCCTGAGGATAATAATATGTGTAGGGGTCCCTGAGGATAATAATATGTGTAGGGGTCCCTGAGGATAATAATATGCGTAGGGGTCCCTGAGGATAATAATATGTGTAGGGGTCCCTGATGACAATATTATGTGTAGGGGTCCCTGAGGATAATAATATGTGTAGGGGTCCCTGAGGATAATAATATGTGTAGGGGTCCCTGAGGATAATAATATGTGTAGGGGTCCCTGAGGATAACAATATGTGTAGGGGTCCCTGAAGATAGCGATATGTTTTGGGGTCCCTGAGGATACTAATATGTGTAGGGGTCCCTGAGGATAATAATATGTGTAGGGGTCCCTGAGGATAATAATATGTGTAGGGGTCCCTGAGGATAATAATATGTGTAGGGGTCCCTGAGGATAATAATATGTGTAGGGGTCCCTGAGGATACTAATATGTGTAGGGGTCCCTGAGGATAATAATATGTGTAGGGGTCCCTGAAGATAGCGATATGTGTTGGGGTCCCTGAGGATACTAATATGTGTAGGGGTCCCTGAGGATAATAATATGTGTAGGGGTCCCTGAGGATAATAATATGTGTAGGGGTCCCTGAGGATAATAATATGTGTAGGGGTCCCTGAGGATAATAATATGTGTAGGGGTCCCTGAGGATAATAATATGTGTAGGGGTCCCTGAGGATAATAATATGTGTAGGGGTCCCTGAGGACAATATTATGTGTAGGGGTCCCTGAGGATAATAATATGTGTAGGGGTCCCTGAGGATAATAATATGTGTAGGGGTCCCTGAGGACAATATTATGTGTAGGGGTCCCCGATGATAATAATATGTGTAGGAGTCCCTGAGGATAATAATATGTGTAGGGGTCCCTGAGGATAATAATATGTGTAGGGGTCCCTGAGGATAATAATATGTGTAGGGGTCCCTGAGGATACTAATATGTGTAGTGGTCCCTGAGGATAATAATATGTGTAGGGGTCCCTGAGGATAATAATATGTGTAGGGGTCCCAGAGGATAATATTATGTGTAGGGGTCCCCGAGGATAATAATATGCGTAGGGGTCCCTGAGGATAATAATATGTGTAGGGGTCCCTGAGGATAATAATATGTGTAGGGGTCCCTGAGGATAATAATATGCGTAGGGGTCCCTGAGGATAATAATATGTGTAGGGGTCCCTGCGGACAATATTATGTGTAGGGGTCCCTGAGGATAATAATATGTGTAGGGGTCCCTGAGGATAATAATATGTGTAGGGGTCCCTGAGGACAATATTATGTGTAGGGGTCCCTGAGGATAATAATATGTGTAGGAGTCCCTGAGGATAATAATATGTGTAGGGGTCCCTGAGGATAATAATATGTGTAGGAGTCCCTGAGGATAATAATATGTGTAGGGGTCCCTGAGGATAATAATATGTGTAGGAGTCCCTGAGGATAATAATATGTGTAGGGGTCCCTGAGGATAATAATATGCGTAGGGGTCCCTGAGGATAATAATATGTGTAGGGGTCCCTGAGGATAATAATATGCGTAGGGGTCCCTGAGGATAATAATATGTGTAGGGGTCCTGAGGATAATAATATGTGTAGGGGTCCCTGAGGATAATAATATGCGTAGGGGTCCCTGGGGATAATAATATGTGTAGGGGTCCCTGAGGATAATAATATGCGTAGGGGTCCCTGAGGATAATAATATGTGTAGGTGTCCCTGAGGATAATAATATGTGTAGGGGTCCCTGAGGATAATAATATATATTGGGTTCCCTGAGGATAGTAATATGTGTAGGTGTCCCTGAGGATAATAATATGTGTAGGGGTCCCTGAGGATAATAATATGTGTAGGGGTCCCTGAGGATAATAATATGTGTAGGGGTCTCTGAGGATAATAATATGTGTAGGGGTCCCTGAAGATAGCGATATGTGTTGGGGTCCCTGAGGACAATATTATGTGTAGGGGTCCCTGAGGATAATAATATGTGTAGGGGTCCCTGAGGATAATAATATGTGTAGGGGTCCCTGAGGATAATAATATATATTGGGGTCCCTGAGGATAGTAATATGTGTAGGTGTCCCTGAGGATAATAATATGTGTAGGGGTCCGTGAGGATAATAATATGTGTAGGGGTCCCTGAAGATAGCGATATGTGTTGGGGTCCCTGAGGATAATAATATGTGTAGGGGTCCCTGAAGATAGCGATATGTGTTGGGGTCCCTGAGGATAATAATATGTGTAGGGGTCCCTGAGGATAATATTATGTGTAGGGGTCCCTGAGGATAATAATATGTGTTGGGGTCCCTGAAGATAGCGATATGTGTAGGGGTCCCTGAGGATAATAATATGTGTAGGGGTCCCTGAGGATAATAATATGTGTAGGGGTCCCTGAGGATACTAATATGTGTTGGGGTCCCTGAAGATAGTGGTATTTTTAGGGGTCCCTACAGATAGCGATATGTGTTTTCATGCCAATGTTACCGTACTCCTATATTTTTGTATTTTTGGTCTTTATGAAGTTGATGACCATTGGTGGGACTGCCATGTGATATCAGTGACCTTTGGTGGCTCTGGAGTCCTAAGCTATACATCATAGCTGCCTCCTGCCCATACGTCCTAGAGCACGGGTGTCAAACACAAGGCCCGAATCCGGCCCGCTGCCTTCTGTTATCCGGCCCGGCACCTATCTGGCCCGGCCTCTCGCAATACAAGAGCAATAAAGATGGGGGGGCGGCATTTTTCTATTCAATGTAGACCAGCCCAGGACAGGCCGCTCCAAAAAAAACAGAGCTGAGCGGGGCCTGTACTGAGCTGGTTTACGAGACGTCGCATCCTGAGCGCAGGCGGCGATACAATGACGTCATCACACTGCCTACGCTGAGACACAGACATCGCGGACAAGAAGAGGAGGCGGCGGCGGCTGCATCAAGGCATCGCAGGCGAGTATAACTTTTTTTTATATATAAATAGGCCGTGATCTGCTGAAGTATCCCCAGCAGGTCACGGTCTATTTATTTACCTACCCCACGTCTGCTCATGGCCGCCTCCGCTTCCCCTTCTGCTATGGGACGCAGAAAGGGAAGTGGATGCCGCTGTGAGCAGCCGCGGGCATCGGTTAGTGAGGCCGCGGGCCTCAAATACTATTATTATACTCTGGGGTTTTTTCAGACCCCGGAGTATAATAATCGGGGGCCCAGGGGAGGTGATAAACATAAAAACATATCCTACTTACCTCTCCTGCGATCTGATGTTACTCCGAGCAGGCTTGAGGCCTCTGGTGACGTCATCAGGTCGCATCGCTGGCCTGATCACGTGACGTGTGTGCGCCATTAAACAGGGCCGAAAGCTGCAAGGAGTGCACCGGTGTCCAGGATAGGTAAGTAACACTGGTTTTTATGTTTGTCACCTCCCGTGGGTCTCCGTTCATTATACTCTGGGGTCTGAAAAGAACCCATATTATAATAATAGTTCGTGGTTTGGCCACTATGGGGCATAATACCCTGTGCAGGGACCACTGGGAGCATAATACAAGTGCAGGGGCCACTATGGAGCATAATACCAGTGCAGGGGCCACTAGGGAGCATAATACCAGTGCAGGGGCCACTATAGAGCATAATACCCTGTGCAGGGACCACTGTGGAGCATAATACAAGTGCAGGGGCCACTATGGAGAATAATACCAGTGCAGGGGCCACTATGGAACATAATACCAGTACAGGGGCCACTAGGGAGCATAATACAAGTGCAGGGGCCACTATGGAGCATAATACCAGTGCAGGGGCCACTATAGAGCATAATACCGAGTGCAGGGGCCACTATGGAGCATAATACCGTGTGCTGGGGCCACTATGGAGCATAATACCAGTACAGGGGCCACTAGGGAGCATAATACAAGTGCAGGGGCCACTATGGAGCATAATACCAGTACAGGGGCCACTATGGAGCATAATACCAGTACAGGGGCCACTAGGGAGCATAATACCAGTACAGGGGCCACTATGGAGCATAATACCAGTACAGGGGCCACTAGAGAGCATAATACCAATGCAGGGACCACTGGGAGAATAATACAAGTGCAGGGGCCACTATGGAGCATAATACAAGTGCAGGGACCACTGGGAGCATAATACAAGTGCAGGGGCCACTATGGAGCATAATACCCTGTGCAGGGACCACTGTGGAGCATAATACAAGTGCAGGGGCCACTATGGAGCATAATACCAGTACAGGGGCCACTAGGGAGCATAATACCATGTGCAGGGGGCCACTAGGGAGCATAATACCAGTGCAGGGGCCACTAGGGAGCATAATACAAGTGCAGGGGCCACTATGGAGCATAATACCCTGTGCAGGGACCACTGTGGAGCATAATACAAGTGCAGGGGCCACTATGGAGCATAATACCAGTACAGGGGCCACTAGGGAGCATAATACCATGTGCAGGGGGCCACTAGGGAGCATAATACCAGTGCAGGGGCCACTAGGGAGCATAATACCAGTGCAGGGGCCACTAGGGAGCATAATACCAGTGCAGGGGCCACTAGGGAGCATAATACCAGTGCAGGGGCCACTAGGGAGCATAATACCAGTGCAGGGGCCACTAGGGAGCATAATACCAGTGCAGGGGCCACTAGGGAGCATAATACCTTGCATAATACCTTGTGCAGGGGCAGCTGCGAGTCATAATACAGTGTTCAGGGACTGCTGTGGAACATTATAGTGTGTGTAAATGGGGCGCTATAAATAGGGGCTGTGGCGCCTGTTTATATTATACGCTGTCTAATAGCTCGCTTAACTGTTAAGGAGAAGTTACCTTTATACACGTGTAAAATAATCTTGTTCCTTCAAGGTACCCTGTGAGGCTGAAGTGGCCCCCGGTGAAAATGAGTTTGACACCCCTGTGCTAGAGGGTGTGTGTAGCCATAGAGGTGGGGGACTCCCCGCACAGCAGACATTCTCAGAGCATCTCTCACTCTATAGAATATTTGCATTAGGAGCTCTTCCATATATTTTGGGTGGATACAAAGTAATAACATGTTCTTCTGCCTCCTGGTGGGGCCCTCACTTGTACTGCATCTAGTTGATGGTGTATACAGGATATGAGGCTTGATTTGGTGGATTCTGTCCTTGACATTACAGTTGGGTTTCGTTCTCCGGGACCTTCTGCTTTGATGAGTTGCCATTTCCACCACCCAGATGTACAAACCTGTCGTGGTGCGGAGCGAGGGGCCCACCTGCTGCCCTTGATATATTGCACATGGCTAATTCCCCACTGCTTGCACTTCTGAGCCTGACACCTCGGTAGTTAAAATGTTCTACTGGCTACACTTATTCTATTTTATCTCCTCTGTCGTACAATTAGCAGAATTTAGGGGACGTCTCATTTCCCCTCTTCGTTCATAAAACCTTGGATCTAATTACAACCTCGCTGTCATTCTGGTGATATTAGAGTCTTAAAGATGACGCAGAACATCGGAGCCGACCTGCTGGCAGAAGATTCCTCAGCAGACTTATTGTACAGAATTAAAGACGAAGCAGCTGTGACTCCTTAATCCTTGGAATATCTTGTGTTGTCCATGAGCGAGGAGAATTATCAGGACTGTAAATCTCCTGGCAGCAAACTACAGAAAACAAGAATCATTATATAAAATATTCAAATTGTGCTAAAGATCCCAGGAAAACACTCAGAGTAGGAAACCCTGACAACAAGATTACAGATGTCATCTACAGAAACAATACAGCTACATTACTGATCCTGTATTATACTCCAGAGCTGCGCTCACTATTCTGCTGGTACAGTCACTGTGTACATACATTACATTACTTATCCTGTACTGATCCTGAGTTACATCCTGTATTATACTCCAGAGCTGCACTCACTATTCTGCTGGTATAGTCACTGTGTACATACATTACATTACTTATCCTGTATTATACTCCAGAGCTGCACTCACTATTCTGCTGGTACAGTCACTGTGTACATACATTACATTACTTATCCTGTACTGATCCTGAGTTACATCCTGTATTATACTCCAGAGCTGCACTCACTATTCTGCTGGTACAGTCACTGTGTGCATACATTACATTACTTATCCTGTATTATACTCCAGAGCTGCACTAACTATTCTGCTGGTGCAGTCACTGTGTACATACATTACATTACTTATCCTGTATTATACTCCAGAGCTGCACTAACTATTCTGCTGGTGCAGTCACTGTGTACATACATTACATTACTTATCCTGTACTGATCCTGAGTTACATCCTGTATTATACTCCAGAGCTGCGCTCACTATTCTGCTGGTACAGTCACTGTGTACATACATTACATTACTTATCCTGTATTATACTCCAGAGCTGCGCTCACTATTCTGCTGGTACAGTCACTGTGTACATACATTACATTACTTATCCTGTACTGATCCTGAGTTACATCCTGTATTGTACTCCAGAGCTGCGCTCACTATTCTGCTGGTACAGTCACTGTGTACATACATTACATTACTTATCCTGTACTGATCCTGAGTTACATCCTGTATTATACTCCAGAGCTGCGCTCACTATTCTGCTGGTACAGTCACTGTGTACATACATTACATTACTTATCCTGTACTGATCCTGAGCTACCTCCTGTATTATACTCCAGAGCTGTGCTCACTATTCTGCTGGTACAGTCACTGTGTACATACATTACATTACTTATCTTGTATTATACTCCAGAGCTGCGCTCACTATTCTGCTGGTGCAGTCACTGTGTACATACATTACATTACTTATCCTGATCCTGAGTTACATCCTGTATTATACTCCAGAGCTGCGCTCACTATTCTGCTGGTACAGTCACTGTGTACATACATTACATTACTTATCCTGTACTGATCCTGAGTTACATCCTGTATTATACTCCAGAGCTGCGCTCACTATTCTGCTGGTACAGTCACTGTGTACATACATTACATTACTTATCCTGTACTGATCCTGAGCTACCTCCTATATTATACTCCAGAGCTGTGCTCACTATTCTGCTGGTACAGTCACTGTGTACATACATTACATTACTTATCCTGTATTATACTCCAGAGCTGCGCTCACTATTCTGCTGGTGCAGTCACTGTGTACATACATTACATTACTTATCCTGATCCTGAGTTACATCCTGTAATATACTCCAGAGCTGCGCTCACTATTCTGCTGGTACAGTCACTGTGTACATACATTACATTACTTATCCTGTATTATACTCCAGAGCTGCGCTCACTATTCTGCTGGTGCAGTCACTGTGTACATACATTACATTACTTATCCTGTACTGATCCTGAGTTACATCCTGTATTATACTCCAGAGCTGTGCTCACTATTCTGCTGGTACAGTCACTGTGTACATACATTACATTACTTATCCTGTATTATACTCCAGAGCTGCACTCACTATTCTGCTGGTGCAGTCACTGTGTACATACATTACATTACTGATCCTGTATTATACTCCAGAGCTGCACTCACTATTCTGCTGGTACAGTCGCTGTGTACATACATTACATTACTTATCCTGTACTGATCCCGAGTTACATCCTGTATTATACTCCAGAGCTGCACTCACTATTCTGCTGGTACAGTCAATGTGTACATACATTACATTACTTATCCTGTACTGATCCCGAGTTACATCCTGTATTATACTCCAGAGCTGCGCTCAATATTCTGCTGGTGCAGTCACTGTGTACATACATTACATTACTTATCCTGTACTGATCCCGAGTTACATCCTGTATTATACTCCAGAGCTGCACTCACTATTCTGCTGGTACAGTCACTGTGTACATACATTACATTACTTATCCTGTATTATACTCCAGAGCTGCGCTCACTATTCTGCTGGTGCAGTCACTGTGTACATACATTACATTACTTATCCTGTATTATACTCCAGAGCTGTGCTCACTATTCTGCTGGTACAGTCACTGTGTACATACATTACATTACTTATCCTGTATTATACTCCAGTGCTGCGCTCACTATTCTGCTGGTGCAGTCACTGTGTACATACATTACATTACTTATCCTGTACTGATCCTGAGTTACATCCTGTATTATACTCCAGAGCTGCGCTCACTATTCTGCTGGTACAGTCACTGTGTACATACATTACATTACTTATCCTGTATTATACTCCAGAGCTGCACTCACTATTCTGCTGGTGCAGTCACTGTGTACATACATTACATTATTGATCCTGTATTATACTCCAGAGCTGCACTCACTATTCTGCTGGTACAGTCGCTGTGTACATACATTACATTACTTATCCTGTACTGATCCCGAGTTACATCCTGTATTATACTCTAGAGCTGCACTCACTATTCTGCTGGTACAGTCACTGTGTACATACATTACATTACTTATCCTGTACTGATCCCGAGTTACATCCTGTATTATACTCCAGAGCTGCACTCACTATTCTGCTGGTACAGTCACTGTGTACATACATTACATTACTTATCCTGTATTATACTCCAGAGCTGCGCACACTATTCTGCTGGTGCAGTCACTGTGTACATACATTACATTACTTATCCTGTACTGAACCTGAGTTACATCCTGTATTATACTCCAGAGCTGCGCTCACTATTCTGCTGGTACAGTCACTGTGTACATACATTACATTACTTATCCTGTACTGATCCTGAGTTACAGCCTGTATTATACTCCAGAGCTGCACTCACTATTCTGCTGGTGCAGTCACTGTGTACATACATTACATTACTTATCCTGTACTGATCCTGAGTTACATCCTGTATTATACTCCAGAGCTGGGCTCACTATTCTGCTGGTACAGTCACTGTGTACATACATTACATTACTTATCCTGTGTAATACTCCAGAGCTGCGCTCACTATTCTGCTGGTGCAGTCACTGTGTACATACATTACATTACTTATCCTGTACTGATCCTGAGTTACATCCTGTATTATACTCCAGAGCTGCGCTCACTATTCTGCTGGTGCAGTCACTGTGTACATACATTAAATTACTTATTCTGTACTGATCCTGAGTTACCTCATGTATTATACTTCAGAGCTGCACTCACTATTCTGCTGGTGCAGTCACTGTGTACATACATTACATTACTTATCCTGTATTATACTCCAGAGCTGCGCTCACTATTCTGCTGGTGCAGTCACTGTGTACATACATTACATTACTTATCCTGTACTGATCCTGAGTTACATCCTGTATTATACTCCAGAGCTGCGCTCACTATTCTGCTGGTGCAGTCACTGTGTATATACATTACATTACTTATCCTGAACTGATCCTGAGTTACATCCTGTATTATACTTCAGAGCTGCGCTCACTATTCTGCTGGTGCAGTCACTGTGTACATTACATTACATTACTTATCCTGTACTGATCCTGAGTTACATCCTGTATTATACTCCAGAGCTGCGCTCACTATTCTGCTAGTACAGTCACTGTGTACATACATTACATTACTTATCCTGTATTACACTCCAGAGCTGTGCTCACTATTCTGCTGGTACAGTCACTGTGTACATACATTACATTACTTATCCTGTACTGATCCTGAGTTACATCCTGTATTATACTCCAGAGCTGCGCTCACTATTCTGCTGGTGCTGTCACTGTGTACATACATTAAATTACTTATTCTGTACTGATCCTGAGTTACCTCATGTATTATACTCCAGAGCTGCACTCACTATTCTGCTGGTGCAGTCACTGTGTGCATACATTACATTACTTATCCTGTATTTTACTCCAGAGCTGCACTCACTATTCTGCTGGTACAGTCACTGTGTACATACATTACATTACTTATCCTGTATTATACTCCAGAGCTGCACTCACTATTCTGCTGGTACAGTCACTGTGTACATACATTATATTACTTATCCTGTATTATACTCCAGAGCTGCGCTCACTATTCTGCTGGTACAGTCACTGTGTACATACATTACATTACTTATCCTGTACTGATCCCGAGTTACATCCTGTATTATACTCCAGAGCTGCACTCACTATTCTGCTGGTACAGTCACTGTGTACATACATTACATTACTTATCCTGTATTATACTCCAGAGCTGCGCACACTATTCTGCTGGTGCAGTCACTGTGTACATACATTACATTACTTATCCTGTACTGATCCTGAGTTACATCCTGTATTATACTCCAGAGCTGCGCTCACTATTCTGCTGGTACAGTCACTGTGTACATACATTACATTACTTATCCTGTACTGATCCTGAGTTACAGCCTGTATTATACTCCAGAGCTGCACTCACTATACTGCTGGTGCAGTCACTGTGTACATACATTACATTACTTATCCTGTACTGATCCTGAGTTACATCCTGTATTATACTCCAGAGCTGGGCTCACTATTCTGCTGGTACAGTCACTGTGTACATACATTACATTACTTATCCTGTGTAATACTCCAGAGCTGCGCTCACTATTCTGCTGGTGCAGTCACTGTGTACATACATTACATTACTTATCCTGTACTGATCCTGAGTTACATCCTGTATTATACTCCAGAGCTGCGCTCACTATTCTGCTGGTGCAGTCACTGTGTACATACATTAAATTACTTATTCTGTACTGATCCTGAGTTACCTCATGTATTATACTCCAGAGCTGCACTCACTATTCTGCTGGTGCAGTCACTGTGTACATACATTACATTCCTTATCCTGTATTATACTCCAGAGCTGCGCTCACTATTCTGCTGGTGCAGTCACTGTGTACATACATTACATTACTTATCCTGTACTGATCCTGAGTTACATCCTGTATTATACTCCAGAGCTGCGCTCACTATTCTGCTGGTGCAGTCACTGTGTATATACATTACATTACTTATCCTGTATTATACTCCAGAGCTGCGCTCACTATTCTGCTGGTACAGTCACTGTGTACATACATTACATTACTTATCCTGTACTGATCCTGAGTTATATCCTGTATTATACTCCAGAGCTGCGCTCACTATTCTGCTGGTACAGTCACTGTGTACATAAATTACATTACTTATCCTGTATTATACTCCAGAGCTGCACTCACTATTCTACTGGTGCAGTCACTGTGTACATACATTACATTACTTATCCTGTATTATACTCCAGAGCTGCACTCACTATTCTGCTGGTACAGTCACTATGTACATACATTACATTACTTATCCTGTACTGATCCTGAGTTACATCCTGTATTATACTCTAGAGCTGCGCTCACTATTCTGCTGATACAGTCACTGTGTACATACATTACATTACTTATCCTGTACTGATCCTGAATTACATCCTGTATTATACCTAAGAGCTGCGCTCACTATTCTGCTGGTGCAGTCACTGTGTACATACATTACATTACTTATCCTGTACTGACCCTGAGTTACATCCTGTATTATACTCCAGAGCTGCGCTCACTATTCTGCTGGTACAGTCACTGTGTACATACATTACATTACTTATCCTGTACTGATCCTGAGTTACATCCTGTATTACACTCCAGAGCTGCGCTCTCTATTCTGCTGGTACAGTCACTGTGTACATACATTACATTACTTATCCTGTACTGATCCTGAGTTATATCCTGTATTATACTCCAGAGCTGCACTCACTATTCTGCTGGTGCAGTTACTGTGTATATATATTACATTACTTATCCTGTATTATACTCCAGAGCTGCGCTCACTATTCTGCTGGTACAGTCACTGTGTACATACATTACATTACTTATCCTGTACTGATCCTGAGTTACATCCTGTATTATACTCCAGAGCTGCGCTCACTATTCTGCTGGTGCAGTCACTGTGTGCATACATTAAATTACTTATTCTGTACTGATCCTGAGTTACCTCATGTATTATACTCCAGAGCTGCACTCACTATTCTGCTGGTGCAGTCACTGTGTACATACATTACATTACTTATCCTGTATTTTACTCCAGAGCTGCGCTCACTATTCTGCTGATGCAATCACTGTGTACCTACATTACATTACTTATCCTGTATTATACTCCAGAGCTGCGCTCACTATTCTGCTGGTGCAGTCACTGTGTACATACATTACATTATTTATCCTGTATTATACTCCAGAGCTGCGCTCACTATTCTGCTGGTGCAGTCACTGTGTACATACATTACATTACTTATCCTGTACTGATCCTGAGTTACATCCTGTATAATACTCCAGAGCTGCACTCACTATTCTGCTGGTACAGTCACTGTGTACATACATTACATTACTTATCCTGTATTATACTCCAGAGCTGCGCTCACTATTCTGCTGGTGCAGTCACTGTGTACATACATTATATTACTTATCCTGTATTATACTACAGAGCTGCACTCACTATTCTGCTGGTGCAGTCACTGTGTACATACATTATATTACTTATCCTGTACTGATCCTGAGTTACATCCTGTATTATACTCCAGAGCTGCGCTCACTATTCTGCTGGTACAGTCACTGTGTACATACATTACATTACTTATCCTGTATTATACTCCAGAGCTGCACTCACTATTTTACTGGTGCAGTCACTGTGTACATACATTACATTACTTATCCTGTATTATACTCCAGAGCTGCACTCACTATTCTGCTGGTACAGTCACTGTGTACATACATTACATTACTTATCCTGTACTGATCCTGAGTTACATCCTGTATTATACTCCAGAGCTGCGCTCACTATTCTGCTGGTACAGTCACTGTGTACATACATTACATTACCTTATCCTGTATTATACTCCAGAGCTGCACTCACTATTCTACTGGTGCAGTCACTGTGTACATACATTACATTACTTATCCTGTATTATACTCCAGAGCTGCACTCACTATTCTGCTGGTACAGTCACTGTGTACATACATTACATTACTTATCCTGTACTGATCCTGAGTTACATCCTGTATTATACTCCAGAGCTGCGCTCACTATTCTGCTGGTACAGTCACTGTGTACATACATTACATTACTTATCCTGTATTATACTCCAGAGCTGCACTCACTATTCTGCTGGTACAGTCACTGTGTACATACATTACATTACTTATCCTGTACTGATCCTGAGTTACATCCTGTATTATACTCCAGAGCTGCGCTCACTATTCTGCTGGTGCAGTCACTGTGTACATACATTACATTACTTATCCTGTACTGATCCTGAGTTACATCCTGTATTATACTCCAGAGCTGCGCTCACTATTCTGCTGGTACAGTCACTGTGTACATACATTACATTACTTATCCTGTATTATACTCCAGAGCTGCACTCACTATTTTGCTGGTACAGTCACTGTGTACATACATTACATTACTTATCCTGTACTGATCCTGAGTTACATCCTGTATTATACTCCAGAGCTGCGCTCACTATTCTGCTGGTGCAGTCACTGTGTACATACATTAAATTACTTATTCTGTACTGATCCTGAGTTACCTCATGTATTATACTCCAGAGCTGCACTCACTATTCTGCTGGTGCAGTCACTGTGTACATACATTACATTACTTATCCTGTATTATACTCCAGAGCTGCGCTCACTATTCTGCTGGTGCAGTCACTGTGTACATACATTACATTATTTATCCTGTATTATACTCCAGAGCTGCGCTCACTATTCTGCTGGTGCAGTCACTGTGTACATACATTACATTACTTATCCTGTATTATACTCCAGAGTTGCGCTCACTATTCTGCTGGTACAGTCACTTTGTACATACATTACATTATTTATCCTGTATTATACTCCAGAGCTGCGCTCACTATTCTGCTGGTGCAGTCACTGTGTACATACATTACATTACTTATCCTGTACTGATCCTGAGTTACATCCTGTATTATACTCCAGAGCTGCACTCACTATTCTGCTGGTACAGTCACTGTGTACATACATTACATTACTTATCCTGTATTATACTCCAGAGCTGCGCTCACTATTCTGCTGGTGCAGTCACTGTGTACATACATTATATTACTTATCCTGTATTATACTACAGAGCTGCACTCACTATTCTGCTGGTGCAGTCACTGTGTACATACATTATATTACTTATCCTGTATTATACTCCAGAGCTGCGCTCACTATTCTGCTGGTACAGTCACTGTGTACATACATTACATTACTTATCCTGTACTGATCCTGAGTTACATCCTGTATAATACTCCAGAGCTGCACTCACTATTCTGCTGGTACAGTCACTGTGTACATACATTACATTACTTATCCTGTATTATACTCCAGAGCTGCGCTCACTATTCTGCTGGTGCAGTCACTGTGTACATACATTATATTACTTATCCTGTATTATACTACAGAGCTGCACTCACTATTCTGCTGGTGCAGTCACTGTGTACATACATTATATTACTTATCCTGTACTGATCCTGAGTTACATCCTGTATTATACTCCAGAGCTGCGCTCACTATTCTGCTGGTACAGTCACTGTGTACATACATTACATTACTTATCCTGTATTATACTCCAGAGCTGCACTCACTATTCTACTGGTGCAGTCACTGTGTACATACATTACATTACTTATCCTGTATTATACTCCAGAGCTGCACTCACTATTCTGCTGGTACAGTCACTGTGTACATACATTACATTACTTATCCTGTACTGATCCTGAGTTACATCCTGTATTATACTCCAGAGCTGCGCTCACTATTCTGCTGGTACAGTCACTGTGTACATACATTACATTACTTATCCTGTATTATACTCCAGAGCTGCACTCACTATTCTACTGGTGCAGTCACTGTGTACATACATTACATTACTTATCCTGTATTATACTCCAGAGCTGCACTCACTATTCTGCTGGTACAGTCACTGTGTACATACATTACATTACTTATCCTGTACTGATCCTGAGTTACATCCTGTATTATACTCCAGAGCTGCGCTCACTATTCTGCTGGTACAGTCACTGTGTACATACATTACATTACTTATCCTGTATTATACTCCAGAGCTGCACTCACTATTCTGCTGGTACAGTCACTGTGTACATACATTACATTACTTATCCTGTACTGATCCTGAGTTACATCCTGTATTATACTCCAGAGCTGCGCTCACTATTCTGCTGGTGCAGTCACTGTGTACATACATTACATTACTTATCCTGTACTGATCCTGAGTTACATCCTGTATTATACTCCAGAGCTGCGCTCACTATTCTGCTGGTACAGTCACTGTGTACATACATTACATTACTTATCCTGTATTATACTCCAGAGCTGCACTCACTATTTTGCTGGTACAGTCACTGTGTACATACATTACATTACTTATCCTGTACTGATCCTGAGTTACATCCTGTATTATACTCCAGAGCTGCGCTCACTATTCTGCTGGTGCAGTCACTGTGTACATACATTAAATTACTTATTCTGTACTGATCCTGAGTTACCTCATGTATTATACTCCAGAGCTGCACTCACTATTCTGCTGGTGCAGTCACTGTGTACATACATTACATTACTTATCCTGTATTATACTCCAGAGCTGCGCTCACTATTCTGCTGGTGCAGTCACTGTGTACATACATTACATTATTTATCCTGTATTATACTCCAGAGCTGCGCTCACTATTCTGCTGGTGCAGTCACTGTGTACATACATTACATTACTTATCCTGTATTATACTCCAGAGTTGCGCTCACTATTCTGCTGGTACAGTCACTTTGTACATACATTACATTATTTATCCTGTATTATACTCCAGAGCTGCGCTCACTATTCTGCTGGTGCAGTCACTGTGTACATACATTACATTACTTATCCTGTACTGATCCTGAGTTACATCCTGTATTATACTCCAGAGCTGCACTCACTATTCTGCTGGTACAGTCACTGTGTACATACATTACATTACTTATCCTGTATTATACTCCAGAGCTGCGCTCACTATTCTGCTGGTGCAGTCACTGTGTACATACATTATATTACTTATCCTGTATTATACTACAGAGCTGCACTCACTATTCTGCTGGTGCAGTCACTGTGTACATACATTATATTACTTATCCTGTATTATACTCCAGAGCTGCGCTCACTATTCTGCTGGTACAGTCACTGTGTACATACATTACATTACTTATCCTGTACTGATCCTGAATTACATCCTGTATGATACCTAAGAGCTGCGCTCACTATTCTGCTGGTGCAGTCACTGTGTACATACATTACATTACTTATCCTGTACTGACCCTGAGTTACATCCTGTATTATACTCCAGAGCTGCGCTCACTATTCTGCTGGTACAGTCACTGTGTACATACATTACATTACTTATCCTGTACTGATCCTGAGTTACATCCTGTATTACACTCCAGAGCTGCGCTCTCTATTCTGCTGGTACAGTCACTGTGTACATACATTACATTACTTATCCTGTACTGATCCTGAGTTATATCCTGTATTATACTCCAGAGCTGCACTCACTATTCTGCTGGTACAGTCACTGTGTACATACATTACATTACTTATCCTGTATTATACTCCAGAGCTGCACTCACTATTCTGCTGGTACAGTCACTGTGTACATACATTACATTACTTATCCTGTACTGATCCTGAGTTACATCCTGTATTATACTCCAGAGCTGCGCTCACTATTCTGCTGGTGCAGTCACTGTGTACATACATTACATTACTTATCCTGTACTGATCCTGAGTTACATCCTGTATTATACTCCAGAGCTGCGCTCACTATTCTGCTGGTACAGTCACTGTGTACATACATTACATTACTTATCCTGTATTATACTCCAGAGCTGCACTCACTATTCTGCTGGAACAGTCACTGTGTACATACATTACATTACTTATCCTGTACTGATCCTGAGTTACATCCTGTATTATACTCCAGAGCTGCACTCACCTTGCTGCTGGTACAGTCACTGTGTACATACATTACATTACTCATCCTGTTTTATACTCCAGAGCTTCACTCACTATTCTGCTGGTGCAGTCACTGTGTACATACATTACATTACTTATCCTGTATTATACTCCAGAGCTGCGCTCACTATTCTGCTGGTGCAGTCACTGTGTACATACATTACATTACTTATCCTGTACTGATCCTGAGTTACATCCTGTATTATACTCCAGAGCTGCGCTCACTATTCTGCTGGTGCAGTCACTGTGTACATACATTATATTACTTATCCTGTATTATACTACAGAGCTGCGCTCACTTTTCTGCTGGTGCAGTCACTGTGTACATACATTACATTACTTATCCTGTACTGACCCTGAGTTACATCCTGTATTATACTCCAGAGCTGCGCTCACTATTCTGCTGGTACAGTCACTGTGTACATACATTACATTACTTATCCTGTACTGATCCTGAGTTACATCCTGTATTACACTCCAGAGCTGCGCTCACTATTCTGCTGGTACAGTCACTGTGTACATACGTTACATTACTTATCCTGTATTATACTCCAGAGCTGCACTCACTATTCTGCTGGTACAGTCACTGTGTACATACATTACATTACTTATCCTGTATTATACTCCAGAGATGCACTCACTATTCTGCTGGTACAGTCACTGTGTACATACATTACATTACTTATCCTGTATTATACTCCAGAGCTGCACTCACTATTCTGCTGGTACAGTCACTGTGTACATACATTACATTACTTATCCTGTACTGATCCTGAGTTACATCCTGTATTATACTCCAGAGCTGCACTCACTATTCTGCTGGTACAGTCACTGTGTACATACATTACATTACTTATCCTGTATTATACTCCAGAGCTGCGCTCACTATTCTGCTTGGACAGTCACTGTGTACATACATTACATTACTTATCCTGTATTATATTCCAGAGCTACACTCACTATTCTGCTGGTGCAGTCACTGTGTACATACATTACATTACTTATCCTGTATTATACTCCAGAGCTGCGCTCACCATTCTGCTGGTGCAGTCACTGTGTACATACATTATATTACTTAGCCTGTATTATACTCCAGAGCTGCGCTCACTATTCTGCTGGTGCAGTCACTGTGTTCATACATTACATTACTTATCCTGTACTGATCCTGAGTTACATCCTGTAACCAAACCTCCAAGTGTGCATGTGTGTCTTCTTCATCAGAACTTCCTCAATCACCAGAGTATCAGGGACTGGGCTGCATTCACATCCCTATGAGGTACCTGATAGGCTAACTCCTTACATACTGGTTTGTATGTTGTGGCATTGTATTCATTTGGTAACAATCTGAGTTTTTACCAAGTGTGAGGTAAGGTTCATGTACTGTAAGGGTTAACCAAGCATAGTTTAGACCTGTCAGGACCCTAACTCTAATAATATGGGTGGGGGGTCGCGGACCCTAAAGGGGTTTTCTGGGCAATTTTATTTTTTTTTTTCAAGTTCTGTTAGTGGGTTAATACGTGCACCCATATACTTTTAGCAGTGTTTTGAGTGATTTCTGGGTTTCTGTGGGAGCTCCTGCCATCTTCTGCATTTGTTTACATGGTGTTAGCTTCCTGCTATGCAACTTCCTGTGTACCTTCCACACTACATCCCTGTCACTGCTCCCCCTCCCTGTCTCCCTCGCTAAGCTATCCCGCCCACTACTTGCGTCCGCCCCCCCCCCCCCCCCCGTCTCCCTAACTTAGCTATCTCGCCCACTACTAAGACCCCCCACCCCACATCACATCATACTTACCTATCTTCCACTCTGGGAAACGGCTCCTCCTTTCTCCTTCACTGTGTGCAGGCTGGAGTTGTTGTGCACAGACCAGAAGTACCAGTGAGGCCTGCACAGTAGAGATGGAGTGCCATCTCTACTACGCATGTCTTGCAGCCACCTCCAGACTGTGCAAGCGCAAGAGAGGAAGAGGGAAGGAGCCGTTCTCAGACAGGAAGGCACGTAGGGTGAGGTTGGAGGGGGGGAAGTACTGGTGATGCTCCGTTTTGGACACGGTGAAATGGAACGTCACTGCGTTATCAAAAAGTGTCCCAGGGGTGGTCACATGTAATCAGACATGTAATTATACATTTTTTTTAATACAAGTAAATTAGAATTTAGGCGGGGGGAGGGGGTTTAGTTTAGGGGTTAATTTGTATTTTATCCCGGACAACCCCTTCAATGGAATATATAGTATTAAATCACAATTGGGCAAACTCTTTATATTTTCTGTGTTTTAAAAAGAAATTCTAAAGAAGCTCCTAATCCACCTAGAAAATAGATTTAATTCCGGGGTCTGATTAATTCTGTGACCTTTGTGATCCCCAGACACCTCTTTATGTCTTCATTATTGGAATCAATTCCAAGTTTTGATCTGTTAATAAAAGCGACCCGTGAAGGTGATTCTATGGCAGCGGCTGAAGGTTTACATATTATATATAGCTAAATTTCACTGGAGGCGGCATGGCGGCGGTGGTGGTGGTGGCAGCGCTCTGTTGATCCAATGGCATCATTGATTTGACATTTATAAACATCAATTAGCTGAATGTCTCTGTAAATTATGACCTTTACAATCATCAATTTACCATGCCGTCGAGGGGCTTTATTATTCACAGCAGCCAGAACTTGGAAGAGAAGGAATACAAAAAAAGGATCCAAAGAACAAAACAGAGGAAACATGAGTGATGAGGGAAACAAGAAAAGAGGAAACATGAGAGACGAGGGAAATAAGAAAACAGGAAACATGAGAGATGAGGAAAACAAGAAAAGAGGAAACATGAGAGTCGAAGAAAAACAAGAAAAAAAGAAACATGAGAGACAAGGGACACAAGAAAAGAGGAAACATGAGAGACGAGGGAAATAAGAAAATAGGAAACATGAGAGACGAGGGAAAACAAGAAAAGAGGAAACATGAGAGACAAGGGAAAAGAAGAAAAGAGGAAACATGAGAGACGAGGGAAATAAGAAAAGAGGAAACATGAGAGATGAGGGAAACAAGAAAAGAGGAAACATGAGAGACGAGGAAAACAAGAAAGAAAGAAACATGAAAGACGAGGAAAACAAGAAAAGAAGAAACATGAGAGACGAGGAAAACAAGAAAGAAGAAACATGAGAGACGAGGGAAAACAAGAAAGGAAGAAACATGAGAGACGAGGAAAACAAGAAAGAAAGAAACATGAGAGACGAGAAAAACAAGAAAAGAAGAAACATGAGAGACGAGGAAAACAAGAAAAGAAGAAACATGAGAGAGGAGGAAAACAAGAAAGGAGGAAACATGAGAGACGAGAAAAACAAGAAAAGAAGAAACATGAGAGACGAGGAAAACAAGAAAAGAAGAAACATGAGAGACGAGGAAAACAAGAAAGAAAGAAACATGAGAGACGAGAAAAACAAGAAAAGAAGAAACATGAGAGACGAGGAAAACAAGAAAAGAAGAAACATGAGAGAGGAGGAAAACAAGAAAAGAGGAAACATGAGAGACGAGTGTAGCCCTATTGGGGGGGGGGGGGTAGGAGTATTATCCCTCCCGCAACAGACTCTGGCGCTGACCTGTGTGTATAATGGGACCTGAAGCCTTCGCTGAAGGGAAGAGTGGGAACATATATGAAATATATCAGTGCCTCCACCCAGGATAGAGCCTCTGTATTACAGGGAGGATCTCTTCCTGGGACTTACCCATGAAGTACAGTTAGTAGCCTTAACAAGGATCACTGTACTAATCTCACAGTCTGAAGAATACATACAGATACCACATAAGGTTATAACAATAGCTTTATAAGAATCAACAGGGTAATAATACATACATAAAATATACTCAGAACACAGCAATACTACAACAACCAGCAAGTCCTCAACCGTCTTAGGTTATATACCCGGGTATATATATAGATATATAGCAAGAGTCCAGTGCACAATACCTCCAGGCAACAGAAGAGATGCAGGGGCCCCTGTGGATGACTGTGGATCCTCGGATTCTTCCAGGAGATGACAGACAGCCGATCAGGAGATGATGATGATGATGGTGAGATTCTTCACAGGCAGCAAACAGGGCAACGGTGACGGCAGTAGATGCAGGCCTGACTACCCTAACACTGAGTCCTTAACCTGCCAGCTAAACTACTAGTGCCACCGGGCCTCTAACTAGCTAGTTGGCCTTCGGAAGCCTAACCTATCACTGCCCTGAACTGTATATATATATGGATCCCTAACTACGGTTACTAGCTAGGTCCTGTGAGTATATAGGGGGTAACACATACCTAACTATATACTGTGAAGTAAATAGGAACAAGTGGCTCTTAGACTCCCCCAGACATAACATGTCTGTCCCAGCAGCTCTGCTCACATCTCTCCCCCCAGCAGCTCTGCCTCACATGTGTCTGACTCACTGTATTTACAAAACAAAACTTGCACTAAATGCCTGGGGTCTCTGAAGCCAAACTGCAGGGGCAAAGAAGCCAGATACATTATATACTAGTAGAAATGGCAGTTCCCTACACTCTCCCTCTGGTGAAATCTTTACGTCACGTCTAAGACATACAAAGTCATAGTATACAGTCAACATTACCAATGACAATATCAATATGGTTGCTTTTGCATTTACAGAGTCACAACAGGTTAATAGGTATACATGCCAGCAGGAGCGAAAATTGGTAACATATTGACCAAAGTGGACACTGCACCCACCCAAGCATGGTATAAATGAGGCTGAGTAGTAAATCTGGGGTCCCCCAAACTATCATATGTCAGCATAGGTGGAGGGTGTCTAATTCTCTCTCCTCTCCGTACCTCTCTCTGAGGTAAACTAGCATGTCCAGGCCCTAAACTAGGGTTGTCTGCCATGGGAGGGGATGGTGCTGGTGGCGTAGGAGAGCTAGATCCCTGCTCATCTGTAGACACAGATCTAGGTACGAATTCTGGAGTTTGAGGGTTCATAGGTCTCCCTGAAGGAGAAGATACTGGTGATCTAGGAACTTCAGGAGCCACAGTCCAATCACTCTCAGGAGTTTCAGGAAGGTCAGGTGGAATATCGGCTAAGGACTGTGGAGAATCGCAGGCCGAGCCATCATTGGAGATATCCATACCATCAATCTGAGGTACAGGCAACAAATGATTTCTATGCCAAGTCCTGATCCTCCCGTCCCGTCCTTTTATCTTGTAGACTGGTATTCCAGGCAACCGATCTACCACTGTAAAGAGTTCACTCCGCCATCGATCAGCCAGCTTATGTTTTGCAGATGCTCCCAAATTCCGTAGCAGAACATGGTCCCCAGGGTTCAATTCTCGGTATCTTACTCGAAGATCAAATCTCCTTTTATTTCCTTCATTCACTTTGGCCGCATTTTCCTCAGCCAGCTGATAAGCACTCTTAAGCGTTTCTTTCAAACGTGCCACGTATCGGTAATGATCTCGATGACTGATACCATCGGTAGAGACTCCCAACAAGATGTCAATAGGTAGCCTAGGCTCTCTTCCAAACATCAGAAAGTATGGTGAATATCCTGTGCTCTCGTGCCTTGTACTATTATAGGCATGCACCATAGCCTCCACTTTTCGACTCCAGGATCGCTTATCCTCAATTCGTAAGGTACCAAGCATATCAAGTAAAGTCCTGTTAAATCTTTCAGGAAGGGCATCTCCCTCTGGATGGTAAGGCGTCGTCCGACTTTTGCGGATGTTCAACAACTGAAGTAACTCTTTGATCAGGTTACTCTCAAAATCCCGGCCTTGATCAGAATGCAACCGGTGTGGTAAGCCATAATGGATAAAATACTTTTCCCAAAGCACTTTTGCAACAGTGACTGCTTTTTGATCCTTAGTCGGAAAGGCTTGAGCATATCGTGTGAAGTGATCAGTCACCACCAATACATTTCCAAATCCTCTGGAGTCGTTGTCAATACAAAGGAAGTCTATGCAAACAAGATCCATGGGGCCTGAACTCTTCAAGTGTCCCATGAAGGCCGCTCGAACCGGGACAGTCTTCCTCTGCAAACATCTGCGACAGCACCTACACAGACGAGTCACGGTATCTCTCATTTTGGGCCAGTAGAATCGGTCTTGTATTAGGCCATAAGTCTTCTCAGGTCCCAAATGACCATGATAATCATGCAGACTTCGGAAAATCATCTTCTGAAAGCAGCTTGGAATAACTAGTTGGCGCCTTCCAGGGTGATCATGATACAGCACCACACGATAAAGTAGGCCATTGTCTATTTCAAACTTCTCCCAATCTCGTAGAAGTTGACTGCATTCAGAGGGTAGGGATGTCTTTAACATTTCTCTGTCTTGAGAACTCACTGCTTGATAAAGAGGTCCAATTAAAGGATCAGTCTTTTGACTCCAGATCATTCGCTTTGAAGATATAGAACAACTCTCAAAGGATCCTAAAGCGGCAGGGTAGGCAAACATGTCTGGTACAGCTTCGGGACCTCCCCCAATAGAGTCAATAAGCCGAGTTTCAGAAAAGGCTACTCGGTCTTCAACTACAGCAGCCATGGCACACAAAGCTCCTACTCCAGGACTTGGCACTTCTTCCCATTCATCCACTACTTCCGGACTAGGTAATCCAGGCCGTCTTGATAGAGCATCTGCCCCAATGTTCTTAGGCCCCGATTTATACTTGAGTGTGAATTGGTAGTTGGATAAAGCTGCCAACCAGCGATGTCCTGTAGCATCGAGCTTAGCGGTTGACAAAACGTATGTCAGTGGATTGTTGTCTGTTCTTACTTCAAACGTGGCTCCGTATAAATAGTCATGTAATTTATCAACAATGGCCCACTTGAGCGCCAAAAACTCCAATTTATGTACTGGATAATTTTTCTCGCTGGGAGAAAGACTTCGACTTATGAAAGCTATGGGCCGTAACCCGGCCGGGTATTCTTGGTGCAGCACGCCACCTAATCCTTCAAAGCTGGCATCTACATGTAGCACATATGGCTTCTGTGCATCAGCATAAGCCAGAACGGGAGCTTCTGTCAATTTCTTCTTCAACAACTTAAATGCTTCTTCACAATCCGCAGTCCACCTATCGCCAAAAAGGCTTTTGGAAGACCCTTTCTTCTTTCCCGGATCTCCTGCATCACTCTTCAACAGGTCGAGGAGGGCTCGAGCAATTTTTGAATATCCTTCCACAAATCGTCGATAGAATCCACAAAACCCCAAGAAAGATTGCAACTCCGTAATATTTTGCGGTCGGGGCCAATTCACCACAGCTTCAATCTTACCAGGATCGGTAGCAACTCCTTCAGCAGAAACAATATGACCTACATAAGTGACCGAAGATCTACAAAATTTGCATTTGTCAGCCGACAACTTCAGCCCCTCTTCTTTTAAGCGTTGGAGTACTCTCATGAGTCGTTCTTCATGTTCTTCCAGCGTCTTTCCAAACACAATAATGTCGTCAAGATATACAAGGCATTCCCGGGGCACTAAATCACCTAACACTCTTTCCATCAACCTTTGGAACGTTGCTGGCGCACCTTTTGTACCTTGCGGCATACGAGTGAACTGAAAGAAACCCAAGGGGCATATGAAGGCTGTCTTTTCCTGATCCTCAGGTGCCATTGGGACTTGATAGTATCCCGATCTTAGGTCCAGCACTGTGAACCAACAGTTTCCATTCAGAGCTTCCAGAGCTTCTTCAATTCTTGGCAGTGTATACTGATCAGGTAAGGTTCTCCGGTTCAGAGTTCTGTAATCCACACATAGGCGAATTGCTCCAGATTTTTTTCTTACCACCACAATAGGTGAGGCATAGGGGCTCTTACTGTCCACAATGATCCCCTGACCTTTCATTTGCTGTAGAGTCTGTCTTAACTCATCAACATCCTTTGGAGCAACTCTCCGTGGTCGCTCCCGGAAGGGAGTAGAATCGGTCAATCGGAAAGTGTGTTGAGCACTTTTAGCACAACCTACATCCATATCATCCATGGAGAACACTTCCGATAATTCAGACAACTTCTGTGTCAGTCGCTGATTCCAGGCCTCTGGTAAATGTGGATCACTCAAGTCAAGATTGAGATTAGGGATTGCATCTTGGATTTGAATCCTGCACACTTCAGCGTATGGATTTACTCCAAGCACAGGGTAGCAGTGGGCCACATTCTGGTATGGTCCAATTACAATCGGATGCGGTGAACAGTTCCTCACTGTCACACAGGTAGATAACTCCACTTTATTTCTCCAGTCCTTTCTCTCTGGGATCACCATCCAGCCATTCTGGTTAATCATTTCTTCAGGGGTTTCCATAAGGACATAACTCCCCCCTTCAAGCAAATCGGGAGCAATGCTGGAGGCTACTCTCAGAACTCTCTCCCCGCCGGCAGGAACTTCCACGGTTCTCTCACCGATATGATATACCATTCCATGTCGATAGCCAGTAGACAGGGCATCACAGAGTTCTCTAAGATCAGAAGATATATTCACCGGCTGAGCTGCAGGGTTCCAATCTCTTCCAAGAAACTTCTGAAAAGCATAATGCACTGCGGGACAATTAGTGCCAAGTATCACAGGAGCTGCACAAGAATCCCCTGTATCAGGACAGACAAGAGCCGTAATCTTCATGGGAGCGACACTCTGATCTTCTAATTCAGGGACAGCTATAACTACTTGTAGGCTGCCATCTACAGGATATGATCCTGAATTAAGCCCCCACAATTTCATTTGTCCTGTAGACTGAAGAGGTATATCCCTCAGATACTTTTGGTAGAACGAGCGATAAATCAGGGTCACTTGAGATCCTGTATCAAACAGGGCAGGAGCGGCATGACCATTGACAGTGACTTTGACAACGGACCTGGAGCCCGCGATAGCGCCTCTGGTATTTACTCGGCCCGCCTTCCTTTGGTGTCTTTGATTCTGAATAGAGAAGACAGCACTGTGTCCCAATCCCTCACTGTCCTCCGTACACTGTCTGGCAGTATGGCCCGTCTGACCACATTTATAACAGGTTCTAGCATCCTTCCTCCGTTGAGTGGCAGTGGGTGGAGTGGCGGACTGTCTAAGTTCTGACCGCTCCGCTGGTTTGTCCTTGTTTGAATTAGGAACAACATCTTCTTTAGAGATGCTTTTCGCTTTCTTAGGGGTACTAAAACTAATGTCAGCTTCTTGTTTCTTCACTAACTTCATTAAGTCAGGAAATGGAAGGACTCTATCAGATAGTAAGACCTTGAGTACTTGAGCAAGAGGATGATGAGGTTGTAACCCTCTCACCAACTGGCTGGTTCTCAGAGCGTCTACCTCTGAAGTAGATATAGCTGCGTGGTACACCAGACGTGAAAGAAGTAGCTGTAAACGGTTAATAAAAGTAGAGACATTTTCCCCTTCTTTTTGACGAACCATTCGGTAATCAGCAACCATCTGGGCAAGGTCATAGTATGGCTCAAAGTGATCAGACAGTACTTGTATATAGTCCAATGCACTCACTCCTTCATGAGAGTCTCTGTACAAGCGGATCAATTCTGCAGCAGGAGACCGCAAACTTTCACTGATACGCTGCCGCTTGCCTTCTTCAGAGCAAGACCATTCCTTCAGGCATTGGAGAGTATGTTCTTTCCATATCTCAAAGTTTTCCTCCCCTTGTGGTACTGGGACATTACCAGAGAATACTTTTAGTTTCTTGTAGTGAGTGGTCTGCAGGCCCTGAGCTAACATTTCAGTCAGCCTGGCTAAAGTGCTAATAGCACTGTCACTAGAGGAACTGCTAGCGACGGCCATACTGGGGGGGGTAACTGGCTGAGCGGGGTTCTTCCTTTACCTGAACCAGGGGAGGAACAGGAGGTCGGTAATCCCATGTAGTAGCTAGTGGGAGGTTCCCCTCTGAGCTATATCGCTTCTCCATATCAATGACTATTCCCACTTCTAAATCTCAGCAGTGCCTCCAAATGTAGCCCTATTTGGGGGGGGGGGGGTAGGAGTATTATCCCTCCCGCAACAGACTCTGGCGCTGACCTGTGTGTATAATGGGACCTGAAGCCTTCGCTGAAGGGAAGAGTGGGAACATATATGAAATATATCAGTGCCTCCACCCAGGATAGAGCCTCTGTATTACAGGGGGGTCTCTTCCTGGGACTTACCCATGAAGTACAGTTAGTAGCCTTAACAAGGATCACTGTACTAATCTCACAGTCTGAAGAATACATACAGATACCACATAAGGTTATAACAATAGCTTTATAAGAATCAACAGGGTAATAATACATACATAAAATATACTCAGAACACAGCAATACTACAACAACCAGCAAGTCCTCAACCGTCTTAGGTTATATACCCGGGTATATATATAGATATATAGCAAGAGTCCAGTGCACAATACCTCCAGGCAACAGAAGAGATGCAGGGGCCCCTGTGGATGACTGTGGATCCTCGGATTCTTCCAGGAGATGACAGACAGCCGATCAGGAGATGATGATGATGATGGTGAGATTCTTCACAGGCAGCAAACAGGGCAACGGTGACGGCAGTAGATGCAGGCCTGACTACCCTAACACTGAGTCCTTAACCTGCCAGCTAAACTACTAGTGCCACCGGGCCTCTAACTAGCTAGTTGGCCTTCGGAAGCCTAACCTATCACTGCCCTGAACTGTATATATATATGGATCCCTAACTACGGTTACTAGCTAGGTCCTGTGAGTATATAGGGGGTAACACATACCTAACTATATACTGTGAAGTAAAGAGGAACAAGTGGCTCTTAGACTCCCCCAGACATAACATGTCTGTCCCAGCAGCTCTGCTCACATCTCTCCCCCCGCCGGCCCGCCCCCACGGGGGCCGGCCCCATGGTATTAAAAAAAAAAAACTGGCAGTAAGGGCGGGGGGTGGCGGAAGCGAAGGGCGGGGGGGGGGGGGGCAGGAAAAAAAAATAGAAAGAGGAGGGGGCGTTCCGAGAAGGAGGAAAAGAAAGAAGAAGAAGTTTTAGTGTAGAAAAAAAAAAAGAAAGAAGAGAAAGAAAGGGGGGGGAGAAAAGAAGGAAGAGGAAACATGAGAGAAGAGGAAAACAAGAAAGAAAGAAACATGAGAGATGAGGAAAACAAGAAAAGAGGAAACATGAGAGACGAGGAAAACAAGAAAAGAGGAAACATGAGAGACGAGGAAAACAAGAAAAGAGGAAACATGAGAGTCGAAGGAAAACAAGAAAGAAAGAAACTTGAGAGACGAGGGAAAACAAGAAAAGAGGAAACATGAGAGACGAGGAAAACAAGAAAAGAGGAAACATGAGAGACGAGGAAAACAAGAAAGAAAGAAACATGAGAGACGAGGAAAACAAGAAAAGAGGAAACATGAGAGTCGAAGGAAAACAAGAAAGAAAGAAACTTGAGAGACGAGGGAAAACAAGAAAAGAGGAAACATGAGAGACGAGGAAAACAAGAAAAGAGGAAACATGAGAGACGAGGGAAAACAAGAAAAGAGGGAACATGAGAGACGAGGGAAAACAAGAAAAGAGGAAACATGATAGACGAGGAAAACAAGAAAAGAGGAAACATGAGAGACGAGGGAAAACAAGAAAAGAGGAAACATGAGAGACAAGGGAAACAAGAAAAGAGGAAACATGAGAGACGAGGAAAACAAGAAAAGAAAGAAACATGAGAGACGAGGGAAACAAGAAAGAAAGAAACATGAGAGATGAGGAAAACAAGAAAAGAGGAAACATGAGAGACGAGGAAAACAAGAAAGAAAGAAACATGAGAGACGAGGAAAACAAGAAAAGAGGAAACAAGAGAGACGAGGAAAACAAGAAAAGAGAAAACATGAGAGACGAGGAAAACAAGAAAAGAGAAAACAAGAGAGACGAGGAAAACAAGAAAATAGGAAACATGAGAGACGAGGAAAACAAGAAAAGAGGAAACATGAGAGACGAGGGAAAACAAGAAAAGAGGAAACATGAGAGACGAGGAAAACAAGAAAGAAAGAAACATGAGAGATGAGGAAAACAAGAAAAGAGGAAACATGAGAGACGAGGAAAACAAGAAAAGAGGAAACATGAGAGACGAGGAAAACAAGAAAAGAGGAAACATGAGAGTCGAAGGAAAACAAGAAAGAAAGAAACTTGAGAGACGAGGGAAAACAAGAAAAGAGGAAACATGAGAGACGAGGAAAACAAGAAAAGAGGAAACATGAGAGACGAGGGAAAACAAGAAAGAAAGAAATATGAGAGACGAGGAAAACAAGAAAAGAGGAAACATGAGAGTCGAAGGAAAACAAGAAAGAAAGAAACTTGAGAGACGAGGGAAAACAAGAAAAGAGGAAACATGAGAGACGAGGAAAACAAGAAAAGAGGAAACATGAGAGACGAGGGAAAACAAGAAAAGAGCGAACATGAGAGACGAGGGAAAACAAGAAAAGAGGAAACATGATAGACGAGGAAAACAAGAAAAGAGGAAACATGAGAGACGAGGGAAAACAAGAAAAGAGGAAACATGAGAGACAAGGGAAACAAGAAAAGAGGAAACATGAGAGACGAGGAAAACAAGAAAAGAGGAAACATGAGAGACGAGGGAAACAAGAAAGAAAGAAACATGAGAGATGAGGAAAACAAGAAAAGAGGAAACATGAGAGACGAGGAAAACAAGAAAGAAAGAAACATGAGAGACGAGGAAAACAAGAAAAGAGGAAACAAGAGAGACGAGGAAAACAAGAAAAGAGGAAACATGAGAGACGAGGGAAAACAAGAAAAGAGAAAACAAGAGAGACGAGGAAAACAAGAAAATAGGAAACATGAGAGACGAGGAAAACAAGAAAAGAGGAAACATGAGAGACGAGGGAAAACAAGAAAAGAGGAAACATGAGAGACAAGGAAAACAAGAAAGAAACATGAGAGTCGAAGGAAAACAAGAAAGAAAGAAACATGAGAGACGAGGGAAAACAAGAAAAGAGGAAACATGAGAGACGAGGAAAACAAGAAAAGAGGAAACATGAGAGACGAGGAAATCAAGAAAAGAGGAAACATGAGAGACGAGGGAAACAAGAAAAGAGGAAACATGAGAGACGAGGAAAACAAGAAAAGAGGAAACATGAGAGACAAGGAAAACAAGAAAAGAAACATGAGAGTCGAAGGAAAACAAGAAAGAAAGAAACATGAGAAACGAGGGAAAACAAGAAAAGAGGAAACATGAGAGACGAGGAAAACAGGAAAGAAAGAAACATGAGAGATGAGGAAATCAAGAAAAGAGGAAACATGAGAGACGAGGAAAACAAGAAAAGATGAAACATGAGAGACGAGGAAAACAAGAAAAGAGGAAACATGAGAGACGAGGAAAACAAGAAAAGAGGAAATATGAGAGTCGAAGGAAAACAAGAAAGAAAGAAACATGAGAGACGAGGGAAAACAAGAAAAGAGGAAACATGAGAGACGAGGAAAACAAGAAAAGAGGAAACATGAGAGACGAGGGAAAACAAGAAAAGAGGAAACATGAGAGATGAGGAAAACAAGAAAAGAGGAAACATGAGAGACGAGGAAAACAAGAAAAGAGGAAACATGAGAGACGAGGAAAACAAGAAAGAAACATGAGAGACGAGGAAAACAAGAAAAGAGGAAACATGAGAGTCGAAGGAAAACAAGAAAGAAAGAAACATGAGAGACGAGGGAAAACAAGAAAAGATTAAACATGAGAGACGAGGAAAACAAGAAAAGAGGAAACATGAGAGACAAGGAAAACAAGAAAGAAAGAAACATGAGAGACGAGGAAAAAAAGAAAAGAGGAAACATGAGAGATGAGGAAAACAAGAAAAGAGGAAACATGAGAGACGAGGGAAAACAAGAAAAGAGGAAACATGAGAGACAAGGGAAAACAAGAAAAGAGGAAACATGAGAGACGAGGAAAACAAGAAAAGAGGAAACATGAGAGACGAGGGAAAACAAGAAATGAGGAAACATGAGAGACGAGGGAAAACAAGAAAAGAGGAAACATGAGAGACGAGGACAACAAGAAAAGAGGAAACATGAGAGACGAGGGAAAACAAGAAAAGAGGAAACATGAGAGACAAGGGAAACAAGAAAAGAGGAAACATGAGAGACGAGGAAAACAAGAAAAGAGGAAACATGAGAGATGAGGAAAACAAGAAAAGAGGAAACATGAGAGACGAGGGAAAACAAGAAAAGAGGAAACATGAGAGACAAGGGAAAACAAGAAAAGAGGAAACATGAGAGACGAGGAAAACAAGAAAAGAGGAAACATGAGAGACGAGGGAAAACAAGAAAAGAGGAAACATGAGAGACGAGGAAAACAAGAAAAGAGGAAACATGAGAGACGAGGAAAACAAGAAAAGAGGAAACATGAGAGTCGAAGGAAAACAAGAAAGAAAGAAACTTGAGAGACGAGGGAAAACAAGAAAAGAGGAAACATGAGAGACGAGGAAAACAAGAAAAGAGGAAACATGAGAGACGGAAAACAAGAAAGAAAGAAACATGAGAGACGAGGAAAACAAGAAAAGAGGAAACATGAGAGTCGAAGGAAAACAAGAAAGAAAGAAACTTGAGAGACGAGGGAAAACAAGAAAAGAGGAAACATGAGAGACGAGGAAAACAAGAAAAGAGGAAACATGAGAGACGAGGGAAAACAAGAAAAGAGGGAACATGAGAGACGAGGGAAAACAAGAAAAGAGGAAACATGATAGACGAGGAAAACAAGAAAAGAGGAAACATGAGAGACGAGGGAAAACAAGAAAAGAGGAAACATGAGAGACAAGGGAAACAAGAAAAGAGGAAACATGAGAGACGAGGAAAACAAGAAAAGAAAGAAACATGAGAGACGAGGGAAACAAGAAAGAAAGAAACATGAGAGATGAGGAAAACAAGAAAAGAGGAAACATGAGAGACGAGGAAAACAAGAAAGAAAGAAACATGAGAGACGAGGAAAACAAGAAAAGAGGAAACAAGAGAGACGAGGAAAACAAGAAAAGAGAAAACATGAGAGACGAGGAAAACAAGAAACGAGAAAACAAGAGAGACGAGGAAAACAAGAAAATAGGAAACATGAGAGACGAGGAAAACAAGAAAAGAGGAAACATGAGAGACGAGGGAAAACAAGAAAAGAGGAAACATGAGAGACGAGGAAAACAAGAAAGAAAGAAACATGAGAGATGAGGAAAACAAGAAAAGAGGAAACATGAGAGACGAGGAAAACAAGAAAAGAGGAAACATGAGAGACGAGGAAAACAAGAAAAGAGGAAACATGAGAGTCGAAGGAAAACAAGAAAGAAAGAAACTTGAGAGACGAGGGAAAACAAGAAAAGAGGAAACATGAGAGACGAGGAAAACAAGAAAAGAGGAAACATGAGAGACGAGGAAAACAAGAAAGAAAGAAACATGAGAGACGAGGAAAACAAGAAAAGAGGAAACATGAGAGTCGAAGGAAAACAAGAAAGAAAGAAACTTGAGAGACGAGGGAAAACAAGAAAAGAGGAAACATGAGAGACGAGGAAAACAAGAAAAGAGGAAACATGAGAGACGAGGGAAAACAAGAAAAGAGGGAACATGAGAGACGAGGGAAAACAAGAAAAGAGGAAACATGTAGACGAGGAAAACAAGAAAAGAGGAAACATGAGAGACGAGGGAAAACAAGAAAAGAGGAAACATGAGAGAAGAAACAAGAAAAGAGGAAACATGAGACAGGAAAACAAGAAAAGAGGAAACATGAGAGACGAGGGAAAACAAGAAAAGAGGAAACATGAGAGACGAGGAAAACAAGAAAGAAGAAACATGAGAGACGAGGAAAACAAGAAAAGAGGAAACATGAGAGACAAGGAAAACAAGAAAAGAGGAAACATGAGAGACGGAGGAAAACAAGAAAGGAGGAAACATGAGAGACGAGGAAAACAAGAAAAGAGGAAACATGAGAGACGAGGAAAACAAGAAAAGAGGAAACATGAGAGACGAAGGAAAACAAGAAAAGAGGAAAAAAAACAGAGAGACGAGGAAAACAAAAAAAAGGAAACAAGAGAGACGAGGAAAACAAGAAAAGAGGAAACATGAGAGACGAGGGAAAACAAGAAAAGAGGAACATGAGAGACGAGGAAAACAAGAAAGAAAGAAACATGAGAGACGAGGAAAACAAGAAAAGAGGAAACATGAGAGACGAGGAAAACAAGAAAGGAGGAAACATGAGAGACGAGGAAAACAAGAAAAGAGAAGAAACATGAGAGACAGAGGAAAACAAGAAAAGAGGAAACATGAGAGACAAGAGGAAAACAAGAAAAAGGAAACATGAGAGAAAACAAGAAAAGGAAAAAGAAAACAAGAAAGAAAGAAACATGAGAGACGAGGGAAAACAAGAAAAGAGGTAACATGAGAGACGAGGAACAAAACAAGAAAAGAGGAAACATGAGAGACGAGGAAAACAAGAAAAGAGGAAACATGAGAGACGAGGAAAACAAGAAAATAGGAAACATGAGAGACGAGGAAAACAAGAAAAGAGGAAACATGAGAGACGAGGAAAACAAGAAAAGAAGAAACATGAGAGACGAGGAAAACAAGAAAAAAAAAGAGGAAACATGAACGAGGAAAACAAGAAAAAGAAACATGAGCGAGAGGGAAAACAAGAAAAGAGGAAACATGAGAGACGAGGGAAAACAAGAAAAGAGGAAACATGAGAGACGAGGAAAACAAGAAAAGAGGAAACATGAGAGACGAGGAAAACAAGAAAAGAGGAAACATGAGAGACGAGGGAAAACAAGAAAAGAGGAAACATGAGAGACGAGGGAAAACAAGAAAAGAGGAAACATGAGAGACGAGGAAAACAAGAAAAGAGGAAACATGAGAGACGAGGAAAACAAGAAAAGAGGAAACATGAGAGACGAGAAAACAAGAAAAAGAAACATGAGAGACGAAAACAAAAAAAGGAAACATGAGAGACCAAGAAGAGGCAGAGAGAGGAAAACAAGAAAAGAGGAAACATGAGAGACGAGGAAAACAAGAAAGGAGGAAACATGAGAGACGAGGAAAACAAGAAAAGAGGAAACATGAGAGACGAGGAAAACAAGAAAGAAAGAAACATGAGAGACGAGGAAAACAAGAAAAGAGGAAACATGAGAGACGAAAAAAAAAAAAGAGGAAAACAAGAAAGAAAGAAACATGAGAGACGAGGAAAACAAGAAAAGAGGAAACATGAGAGACGAGGAAAACAAGAAAAGAGGAAACATGAGAGACGAGGAAAACAAGAAAAGAGGAAACATGAGAGACGAGGAAAACAAGAAAAGAGGAAACATAAGAGAGAGAGGAAAACAGAAAAGAGGAAACATGAGAGACGAGGAAAACAAGAAAAGAGGAAACATGAGAGACGAGGAAAACAAGAAAAGAGAGAAACATGAGAGACGAGGGAAAACAAGAAAAGAGGAAACATGAGAGACGAGGAAAACAAGAAAAGAGGAAACATGAGAGACGAGGAAAACAAGAAAAGAGGAAACATGAGAGACGAGGAAAACAAGAAAAAAAACATAAACACAGAAAGCAAAGGAAAACAAGAAAAAGGAAACATGAGAGACGAGGGAAAACAAGAAAAGAGGAAACATGAGAGACGAGGAAAACAAAAAAGGAAACATAGAGAAGAGGAAAACAAGAAAAGAGGAAACATGAGAGACGAGGGAAAACAAGAAAAGAGGAAACATGAGAGACGAGGAAAACAAGAAAGAAAGAAACATGAGAGACGAGGAAAACAAGAAAAGAGGAAACATGAGAGACGAGGGAAAACAAGAAAAGAGGAAACATGAGAGACGAGGAAAACAAGAAAAGAGGAAACATGAGAGACGAGGAAAACAAGAAAAGAGGAAACATGAGAGACGAGGAAAACAAGAAAAGAGGAAACATGAGAGACGAAGGAAAACAAGAAAAAAGGAAACATGAGAGACAGGAGGAAAACAAGAAAAGAGGAAACATGAGAGACGAGGAAAACAAGAAAAGAGGAAACATGAGAGACGAGGAAAACAAGAAAAGAGGAAACATGAGAGACGAGGAAAACAAGAAAAGAGGAAACATGAGAGACGAGGAAAACAAGAAAAGAGGAAACATGAGAGACGGAGGAAAACAAGAAAGAAGGAAACATGAGAGACGAGGAAAACAAGAAAAGAGGAAACATGAGAGACGAGGAAAACAAGAAAAGAGGAAACATGAGAGACGAGGAAAACAAGAAAGAAAGAAACATGAGAGACGAGGAAACAAGAAGGAAACATGAGAGACGAGGAAAACAAGAAAAGAGGAAACATGAGAGACGAGGAAAACAAGAAAGAGGAAACATGAGAGACGAGGAAAACAAGAAAAAAAAAAGCGAGGAAAACAAGAAAGAGGAAACATGAGAGACGAGGAAAACAAGAAAAGAGGAAACATGAGAGACGAGGAAAACAAGAAAAGAGGAAACATGAGAGACGGAGGAAAACAAGAAAAGAGGAAACATGAGAGACGAGGGAAAACAAGAAAAGAGGAAACATGAGAGACGAGGAAAACAAGAAAAGAGGAAACATGAGAGACGAGGAAAACAAGAAAAGAGGAAACATGAGAGACGAGGAAAACAAGAAAAGAGGAAACATGAGAGACGAGGAAAACAAGAAAAGAGGAAACATGAGAGACGAGGAAAACAAGAAAGAAAGAAACATGAGAGACGAGGAAAACAAGAAAAGAGGAAACATGAGAGACAAGAAAGAAAGAAACATGAGAGACGAGGAAAACAAGAAAAGAGAAACAAGAGAGACGAGAAAACAAGAAAAGAGGAAACATGAGAGACGAGGGAAAACAAGAAAATAGGAAACATGAGAGACAGAGGAAACTGGAGGAAAACAAGAAAAGAGGAAACATGAGAGACGAGGGAAAACAAGAAAAGAGGAAACATGAGAGACGAGGAAAACAAGAAAAAAAGAAACATGAGAGACGAGGAAAACAAGAAAAGAGGAAACATGAGAGACGAGGAAAACAAGAAAAGAGGAAACATGAGAGACGAGGAAAACAAGAAAAGAGGAAACATGAGAGAGAAAACAAGAAAAGAGGAAACATGAGAGACGAACAAGAAAAGAGAAACATGAGAGCGGGAAAACAAGAAAAGAGGAAACATGAGAGACGAGGGAAAACAAGAAAAGGGAAACATGAGAGACGAGGAAAACAAGAAAAGAGGAAACATGAGAGACGAGGAAAACAAGAAAAAAGGAAACATGAGAGAAGAGGAAAACAAGAAAAGAGGAAACATGAGAGACGAGGAAAACAAGAAAAGAGGAAACATGAGAGACGAGGAAAACAAGAAAAGAGGAAACATGAGAGACGAGGAAAACAAGAAAAGAGGAAACATGAGAGACGAGGAAAACAAGAAAAGAGGAAACATGAGAGTCGAAGGAAAACAAGAAAGAAAGAAACATGAGAGACGAGGGAAAACAAGAAAAGAGGAAACATGAGAGACGAGGAAAACAAGAAAAGAGGAAACATGAGAGACGAGGGAAAACAAGAAAAGAGGAAACATGAGAGACGAGGAAAACAAGAAAAGAGGAAACATGAGAGACGAGGAAAACAAGAAAAAGGAAACATAAACAGAAAAGAAAAGAGAGACGAGGAAAACAAGAAAAGAGGAAACATGAGAGACGAAGGAAAACAAGAAAGAAAGAAAAAAAACAAGAAAGAGGAAACAAGAGACAGGAAAACAAGAAAAAAAACATAGACAGAAACAAGAAAACAAGAAAAGAGGAAACATGAGAGACGAGGAAAACAAGAAAAGAGGAAACATGAGAGACGAGGAAAACAAGAAAAGAGGAAACATGAGAGACGAGGAAAACAAGAAAAGAGGAAACATGAGAGACGAGGAAAACAAGAAAAGAGGAAACATGAGAGAGAGAGGAAAACAAGAAAAGAGGAAACATGAGAGACGAGGAAAACAAGAAAAGAGGAAACATGAGAGACGAGGAAAACAAGAAAAGAGGAAACATGAGAGACGAGGAAAACAAGAAAAGAGGAAACATGAGAGACGAGGAAAACAAGAAAAGAGGAAACAGAGAGACGGAAGAAACATGAGAGACGAGGGAAAACAAGAAAAGAGGAAACATGAGAGACGAGGAAAACAAGAAAAAAAAGAGAAACATGAGAGACGAGGGAAAACAAGAAAAGAGGAAACATGAGAGACGAGGAAAACAAGAAAAGAGGAAACATGAGAGACGAGGAAAACAAGAAAAGAGGAAACATGAGAGACGAGAGGAAAACAAGAAAAGAGGAAACATGAGAGACGAGGAAAACAAGAAAAGAGGAAACATGAGAGACGAGAAAACAAGGAAAACAAAGAAAGAAAGAAACATGAGAGACGAGGAAAACAAGAAAAGAGGAAACATGAGAGACGAGGAAAACAAGAAAAGAGGAAACATGAGAGACGAGGAAAACAAGAAAAGAGGAAACATGAGAGACGAGGAAAACAAGAAAAGAGGAAACATGAGAGACGAGGAAAACAAGAAAAGAGGAAACATGAGAGAGGAAAACAAGAAAAAAGAAACAGAGAGACGAGGAAACCAAGAGAGGAAACATGAGAGACGAGGAAAACAAGAAAGAAAGAAACATGAGAGACGAGGAAAACAAGAAAAGAGGAAAAACATGAGAGACGAAGGAAAACAAGAAAGAAAGAAACATGAGAGACGAGGGAAAACAAGAAAAGAGGAAACATGAGAGACGAGGAAAACAAGAAAGAGGAAACATGAGAGACGGAAAACAAGAAAAGAGGAAAATGAGAGACAAGACAAGAAAGAGGAAACATGAGAGACGAGGAAAACAAGAAAAGAGGAAACATGAGAGACGAGGAAAACAAGAAAGAAAGAAACATGAGAGACGAGGAAAACAAGAAAAGAGGAAACATGAGAGACGAGGGAAAACAAGAAAAAGAAACATGAGAGACGAGGAAAACAAGAAAAGAGGAAACATGAGAGACGAGGAAAACAAGAAAGAGGAAACATGAGAGAGAGAAACAAGAAAAGAGGAAACAGAGAGGAAAACAAGAAAAGAGGAAACATGAGAGACGAGGGAAAACAAGAAAAGAGGAAACATGAGAGACGAGGAAAACAAGAAAAGAGGAAACATGAGAGACGAGGAAAACAAGAAAAGAGGAAACATGAGAGACGAGGAAAACAAGAAAAGAGGAAAAGAAACATGAGAGTCGAAGGAAAACAAGAAAGAAAGAAACATGAGAGACGAGGGAAAACAAGAAAAGAGGAAACATGAGAGACGAGGAAAACAAGAAAAGAGGAAACATGAGAGACGAGGAAAACAAGAAAAGAGGAAACATGAGAGACGAGGAAAACAAGAAAAGAGGAAACATGAGAGACGGAAAACAAGAAAAAGGAAACATGAGAGACGGGAAAACAAGAAAAGAGGAAACATGAGAGACGAGGAAAACAAGAAAAGAGGAAACATGAGAGTCGAGGAAAACAAGAAAGAAAGAAACATGAGAGACGAGGGAAAACAAGAAAAGAGGAAACATGAGAGACGAGGAAAACAAGAAAGAAAGAAACATGAGAGACGGGGAAAACAAGAAAAGAGGAAACATGAGAGAGAGAAAACAAGAAAAGAGAAACATGAGAGACAAAACAAAAAAGAAAAATAAAAAGGAAAACAAGAAAGAAAGAAACATGAGAGACGAGGAAAACAAGAAAAGAGGAAACATGAGAGACGAGGAAAACAAGAAAAGAGGAAATATGAGAGACAAGGAAAACAAGAAAGAAAGAAACATGAGAGACGAGGAAAACAAGAAAAGAGGAAACATGAGAGACGAGGGAAAACAAGAAAAGAGGAAACATGAGAGACGAGGGAAAACAAGAAAAGAGGAGGAAACATGAGAGACGAGGAAAACAAGAAAAGAGGAAACATGAGAGACGAGGAAAACAAGAAAAGAGGAAACATGAGAGACGAGGGAAAACAAGAAAAGAGGAAACATGAGAGACGGAGGGAAAACAAGAAAAGAGGAAACATGAGAGACGAGGAAAACAAGAAAAGAGGAAACATGAGAGACGAGGAAAACAAGAAAAGAGGAAACATGAGAGACGAGGAAAACAAGAAAAGAGGAAACATGAGAGAGCGAGGAAAACAAGAAAAGAGGAAATATGAGAGACGAGGAAAACAAGAAAAGAAACATGAGAGACGAGAGGAAAACAAGAAAAGAGGAAACATGAGAGACGAGGAAAACAAGAAAGAAAGAAACATGAGAGACGAGGAAAACAAGAAAAGAGGAAACATGAGAGACGAGGAAAACAAGAAAAGAGGAAACATGAGAGAGAGGAAAACAAGAAAGAAAGAAACATGAGAGACGAGGAAAAAAAGAAAAGAGGAAACATGAGAGACGAGGAAAACAAGAAAAGAGGAAACATGAGAGACGAGGAAAACAAGAAAAGAGGAAACATGAGAGACGAGGAAAACAAAAAAGAGGAAACATGAGAGTCGAGGAAAACAAGAAAGAAAGAAACATGAGAGACGAGGGAAAACAAGAAAAGAGGAAACATGAGAGACAGGAAACAAGAAAAAGGAAACATGAGAGACGAGAAAAAAAAAAAAAGGAAACAAGAGAGGAAAACAAGAAAGAAAGAAACATGAGAGACGAGGAAAACAAGAAAAGAGGAAACATGAGAGACGAGGAAAACAAGAAAAGAGGAAACATGAGAGACGAGGGAAAACAAGAAAAGAGGAAACATGAGAGACGAGGGAAAACAAGAAAAGAGGAAACATGAGAGACGAGGAAAACAAGAAAAGAGGAAACATGAGAGACGAGGAAAACAGAAAAGAGGAAACATGAGAGACGAGGAAAACAAGAAAAGAGGAAACATGAGAGAGAGGAAAACAAGAAAAGAGGAAACATGAGAGACGAGGAAAACAAGAAAAGAGGAAACATGAGAGACGAGGAAAACAAGAAAGAAAGAAACATGAGAGACGAGGAAAACAAGAAAAGAGGAAACATGAGAGACGAGGAAAACAAGAAAAGAGGAAACATGAGAGACGAGGGAAAACAAGAAAAGAGGAAACATGAGAGACGAGGAAAACAAGAAAAGAGGAAACATGAGAGACGAGGAAAACAAGAAAAGAGGAAACATGAGAGACAGAAAGAGAAAGGAAAACAAAAAAAAAAACATGAGAGACGAAAAAACATAGAGAGAGGAAAACAAGAAAAGAGGAAACATGAGAGACGAGGAAACAAGAAAAGAGGAAACATGAGAGACGAGGGAAACAAGAAAAAGAAAATGAGAGACGAGGAAAACAAGAAAAGAGGAAACATGAGAGACAAGGAAAACAAGAAAAGAAACATGAGAGTCGAAGGAAAACAAGAAAGAAAGAAACATGAGAGACGAGGGAAAACAAGAAAAGAGGAAACATGAGAGACGAGGAAAACAGGAAAGAAAGAAACATGAGAGATGAGGAAATCAAGAAAAGAGGAAACATGAGAGACGAGGAAAACAAGAAAAGATGAAACATGAGAGACGAGGGAAAACAAGAAAAGAAGAAACATGAGAGACGCGGAAAACAAGAAAAGAGGAAACATGAGAGACGAGGAAAACAAGAAAAGAGGAAACATGAGAGACGAGGAAAACAAGAAAAGAGGAAATATGAGAATCGAAGGAAAACAAGAAAGAAAGAAACATGAGAGACGAGGGAAAACAAGAAAAGAGGAAACATGAGAGACGAGGAAAACAAGAAAAGAGGAAACATGAGAGACGAGGGAAAACAAGAAAAGAGGAAACATGAGAGACGAGGGAAAACAAGAAAAGAGGAAACATGAGAGACGAGGAAAACAAGAAAAGAGGAAACATGAGAGACGAGGAAAACAAGAAAAGAAACATGAGAGACGAGGAAAACAAGAAAAGAGGAAACATGAGAGTCGAAGGAAAACAAGAAAGAAAGAAACATGAGAGACGAGGGAAAACAAGAAAAGATGAAACATGAGAGACGAGGAAAACAAGAAAAGAGGAAACATGAGAGACAAGGAAAACAAGAAAGAAAGAAACATGAGAAAAAAAAGAAAAGAGGAAACATGAGAGATGAGGAAAACAAGAAAAGAGGAAACATGAGAGACGAGGGAAAACAAGAAAAGAGGAAACATGAGAGACAAGGGAAAACAAGAAAAGAGGAAACATGAGAGACGAGGAAAACAAGAAAAGAGGAAACATGAGAGACGAGGGAAAACAAGAAAAGAGGAAACATGAGAGACGAGGGAAAACAAGAAAAGAGGAAACATGAGAGACGAGGAAAACAAGAAAAGAGGAAACATGAGAGACGAGGGAAAACAAGAAAAGAGGAAACATGAGAGACAAGGAAACAAGAAGGACATGAGAGACGAGGAAAACAAGAAAAGAGGAAACATGAGAGACGAGGGAAAACAAGAAAAGAGGAAACATGAGAGACGAGGAAAACAAGAAAAGAGGAAACATGAGAGACGAGGGAAAACAAACAAAAAAGGAAACATGAGAGACGAGGAAAAGAAGAAAAGAGGAAACATGAGAGACGAGGAAAACAAGAAAAGAGGAAACATGAGAGACGAGGAAAACAAGAAAAGAGGAAACATAGAGAGACGAGAAAACACAGAGAGAGAAACAAGAAACATGAGAGACGAGGAAAACAAGAAAAGAGGAAACATGAGAGACGAGGAAAACAAGAAAAGAGGAAACATGAGAGACGAGGAAAACAAGAAAAGAGAAGAAAAGAGAGAGGAAAAAAGAAAAGAGAAACATGAGAGACGAGGAAAACAAGAAAAGATGAAACATGAGAGACGAGGAAAACAAGAAAAGAGGAAACATGAGAGACGAGGAAAACAAGAAAAGAGGAAACATGAGAGTCGAAGGAAAACAAGAAAGAAAGAAACATGAGAGACGAGGGAAAACAAGAAAAGAGGAAACATGAGAGACGAGGAAAACAAGAAAGAAAGAAACATGAGAGACGAGAAAAACAAGAAAAGAGGAAACATGAGAGACGAGGAAAACAAGAAAAGAGGAAATATGAGAGTCGAAGGAAAACAAGAAAGAAAGAAACATGAGAGACGAGGGAAAACAAGAAAAGAGGAAACATGAGAGACGAGGAAAACAAGAAAGAAAGAAACATGAGAGACGAGGAAAACAAGAAAAGAGGAAACATGAGAGACGAGGAAAACAAGAAAATAGGAAACATGAGAGACGAGGAAAACAAGAAAAAGGAACATGCAGATGAGGAAAACAAGAAAGAAAGAAACATGACGAGGAAAACAAGAAAAGAGGAAACATGAGAGACGAGGGAAACAAGAAAAGATGAAACATGAGAGACGAGGAAAACAAGAAAAGAAGAAACATGAGAGACGAGGAAAACAAGAAAGGAGGAAACATGAGAGACGAGGAAAACAAGAAAAGAGGAATTATGAGAGATGAGGGAAAACAAGAAAAGAGGAAACATGAGAGACGAGGAAAACAAGAAAAGAGGAAACATGAGAGACAGGAAAACAAGAAAAGAGGAAACAGAAGGAAAACAAGAAAAGTTGAAACATGAGAGACGAGGGAAACAAGAAAAGAGGAAACATGAGAGACGAGGAAAACAAGAAAAGAGGAAACATGAGAGACAAGGAAAACAAGAAAAGAAACATGAGAGTCGAAGGAAAACAAGAAAGAAAGAAACATGAGAGACGAGGGAAAACAAGAAAAGAGGAAACATGAGAGACGAGGAAAAAAAAGAAAGGAAACATGAGAGACGAGGAAAACAAGAAAAGAGGAAACATGAGAGACGAGGAAAACAAGAAAGAAAGAAACATGAGAGACGAGGAGAAAAAGAAACATGAGAGGGGAAAACAAGAAAAGAGGAAACATGAGAGACGAGGAAAACAAGAAAAGAGGAAACATGAGAGACGAGGAAAACAAGAAAAGAGGAAACATGAGAGACGAGGAAAACAAGAAAAAAGAAACATGAGAGACGAGGAAAACAAGAAAAGAGGAAACATGAGAGACGAGGAAAACAAGAAAAGAGAAAAGAGAGCAGAAAACAAGAAGAGGAAAATGAGAGACGAGGAAAACAAGAAAAGAGGAAACATGAGAGAGGGAAAACAAGAAAAGAGGAAACATGAGAGACGAGGAAAACAAGAAAAGAGGAAACATGAGAGACGAGGAAAACAAGAAAAGAGGAAACATGAGAGACGAAGGAAAACAAGAAAGAAAGAAACATGAGAGACGAGGGAAAACAAGAAAAGAGGAAACATAGAGACGAGGAAAACAAGAGGAAACATGAGAGACGAGGAAAACAAGAAAAGAGAAACATGAGAGACGAGGAAAACAAGAAAAGAGGAAACATGAGAGACGAGAAAAAGAAAAGAGGAAACATGAGAGACGAGGGAAAACAAGAAAAGAGGAAACATGAGAGACAGAAAAAACAGGAAAAAAGACATGAGAGACGAGGAAAACAAGAAAAGAGGAAACATGAGAGACGAGGGAAAACAAGAAAAGAGGAAACATGAGAGACGAGGAAAACAAGAAAAGAGGAAACATGAGAGACGAGGGAAAACAAGAAAAGAGGAAACATGAGAGAGACAAAAAAAAAAAGAAAAAAAGGAAACAAGAGAGAGAGGAAAACAAGAAAAGAGGAAACATGAGAGACGAGGAAAACAAGAAAAGGAAACATGAGAGACGAGGAAAACAAGAAAAGAGGAAACATGAGAGACGAGGAAAACAAGAAAAGAGGAAACATGAGAGACGAAGGAAAACAAGAAAGAAAGAAACATGAGAACGGGAAAACAAGAAAAGAGGAAACATGAGAGACGAGGAAAACAAGAAAAGAGGAAACATGAGAGACGAGGAAAACAAGAAAAGAAGAAACATGAGAGACGAGGAAAACAAGAAAAGAGGAAACATGAGAGACGAGGAAAACAAGAAAAGAGGAAACATGAGAGACGAGGAAAACAAGAAAGAAGGGAAAACAAGAAAAGAGGAAACATGAGAGACGAGGAAAACAAGAAAAGAGGAAACATGAGAGACGAGGAAAACAAGAAAAGAAGAAAAGAACGAGGAAAACAAGAAAAGAGGAAACATGAGAGACGAGAGGAAAACAAGAAAAGAGGAAACATGAGAGACGAGGAAAACAAGAAAGAGAGGAAACATGAGAGACGAGGAAAACAAGAAAAGAGAAACATGAGAGACGAGGAAAACAAGAAAAGAGGAAACATGAGAGACGAGGAAAACAAGAAAGAGGAAACATGAGAGACGAGGAAAACAAGAAAAGAGAAAAGAAACAAGAGAGGACGAGGAAAACAAGAAAAGAGGAAACATGAGAGACAAGAAAACAAGAAAAGAGGAAACATGAGAGACGAGGAAAACAAGAAAAGAGGAAACATGAGAGACGAGGAAAACAAGAAAAGAGGAAACATGAGAGACGAGGAAAACAAGAAAAGAGGAAACATGAGAGACGAGGAAAACAAGAAAAGAGGAAACATGAGAGACGAGGAAAACAAGAAAGAAGAAACATGAGAGACGAGGAAAACAAGAAAAGAGGAAACATGAGAGACGAGGAAAACAAGAAAAGAGGAAACATGAGAGACGAGGGAAAACAAGAAAAGAGGAAACATGAGAGAAAACAAGAAAAGAGGAAACATGAGAGACGAGGAAAACAAGAAAAGAGGAAACATGAGAGACGAGGAAAACAAGAAAAGAGGAAACATGAGAGACGAGGAAAACAAGAAAAGAGGAAACATGAGAGACGAGGAAAACAAGAAAAGAGGAAACATGAGAGACGAGGAAAACAAGAAAAGAGGAAACATGAGAGACGAGGAAAACAAGAAAAGAAGGAAACATGAGAGACGAGGAAAACAAGAAAAGAGGAAACATGAGAGACGAGGAAAACAAGAAAAGAGGAAACATGAGAGACAGAGGGAAAACAAGAAAAGAGGAAACATGAGAGACGAGAAAAAAACAAGGAGGAAAACAAGAAAAGAGGAAACATGAGAGACGAGGAAAACAAGAAAAGAGGAAACATGAGAGACGAGGAAAACAAGAAAAGAGGAAACATGAGAGACGAGGAAAACAAGAAAAGAGGAAACATGAGAGGAACAGGAGGAAAACAAGAAAAAAGAAACATGAGAGACGAGGAGAAACAAGAAAAGAGGAAACATGAGAGACGAGGAAAACAAGAAAAAGGAAACATGAGAGACGAGGAAAACAAGAAAAGAGGAAACATGAGAGACGAGGAAAACAAGAAAGAGGAAACATGAGAGACAGGAAAACAAGAAAAGAGGAAACATGAGAGACGAGAGGAAAACAAGAAAAGAGGAAACATGAGAGACGAGGAAAACAAGAAAAGAGGAAACATGAGAGACGAGGAAAACAAGAAAAGAGGAAACATGAGAGACGAGGAAAACAAGAAAAGAGGAAACATGAGAGACGAGGAAAACAAGAAAAGAGGAAACATGAGAGACGAGGAAAACAAGAAAAAGGAAAAAGAGGAAACATGAGAGACGAGGAAAACAAGAAAAGAGGAAACATGAGAGACGAGGAAAACAAGAAAAAGAGAAAGAAAACAAAAAAGAGAAACATGAGAGACGAGGAAAACAAGAAAAGAAAAGAGGAAACATGAGAGACGAGGAAAACAAGAAAAGAGGAAACATGAGAGACGAGGAAAACAAGAAAAGAGGAAACATGAGAGACGAGGAAAAAAGAAAGAAAGGAGGAAACATGAGAGACGAGGAAAACAAGAAAAGAGGAAACATGAGAGGAGAGGAAAACAAGAAAAAAGGAAACATGAGAGACGAGGAAAACAAGAAAAGAGGAAACATGAGAGACGAGGAAAACAAGAAAAGAGGAAACATGAGAGACGAGGAAAACAAGAAAAGAGGAAACATGAGAGACGAGGAAAACAAGAAAAGAGGAAACATGAGAGACGAGGGAAAACAAGAAAAGAGGAAACATGAGAGACGAGGAAAACAAGAAAAGAGGAAACATGAGAGACGAGGAAAACAAGAAAAGAGGAAACATGAGAGACGAGGGAAAACAAGAAAGAAAAGAGGAAACATGAGAGACGAGGAAAACAAGAAAAGAGGAAACATGAGAGACGAGGAAAACAAAAAAAGAAACAAGAGAGACAGGAAAACAAGAAAAGAGGAAACATGAGAGACGAGGAAAACAAGAAAGGAGGAAACATGAGAGACGAGGAAAACAAGAAAAGAGGAAACATGAGAGACGAGGAAAACAAGAAAAGAGGAAACATGAGAGACGAGGAAAACAAGAAAAGAGGAAACATGAGAGACGAGGAAAAAAGAAAACAAAAAAGAGGAAACATGAGAGACGAGGAAAACAAGAAAAGAGGAAACATGAGAGACGAGGAAAACAAGAAAAGAGGAAACATGAGAGACAGGAAAACAAGAAAGAAAGAAACATGAGAGACGAAAACAAGAAAAAGGAAAATGAGAGACGAGGAAAAAAAAAGAAACAGAGAAGACAAGAAGAGAAACATGAGAGACGAGGAAAACAAGAAAAGAGGAAACATGAGAGACGAGGAAAACAAGAAAAGAGGAAACATGAGAGACGAGGAAAACAAGAAAAGAGGAAACATGAGAGACGAGGAAAACAAGAAAGAGAGAAACATGAGAGACGAGGAAAACAAGAAAAGAGGAAACATGAGAGACGAGGAAAACAAGAAAAGAGGAAACATGAGAGACGAGAACAAAAAAACAAGAAAGAAACATGAGAGACGAGGAAAACAAGAAAGGAGGAAACATGAGAGACGAGGGAAAACAAGAAAAGAGGAAACATGAGAGACGAGGAAAACAAGAAAAGAGGAAACATGAGAGACGAGAAAATAAGAAAAGAGGAAACATGAGAGACGAGGAAAACAAGAAAAGAGGAAACATGAGAGACGAGGAAAACAAGAAAAGAGGAAACATGAGAGACGAGGAAAACAAGAAAAAGGAAACATGAGAAAACAAGAAAAAAGGAAACATGAGAGACGAGGGAAAACAAGAAAAGAGGAAACATGAGAGACGAGGAAAACAAGAAAAGAGGAAACATGAGAGACGAGGAAAACAAGAAAAGAGGAAACATGAGAGACGAGGAAAACAAGAAAAGAGGAAACATGAGAGACGAGGAAAACAAGAAAAGAGGAAACATGAGAGACGAGGAAAACAAGAAAAGAGAAACATGAGAGACGAGGAAAACAAGAAAAGAGGAAACATGAGAGACGAGGAAAACAAGAAAGAAAGAAACATGAGAGACGAGGGAAAACAAAAAAGAGGAAAATGAGAGAGAGGAAAACAAAAAAAAAAAAGAAGAAAACAAGAAAAGAGGAAACATGAGAGACGAGGAAAACAAGAAAAGAGGAAACATGAGAGACAGGAAAACAAGAAAAGAGGAAACATGAGAGACGAGGAAAACAAGAAAGAAAGAAACATGAGAGACGAGGAAAACAAGAAAAGAGGAAACATGAGAGACGAGGAAAACAAGAAAAAGGAAAATGAGAGAAAGGAAAACAAGAAAGAAGAAACATGAGAGACGAGGAAAACAAGAAAAAAGAAACATGAGAGACGAGGAAAACAAGAAAGGAGGAAACATGAGAGACGAGGAAAACAAGAAAAGAGGAAACATGAGAGACGGAAAACAAGAAAAGAGGAAACATGAGAGACGAGGAAAACAAGAAAAAGGAAACATGAGAGGGAAAACAAGAAAAGAGGAAACATGAGAGACGAGGAAAACAAGAAAGAAAGAAACATGAGAGACGAGGAAAACAAGAAAAGAGGAAACATGAGAGACGAGGAAAACAAGAAAAGAGGAAACATGAGAGACGAGGAAAACAAGAAAAGAGGAAACATGAGAGACGAGGAAAACAAGAAAGAAAGAAACATGAGAGAGAAAACAAAAAAGAGGAAACAGAGAGAAGGAAAACAAGAAAAGAGAAACATGAGAGACGAGGAAAACAAGAAAAGAGGAAACATGAGAGACGAGGAAAACAAGAAAAGAGGAAACATGAGAGACGAGGAAAACAAGAAAAGAGGAAACATGAGAGACGAGGGAAAACAAGAAAAAGAAAATAAAGACAAAGAAGAGAGAGAAAACAACAAAAGAGGAAACATGAGAGACGAGGAAAACAAGAAAATAGGAAACATGAGAGACGAAGGAAAACAAGAAAAGAGGAAACATGAGAGACGAGGAAAACAAGAAAGAAAGAAACATGAGAGACGAGGAAAACAAGAAAAGAGGAAACATGAGAGACGAGGAAAACAAGAAAAGAGGAAACATGAGAGACGAGGAAAACAAGAAAGAAAGAAACATGAGAGATGAGGAAAACAAGAAAAGAGGAAACATGAGAGACGAGGAAAACAAGAAAAAGAGCAGAAAAGAAAAGAGAAAAGAGAGGAAAACAAGAAAAGAGGAAACATGAGAGACGAGGAAAACAAGAAAAGAGGAAACATGAGAGACGAGGAAAACAAGAAAAGAGGAAACATGAGAGAGGAAAACAAAAAGAAAATGAACAAGGAAAACAAGAAAGAAAGAAACATGAGAGACGAGGGAAAACAAGAAAAGAGGAAACATGAGAGACGAGGAAAAAAAAAAAAAAAAGAAGAAGAGGAAAAGAGAGGAAAACAAGAAAAGAGGAAACAGAGAGACGAGGAAAACAAGAAAAAGGAAACATGAGAGAGAGAAAACAAGAAAGAAAGAAACATGAGAGACGAGAAAAACAAGAAAAAGGAAAATGAGAGAGAGAGCGAAGAAAACAAGAAAAGAGGAAGGACGAGGGAAACAAGAAAGAAAGAAACATGAGAGACGAGGAAAACAAGAAAAGAGGAAACATGAGAGACGAGGAAAACAAGAAAAGAGGAAACATGAGAGACGGAAAACAAGAAAGAAAGAAACATGAGAGACGAGGGAAAACAAGAAAAGAGGAAACATGAGAGACGAGGGAAAACAAGAAAAGAGGAAACATGAGAGACGAGGAAAACAAGAAAATAGGAAAATGAGAGAAAACAAGAAAAAGGAAACATGAGAGACGAGGAAAACAAGAAAAGAGGAAACATGAGAGACGAGGAAAACAAGAAAAGAGGAAACATGAGAGACGAGGAAAACAAGAAAAGAAACATGAGAGACGAAGGAAAACAAGAAAAAGAGAAACATGAGAGACGAGGGAAAACAAGAAAAGAGGAAACATGAGAGACGAGGAAAACAAGAAAGAAAGAAACATGAGAGATGAGGAAAACAAGAAAAGAGGAAACATGAGAGACGAGGAAAACAAGAAAAGAGGAAACATGAGAGATGAGGAAAACAAGAAAAGAGGAAACATGAGAGACGAGGAAAACAAGAAAAAAACAGAAGACAAACAAGAGAGAAACATGAGAGACGAGGAAAACAAGAAAAAGGAAAATAAGAAGGAAAACAAGAAAGAAAGAAACATGAGAGACGAGGAAAACAAGAAAAGAGGAAACATGAGAGACGAGGAAAACAAGAAAGAAAGAGAGAGACGAGGAAAACAAGAAAAGAGGAAACATGAGAGACGAGGAAAACAAAAAAGAGGAAACATGAGAGACGAGGAAAACAAGAAAAGAGGAAACATGAGAGACGAGGAAAACAAGAAAGAAAGAAACATGAGAGACGAAAAACAAGAAAAGAGGAAACATGAGAGACGAGGGAAAACAAGAAAAGAGGAAACGAGAGACAAGGTAAAACAAGAAAAGAGGAAACATGAGAGACGAGGAAAACAAGAAAGAAAGAAACATGAGAGACGAGGAAAACAAGAAAAGAGGAAACATGAGAGACGAGGAAAACAAGAAAAGAGGAAACATGAGAGACGAGGGAAAACAAGAAAAGAGGAAACATGAGAGACGAGGAAAACAAGAAAGGAGAAAACAAGAGAGACGAGGAAAACAACAAAAGAGAAAACATGAGAGACGAGGAAAACAAGAAAATAGGAAACATGAGAGACGAAGGAAAACAAGAAAAGAGGAAACATGAGAGACGAGGGAAAACAAGAAAAGAGGAATCATGAGAGACAGGGAAACAAGAAAATAGGAAACATGAGAGATGAGGAAAACAAGAAAGAAAGAAACATGAAAGATTAGGAAAACAAGAAAAGAGGAAACATGAGAGACGAGGAAAACAAGAAAAGAGGAAACATGAGAGATGAGGAAAACAAGAAAAGAGAAACATGAGAGACGAGGAAAACAAGAAAAGAGGAAACATGAGAGACAAGGAAAACAAGAAAAGAAACATGAGAGTCGAAGGAAAACAACAAAAAAGAAACATGAGAGACGAGGGAAAACAAGAAAAGAGGAAACATGAGAGACGAGGAAAACAAGAAAAGAGGAAATATGAGAGTCGAAGGAAAACAAGAAAGAAAGAAACATGAGAGACGAGGGAAAACAAGAAAAGAGGAAACATGAGAGACGAGGAAAACAAGAAAGAAAGAAACATGAGAGACGAGGAAAACAAGAAAAGAGGAAACATGAGAGACGAGGAAAACAAGAAAATAGGAAACATGAGAGACGAGGAAAACAAGAAAAGAGGAAACATGAGAGACGAGGAAGACAAGAAAGAAAGAAACATGAGAGACGAGGAAAACAAGAAAAGAGGAAACATGAGAGACGAGGAAAACAAGAAAAGAGGAAACATGAGAGACGAGGGAAAACAAGAAAAGAGGAAAAGAGAGACAAGGTAAAACAAGAAAGGAGGAAACATGAGAGACGAGGAAAACAAGAAAAGAGGAAACATGAGAGACGAGGAAAACAAGAAAAGAGGAAACATGAGAGACGAGGGAAAACAAGAAAAGAGGAAACATGAGAGACAAGGGAAAACAAGAAAAGAGGAAACATGAGAGACGAGGAAAACAAGAAAAGAGGAAACATGAGAGACGAGGAAAACAAGAAAAGAGAAAACAAGAGAGACGAGGAAAACAACAAAAGAGAAAACATGAGAGACGAGGAAAACAAGAAAAGAGGAAACATGAGAGACGAGGGAAACAAGAAAGAAAGAAACATGAGAGACGAGGAAAACAAGAAAAGAGGAAACATGAGAGACGAGGAAAACAAGAAAAGAGAAAACATGAGAGATGAGGAAAACAAGAAAAGAGGAAACATAGACAAGGAAAACAAGAAAAAAGAAACATAGACAGGAAAACAAAAAAGAAGAAACATGAGAGACGAAATCAAGAAAGGAGGAAACATGAGAGACGAGGAAAACAAGAAAAGAGGAAACATGAGAGTCGAGGGAAAACAAGAAACATGAGAGACGAGGAAAACAAGAAAAGAGGAAACATTAGAGTCGAAGGAAAACAAGAAAGAAAGAAACATGAGAGACGAGGGAAAACAAGAAAAGAGGAAACATGAGAGACGAGGAAAAACAAGAAACAGAGGAAACAAAAAAGAAAAGAGAGACAGAAAACAAGAAAAGAAAACATAAACGAGAAAACAGAAAAAGAAAATGAGAGTCGAAGGAAAACAAGAAGGAAAGAAACATGAGAGACGAGGGAAAACAAGAAAAGAGGAAACATGAGAGACGAGGAAAACAAGAAAAGAGGAAACATGAGAGACGAGGAAAACAAGAAAGAAAGAAACATGAGAGACGAGGAAAACAAGAAAAGAGGAAACATGAGAGTCGAAGGAAAACAAGAAAGAAAGAAACATGAGAGACGAGGGAAAAAAAGAAAAGAGGAAACATGAGAGACGAGGAAAACAAGAAAAGAGGAAACATGAGAGACAAGGAAAACAAGAAAGAAAGAAACATGAGAGACGAGGAAAAAAGAAAAGAGGAAACATGAGAGACGAGGAAAACAAAAAAGAGAAACATGAGAGACGAGAAAACAAGAAAAGAGGAAAAGAGACGGAAAACAAGAAAAGAGGAAACATGAGAGACGAGGAAAACAAGAAAAGAGGAAACATGAGAGACGAGGAAAACAAGAAAAGAGGAAACATGAGAGATGAGGAAAACAAGAAAAGAGGAAACATGAGAGACAGAGGAAAACAAGAAAAGAGGAAACATGAGAGACGAGGGAAAACAAGAAAAGAGGAAACATGAGAGACGAGGGAAAACAAGAAAAGAGGAAACATGAGAGACGAGGGAAACAAGAAAAGAGGAAACATGAGAGACGAGGAAAACAAGAAAAGAGGAAACATGAGAGACGAGGAAAACAAGAAAAGAGAAAACATGAGAGACGAGGAAAACAAGAAAAGAGAAAACAAGAGAGACGAGGAAAACAAGAAAATAGGAAACATGAGAGACGAGGAAAACAAGAAAAGAGGAAACATGGGAGATGAGGGAAAACAAGAAAAGAGGAAAAATGAGAGACGAGGGAAACAAGAAAAGAGGAAACATGAGAGACGAGGAAAACAAGAAAAGAAGAAACATGAGAGACGAGGAAAACAAGAAAGGAGGAAACATGAGAGACGAGGGAAAACAAGAAAAGAGGAAACATGAGAGACGAGGGAAAACAAGAAAAGAGGAAACATGAGAGACGAGGGAAACAAGAAAAGAGGAAACATGAGAGACGAGGAAAACAAGAAAAGAGGAAACATGAGAGACGAGGAAAACAAGAAAAGAGGAAACATGAGAGTCGAAGGAAAACAAGAAATAAAGAAACATGAGAGACGAGGGAAAACAAGAAAAGAGGAAACATGAGAGACGAGGAAAACAAGAAAGAAAGAAACATGAGAGATGAGGAAAACAAGAAAAGAGGAAACATGAGAGACGAGGAAAGCAAGAAAAGAGGAAACATGAGAGACAAGGGAAAACAAGAAAAGAGGAAACATGAGAGACGAGCAAAACAAGAAAAGAGGAAACATGAGAGACGAGGGAAACAGGAAAAGAGGAAACATGAGAGACGAGGAAAACAGAAAAGAGGAAACATGGCAGATGAGGAAAACAAGAAAGAAAGAAACATGAGAAACGAGGAAAACAAGAAAAGAGGAAACATGAGAGACGAGGGAAACAAGAAAAGATGAAACATGAGAGACGAGGAAAACAAGAAAAGAAGAAACATGAGAGACGAGGAAAACAAGAAAGGAGGAAACATGAGAGACGAGGAAAACAAGAAAAAGGAATTATGAGAGATGAGGGAAACAAGAAAAGAGGAAACATGAGAGACTAGGGAAAACAAGAAAAGAGGAAACATGAGAGACGAGGAAAACAAGAAAAGAGGAAACATGAGAGACGAGGGAAAACAAGAAAAGAGAAAACAAGAGAGACGAGGAAAACAAGAAAATAGGAAACATGAGAGACGAGGAAAACAAGAAAAGAGGAAACATGAGAGACGAGGGAAAACAAGAAAAGAGGAAACATGAGAGACAAGGAAAACAAGAAAAGAAACATGAGAGTCGAAGGAAAACAAGAAAGAAAGAAACATGAGAGACGAGGGAAAACAAGAAAAGAGGAAACATGAGAGACGAGGAAAACAAGAAAGAAAGAAACATGAGAGATGAGGAAATCAAGAAAAGAGGAAACATGAGAGACGAGAAACAAGAAAAGAGGAAACATGAGAGACGAGGAAAACAAGAAAAGAGGAAACATGAGAGACGAGGAAAACAAGAAAGAAAGAAACATGAGAGACGAGAAAAACAAGAAAAGAGGAAACATGAGAGACGAGGAAAGCAAGAAAAGAGGAAACATGAGAGACGAGGGAAAACAAGAAAAGAGGAAACATGAGAGACAAGGGAAAACAAGAGAAGAGGAAACATGAGAGACGAGGAAAACAAGAAAAGAGGAAACATGAGAGACGAGGAAAACAAGAAAAGAGAAAACAAGAGAGACGAGGAAAACAACAAAAGAGAAAACATGAGAGACGAGGAAAACAAGAAAATAGGAAACATGAGAGACGAAGGAAAACTAGAAAAGAGGAAACATGAGAGACGAGGGAAACAAGAAAGAAAGAAACATGAGAGACAAGGGAAACAAGAAAAGAGGAAACATGAGACACGAGGAAAACAAGAAAAGAGGAAACATGAGAGACAAGGAAAACAAGAAAGAAAGAAACATGAGAGATGAGGAAAACAAGAAAAGAGGAAACATGAGAGACGAGGAAAACAAGAAAGAAAGAAACATGAGAGACGAGAAAAACAAGAAAAGAGGAAACATGAGAGACGAGGAAAACAAGAAAAGAGGAAATATGAGAGTCGAAGGAAAACAAGAAAGAAAGAAACATGAGAGACGAGGGAAAACAAGAAAAGAGGAAACATGAGAGACGAGGAAAACAAGAAAGAAAGAAACATGAGAGACGAGGAAAACAAGAAAAGAGGAAACATGAGAGACGAGGAAAACAAGAAAATAGGAAACATGAGAGACGAGGAAAACAAGAAAAGAGGAAACATGGCAGATGAGGAAAACAAGAAAGAAAGAAACATGAGAAACGAGGAAAACAAGAAAAGAGGAAACATGAGAGACGAGGGAAACAAGAAAAGATGAAACATGAGAGACGAGGAAAACAAGAAAAGAAGAAACATAGAGAGAAACAAGAAAGGAGGAAAATGAGACGAGAAAAAGAAAGAAATATGAGAGATGAGGGAAACAAGAAAAGAGGAAACATGAGAGACGAGGGAAAACAAGAAAAGAGGAAACATGAGAGACGAGGAAAACAAAAAGAGGAAACATGAGAGACGACAGGAAACAAGACAAGAAAAGAGGAAACATGAGAGACGAGGAAAACAAGAAAAGAGGAAACATGAGAGACGAGGAAAACAAGAAAAGAAACATGAGAGTCGAAGGAAAACAAGAAAGAAAGAAACATGAGAGACGAGGGAAAACAAGAAAAGAGGAAACATGAGAGACGAGGAAAACAAGAAAGAAAGAAACATGAGAGACGAGGAAAACAAGAAAAGAGGAAACATGACGAGACGAGGAAAGCAAACAAGAAAGAAAGAAACATGAGAGACGAGAAAAACAAGAAAAGAGGAAACATGAGAGACGAGGAAAACAAGAAAAGAGGAAACATGAGAGACGAAGGAAAACAAGAAAGAAAGAAACATGAGAGACGAGGGAAAACAAGAAAAGAGGAAACATGACAGACGAGGAAAACAAGAAAGAAAGAAACATGAGAGACGAGGAAAACAAGAAAAGAGGAAACATGAGAGACGAGGAAAACAAGAAAGGAAGAAACATGAGAGACGAGGAAAACAAGAAAAGAGGAAACATGAGAGACGAGGAAAACAAGAAAAGAGGAAACATGAGAGACGAGGAAAACAAGAAAAGAGGAAACATGAGAAGAGGAAAACAAGAAAAGAGGAAACATGGCAGACGAGGGAAAACAAGAAAAAAGAAACATGAGAGACGAGGAAAACAAGAAAAGAGGAAACATGAGAGACGAGGGAAAACAAGAAAAGATGAAACATGAGAGACGAGGAAAACAAGAAAAGAGGAAACATGAGAGACGAGGAAAAACAAGAAAAGAGGAAACATGAGAGACAGAGGAAAACAAGAAAAGAGGAAACATGAGAGGAGAAAACAAGAAAGGAGGAAACATGAGAGACGAGGAAAACAAGAAAAGAGGAAACATGAGAGACGAGGGAAAACAAGAAAAGTAAACATGAGAGACGAGGAAAAAAAGAGGAAACATGAGAGACGAGGAAAGCAAGAAAAGAGGAAACATGAGAGACAAGGAAAACAAGAAAAGAAACATGAGAGTCGAGGAAAACAAGAAAGAAAGAAACATGAGAGACGAGGGAAAACAAGAAAAGAGGAAACATGAGAGACGAGGAAAACAAGAAAGAAAGAAACATGACAGATGAGGAAAACAAGAAAAGAGGAAACATGAGAGACGAGGAAAGCAAGAAAAGAGGAAACATGAGAGACAAGGAAAACAAGAAAAAAGAAACATGAGAGACAAGGAAAACAAAGAAAGAAAGAAACATGAGAGACGAGGAAAACAAGAAAAGAGGAAACATGAGAGACGAGGAAAACAAGAAAGAAAGAAACATGAGAGAAGAAAAGAGAAACATGAGAGACAAGAAAAGAAAATGAGACGAGGAAAACAAGAAAGAAGAAACATGAGAGACGAGGGAAAACAAGAAAAGAGGAAACATGAGAGACGAGGAAAACAAGAAAAAAGAAACATGAGAGATGAGGAAAACAAGAAAAGAGGAAACATGAGAGACGAGGAAAACAAGAAAAGAGGAAACATGAGAGACGAGGAAAACAAGAAAAGAGAAACAAGAGAGACGAGGAAAACAAGAAAGAAAGAAACATGAGAGACGAGAAAAACAAGAAAAGAGGAAACATGAGAGACGAGGAAAGCAAGAAAAGAGGAAACATGAGAGACGAGGGAAAACAAGAAAAGAGGAAACATGAGAGACGAGGGAAAACAAGAAAAGAGGAAACATGAGAGACGAGGAAAACAAGAAAAGAGGAAACATGAGAGACGAGGAAAACAAGAAAAGAGAAAACAAGAGAGACGAGGAAAACAACAAAAGAGAAAACATGAGAGACGAGGAAAACAAGAAAATAGGAAACATGAGAGACGAAGGAAAACTAGAAAAGAGGAAACATGAGAGACGAGGGAAACAAGAAAGAAAGAAACATGAGAGACAAGGGAAACAAGAAAAGAGGAAACATGAGAGACGAGGAAAACAAGAAAAGAGGAAACATGAGAGACAAGGAAAACAAGAAAGAAAGAAACATGAGAGATGAGGAAAACAAGAAAAGAGGAAACATGACAGACGAGGAAAACAAGAAAGAAAGAAACATGAGAGACGAGAAAAACAAGAAAAGAGGAAACATGAGAGACGAGGAAAACAAGAAAAGAGGAAATATGAGAGTCGAAGGAAAACAAGAAAGAAAGAAACATGAGAGACGAGGGAAAACAAGAAAAGAGGAAACATGAGAGACGAGGAAAACAAGAAAGAAAGAAACATGAGAGACGAGGAAAACAAGAAAAGAGGAAACATGAGAGACGAGGAAAACAAGAAAATAGGAAACATGAGAGACGAGGAAAACAAGAAAAGAGGAAACATGAGAGACGAGGAAAACAAGAAAAGAGGAAACATGGCAGATGAGGAAAACAAGAAAGAAAGAAACATGAGAAACGAGGAAAACAAGAAAAGAGGAAACATGAGAGACGAGGGAAACAAGAAAAGATGAAACATGAGAGACGAGGAAAACAAGAAAAGAAGAAACATGAGAGACGAGGAAAACAAGAAAGGAGGAAACATGAGAGACGAGGAAAACAAGAAAAGAGGAATTATGAGAGATGAGGGAAACAAGAAAAGAGGAAACATGAGAGACGAGGGAAAACAAGAAAAGAGGAAACATGAGAGACGAGGAAAACAAGAAAAGAGGAAACATGAGAGACGAGGGAAAACAAGAAAAGTTTAAACATGAGAGACGAGGGAAACAAGAAAAGAGGAAACATGAGAGACGAGGAAAACAAGAAAAGAGGAAACATGAGAGACAAGGAAAACAAGAAAAGAAACATGAGAGTCGAAGGAAAACAAGAAAGAAAGAAACATGAGAGACGAGGGAAAACAAGAAAAGAGGAAACATGAGAGACGAGGAAAACAAGAAAGAAAGAAACATGAGAGATGAGGAAATCAAGAAAAGAGGAAACATGAGAGACGAGGAAAACAAGAAAAGAGGAAACATGAGAGACGAGGAAAACAAGAAAGAAAGAAACATGAGAGACGAGAAAAACAAGAAAAGAGGAAACATGAGAGACGAGGAAAACAAGAAAAGAGGAAATATGAGAGTCGAAGGAAAACAAGAAAGAAAGAAACATGAGAGACGAGGGAAAACAAGAAAAGAGGAAACATGAGAGACGAGGAAAACAAGAAAGAAAGAAACATGAGAGACGAGGAAAACAAGAAAAGAGGAAACATGAGAGACGAGGAAAACAAGAAAATAGGAAACATGAGAGACGAGGAAAACAAGAAAAGAGGAAACATGAGAGACGGAGGAAAACAAGAAAAGAGGAAACATGAGAGACGAGGAAAACAAGAAAAAGAAACATGAGAGCACTCGAAGGAAAACAAGAAAGAAAGAAACATGAGAGACGAGGGAAAACAAGAAAAGAGGAAACATGAGAGACGAGGAAAACAAGAAAGAAAGAAACATGAGAGATGAGGAAATCAAGAAAAGAGGAAACATGAGAGACGAGGAAAACAAGAAAAGAGGAAACATGAGAGACGAGGAAAACAAGAAAGAAAGAAACATGAGAGACGAGAAAAAACAAGAAAAGAGGAAACATGAGAGACGAGGAAAACAAGAAAAGAGGAAATATGAGAGTCGAAGGAAAACAAGAAAGAAAGAAACATGAGAGACGAGGGAAAACAAGAAAAGAGGAAACATGAGAGACGAGGAAAACAAGAAAGAAAGAAACATGAGAGACGGAGGAAAACAAGAAAAGAGGAAACATGAGAGACGAGGAAAACAAGAAAATAGGAAACATGAGAGACGAGGAAAACAAGAAAAGAGGAAACATGAGAGACGAGGAAAACAAGAAAAGAGGAAACATGAGAGACAAGGAAAACAAGAAAGAAAGAAACATGAGAGATGAGGAAAACAAGAAAGAAAGAAACATGAGAGACGAGGGAAAACAAGAAAAGAGGAAACATGAGAGACGAGGAAAACAAGAAAAGAGGAAATATGAGAGTCGAAGGAAAACAAGAAAGAAAGAAACATGAGAGACGAGGGAAAACAAGAAAAGAGGAAACATGAGAGACGAGGAAATCAAGAAAGAAAGAAACATGAGAGACGAGGAAAACAAGAAAAGAGGAAACATGAGAGACGAGGAAAACAAGAAAAGAGGAAACATGGCAGATGAGGAAAACAAGAAAGAAAGAAACATGAGAAACGAGGAAAACAAGAAAAGAGGAAACATGAGAGACGAGGGAAACAAGAAAAGATGAAACATGAGAGACGAGGAAAACAAGAAAAGAAGAAACATGAGAGACGAGGAAAACAAGAAAGGAGGAAACATGAGAGACGAGGAAAACAAGAAAAGAGGAATTATGAGAGATGAGGGAAACAAGAAAAGAGGAAACATGAGAGACGAGGGAAAACAAGAAAAGAGGAAACATGAGAGACGAGGAAAACAAGAAAAGAGGAAACATGAGAGACGAGGGAAAACAAGAAATGTTTAAACATGAGAGACGAGGGAAACAAGAAAAGAGGAAACATGAGAGACGAGGAAAACAAGAAAAGAGGAAACATGAGAGACAAGGAAAACAAGAAAAGAAACATGAGAGTCGAAGGAAAACAAGAAAGAAAGAAACATGAGAGACGAGGGAAAACAAGAAAAGAGGAAACATGAGAGACGAGGAAAACAAGAAAAAAGGAAACATGAGAGATGCGGAAAACAAGAAAAGAGGAAACATGAGAGACGAGGAAAACAAGAAAAGAGGAAACATGAGAGACAAGGAAAACAAGAAAAGAAACATGAGAGTCGAAGGAAAACAAGAAAGAAAGAAACATGAGAGACGAGGGAAAACAAGAAAAGAGGAAACATGAGAGACGAGAAAAACAAGAAAAGAGGAAACATGAGAGACGAGGAAAACAAGAAAAGAGGAAATATGAGAGTCGAAGGAAAACAAGAAAGAAAGAAACATGAGAGACGAGTGAAAACAAGAAAAGAGGAAACATGAGAGACGAGGAAAACAAGAAAGAAAGAAACATGAGAGACGAGGAAAACAAGAAAAGAGGAAACATGAGAGACGAGGAAAACAAGAAAAGAGGAAACATGAGAGACGAGGGAAAACAAGAAAAGAGGAAACATGAGAGACGAGGAAAACAAGAAAGAAAGGAGAAACAAGAAAAGAGGAAACATGAGAGACGAGGAAAACAAGAGAGACATGAGAGGAAAACAAGAAAAGAGGAAACATGAGAGACGAGGAAAACAAGAAAGAAGGAAACATGAGAGACGAGGGAAAACAAGAAAAGAGGAAACATGAGAGACAAGGGAAAACACAGAAAAAAGGAGAACATGAGAGACAAGGAAACAAGAAAAGAGGAAACATGAGATACAAGAAAACAAGAAAAGAGGAAACATGAGAGATGAGGAAAACAAGAAAAGAGGAAACATGAGAGACGACTGTGAAAGATCCTCAGTGCGCCAAACCGCTTTGGCCCCACCTGAGTCCTCTTTCATATAAAAACCACACTCACCGCCAGTGAGTGCCGGGTTCACCAGATAAATACAAGACAAGCTTTCTAAATTTTATATATTTATTAACCCCTAAATGGGTCGGTATTAAAATCTAACATATACAGTTCAGAACAGATATGCAGATATATGCAAGCATTAACAGTTACTAGTTACAAGATACAGTACAAATAAAATAAAAGGGATAAAGGTGAAATGATTACTTTACCACACATATCCTGGATGTGGCTCTATAGTCCAACACTCACACATAGCATGTGGAGATCACCAGTGGAGGCTTTTCAGCACGTGACATCAACAACAGTAATCCAGCCTGCATGCTCTCATAACCGTCTCTCAGCATTAGTCCAATAGTCTTTCTCAGTCTCTTCTCATGGTCTCTCTGTGTCAACTCCCTAGTCTGTGATGGTCTCAGCCCAATCTCCATAGCATAATCTCTATAGTGTAATCTCCTCCCACTGACTCTTACCTCATCTTTCATACCCTTTATGCCACCTCCCAGAATGAGGTCACCGGCGGCAGCTGGTCTCATAGAATAATCCACTCAAATCCAGATCTTTTGTATGTAGATGAGACCAAATGACCTGATACAATGTTATCAGCCATATCTGGTCAACCAGTGCAGCTGGACAATGCATGTTTGTTTGATCAGCCAGGACTGTGTATGAATTTAATGGAGCCCTATTGTTCCAGCCCGGCCACTACTGCCAATATACACCTAGGCTCATAGCTGCGCACAGTATGAATAAATGGAACTAGAGAGAAATACGCTACCCAGAGACCAAAATACAGCTGAGTTATAGCCACACTTAAGCAGAATCATCACACCTCCCCCTTTAGATGGGGCTTGCAGGAAGTAGGGGCCTACGCCCCTCTTCTGAAAGCACCTCCGTCTCCAGCTTCTCAGGCTCTGGCCCCAAGGCTTTCTCACCTCCCCCCCGGGGTCCCAGCAGACTCGGGCCTTGTCAGACTCTAAGGGTGGTTCAGCGCCACGCGCCTTCAATATGTCCAGACTAGGGTCAGCTTGGACAGCATCTCTGAACTCTTGGCTGGAGTGAGACAAAAGAGAGGTGCATGTTACATAGCTGCCGGCCCCTTCTGTCTCTCTAGTCTGACTAGGGACACTTCTAAGGCCCAGGCTCTGAGCCACGTACACTTGGCTACCTCCTGCCTGTTCTGGGTCCGCTTTCTGAGTACTGGCACCCTGTGGAGCCACACTCATGACCTCAGGCCCTTGGGGTACCATTCCAGAGATCCCATCCTGGCAATCTCTGCTCTCCTGGCTACCCTTGGCCTGCTCTCTCAGGGTCTTCCCCACACTAGCCGCTAGTTGGGAGAGTTCTAGGGGGTTCTACACCTCCCCCTTTGCTTCCACACCTAGGGGCACCTCTGGTTCTGGTACAGGTATGTTTGGACCCTGTCCTCCCTGTACTTGGGTGGGTGATGGTGATACTTTGGGCAAATGACTGAGATCATGCTTCCCCAAAACATCCCCCCACAATACATTGACAGGTAATACATTGGACATACCCTCTTCTTGGATCACATCTCCAGTACCCCATGCCATCTGTACTTGGGCCATGGGCGCTCCTGGAATAGAACTGGACAGAAGAGACGTGTATGTCTCATACCGGCTGGACTCCTCCGGCTTCAAGGGAGTGAGGCTAGTCATGGCGGTCTCAGCACCGACTCCAGGTGGTGTAGGCAACGGTTCAAGGGTCGGAACGCCCTCCACCCTTGTAGCACTCTGGCTGCGGGCTAACACCGCACTACCAGCAGTCCGTCCCTCACCTGGATCGGCCATGAGATCCACATAGGCTACCTGACCACCTGGCACATGGTCAGCAGTTGGGTGCTTATCGGATGCACTGGACGAAATAGTAGAAGTCGCTTCCAGTGACTCAGAAGAGCTACCCTGTACACTTTCACAACAAGCATTGGCAATTACATTGACAGTACATTCATCAGCAATTGTTAATTCACACCGGGCCTCAATGAGATTTGTGGTAGACAGATTAACAAGCTGGGAGGGAAACGCCCCCGCAGATGTAGGTGTGTCTACAGACAAGGTCTCATTGGTTCCTAGCACGGGGGTGAACCAAGCATCAATAACATTTTTGCTGCGCTGGGTTGCAGGAAGCTCGTTTGCATCTTCCCTGCTCTCAGCTGAAGGCAACTCATTAGCATTTACATTAACTGCCATGGGAAGTATCTCAGAGGGGGGGTTACAGGCCCTCTCTGCAGATATGACAGACACATTATCAGCATTAATCATAGACAGTCTATCACAGTAAATTGGGGTGCTCCCCACCCCATATTGGGACATCATAGGTCCTAAATCACTTCCCAACAGTACCTTAGCAGGCAAATCAGTCATTAGTCCCACAGTCCGCATTCCTTTTCCTGAACCCCAGTCCAGATACACAGATGGGCCACCTACTGTGGCTTGGGAAGCAGGGAAGTTCTCAGGGCGGTTGGGGCACTCCACCTTGAAATGTCCTGTTTGGTTACAGGCATGGCCCCGCCGCACCTCTCCTTGGGGTTTGGGAAAGGTCACCCGGGCTCCCAGAGTTCTTGGGACAGGGGAGGGACCACCCGGGGCATAGTTTGTCTCACCCGACCTGACGACAGATGGCTGTGGTGAACTCCGGACTGGCTTCTCCTTCCAAGTTGAGGGTCTCTGCAGGGTTGTTGGAGTTTGCGGTTTGTGCCTGCTGGGAGAGCTCCATCCTTTTGAGCTCAAGCTGAAACTGCCGCTCTCGTTCTGCTGCCTCACGATCAGCCTGCAGTTCTGCTGCCTGCCGTTCTGCTGCCTTCCTCTCTCTCTCTGCCTGCCGCTCAGCAGCCTGCCGTTCTCGTTCTGCAGCTTTCCTCTCTCTCTCTGCCTGTCGCTCAGCAGCCTGCCATTCTTGTTCTTGATCTACAGCTTCCAAAAAACGGCGCAACACCTGCAGGTATGTGTTAGGGTCACTGGTGCCTACTTGCTGTAGGGCCATTTGCCAGTATGAAACCGTTCCCCCCACAAGGCTGGGGTTAATGGTCTCTCCTGGTGAAGTAATCCTTGGGACCGGGCTGCTTGCTGCACTTCCTGGCCTAGCCCCAAAATCAGGAATCTGCATGGCTGTGGCTGCCTCCATTTCAGCCATACGCTCAGGATCTCAAAAAGCCTGGTTCAACAATTCTTGAGCTCTGCTTCTGAGCCCACTAGCCATCCACTGGTATTTGCCAAATAAAAGATAGGATAGAATACATAGAATAAGGGAGGGGAACAGCACTGTATCAAACTTTCACTGTACCTTAATGCTTGCTTTAATACCGAGCTTGTCTCATAGGATTACCATAATCCCCAGCATGTGAGTGATATAGGTCACCAACACACGCCGTTTATCCTAAGATCCCACCACGCTGCCACCAATGTGAAAGATCCTCAGTGCGCCAAACCGCTTTGGCCCCACCTGAGTCCTCTTTCATATAAAAACCACTCTCACCGCCAGTGAGTGCCGGGTTCACCAGATAAATACAAGACAAGCTTTCTAAATTTGATATATTTATTAACCCCTAAATGGGTCGGTATTAAAATCTAACATATACAGTTCAGAACAGATATGCAGATATATGCAAGCATTAACAGTTACTAGTTACAAGATACAGTACAAATAAAATAAAAGGGATAAAGGTGAAATGATTACTTTACCACACATATCCTGGATGTGGCTCTATAGTCCAACACTCACACATAGCATGTGGAGATCACCAGTGGAGGCTTTTCAGCACGTGACATCAACAACAGTAATCCAGCCTGCATGCTCTCATAACAGTCTCTCAGCATTAGTCCAATAGTCTCTCTCAGTCTCTTCTCATGGTCTCTCTGTGTCAACTCCCTAGTCTGTGATGGTCTCAGCCCAATCTCCATAGCATAATCTCTATAGTGTAATCTCCTCCCACTGACTCTTACCTCATCTTTCATACCCTTTATGCCACCTCCCAGAATGAGGTCACCGGCGGCAGCTGGTCTCATAGAATAATCCACTCAAATCCAGATCTTTTGTATGTAGATGAGACCAAATGACCTGATACAATGTTATCAGCCATATCTGGTCAACCAGTGCAGCTGGGCAATGCATGTTTGTTTGATCAGCCAGGACTGTGTATGAATTCAATGGAGCCCTATTGTTCCAGCCCAGCCACTACTGCCAATATACACCTAGGCTCATAGCTGCGCACAGTATGAATAAATGGAACTAGAGAGAAATACACTACCCAGAGACCAAAATACAGCTGAGTTATAGCCACACTTAAGCAGAATCATCACAACGAGGAAAACAAGAAAGAAAGAAACATAAGAGACGAGGAAAACAAGAAAAGAGGAAACATGAGATACGAGGAAAACAAGAAAAGAGGAAACATGAGAGACGAGGAAAACAAGAAAAGAGGAAACATGAGAGACGAGGGAAACAAGAAAGAAAGAAACATGAGAGATGAGGAAAACAAGAAAAGAGGAAACATGAGAGACGAGGAAAACAAGAAAGAAAGAAACATGAGAGACGAGGAAAACAAGAAAAGAGAAAACAAGAGAGACGAGGAAAACAAGAAAAGAGGAAACAAGAGAGACGAGGAAAACAAGAAAAGAGAAAACATGAGAGACGAGGAAAACAAGAAAAGAGAAAACAAGAGAGACGAGGAAAACAAGAAAATAGGAAACATGAGAGACGAGGAAAACAAGAAAAGAGGAAACATGAGAGACGAGGAAAACAAGAAAAGAGGAAACATGAGAGACGAGGAAAACAAGAAAAGAGGAAACATGAGAGACGAGGAAAACAAGAAAAGAGGAAACATGAGAGACGAGGGAAACAAGAAAAGAGGAATTTCCAGATTTCCTCATGCTTCGTGGTAACGAATCACATTTTTTCCTAAAATGGCTGCTGCACATGTTAGGACATGGGGCAAGGAACTCTGGGAACACGAGATCACCCACAATGCCATGCGTTCAGGCAATCAGCAGCCAGCCAGCCCTGTGATGTCACAGCCCTATAAATACCCTCCGCCATCTTGGATTCAGGCATTTTCCAATGTACTTAGTGCAGGGAGAGACGTCAGCAGGCATTAGGGAAAGTGGTAGAAAAGACTTCAAAACTGATATTTTGCTCAATCGAAGTTCAGGGAAAGAGCATTAGAAGTGTATGGAAAGGATAGGGAGGAATTTATACAGAATATTGAAGCAGAACAGGGTTCATTTGGGGTGTTTGCAGCCTGGGTAATAGGAACAATCCTACTACACCTTGCTGCACTGACTGCCATTATCCTGCTGCTCATTACAGGTTTGCAATAGATCATACCTGTGTAATTCAAATTTTTGGGGTCTTATTACTCCTTGTGCGGTGCAGTTATATGTTGTAGAGCCTTTTCTTGGTGTTTATTAGTGGGGAAAAAAATTAGTGGCTTATTCGTCATTGTGTGTTGAAGGGAGGAAATTACAGGCCTTTTTGTCCTGTATTATTTTCCTTTTCATTTACTTATTTGATCTAACACTATGTCAGACAGAGAAGCGAGAGGCCATGCACGGGGAAGGGCACTGGCCTAAATGTTTCTGGCGCAGACACAGGTCGCAGCAGAGTAATGGGACATGGCAGCAGGGATCACTTCCAGGGGCCTAAGCTCCCAGTGTCAGCTAGTGGTCGTGTCTTGACCAGCAACCCAGCGGTTCTAGAATGGTTGAATCCGTCATACATTTTATCCCAAGTCATATCAGACACCTCCAGGCAAGAGTCGTTGAGGAGAACATCAGTGACTTACAGACAGTAGTCGATGACAATGTAGCCGATTGCAATTGGGAGCCGGGTGACAAAAGGGCTTCATCATCACCAAGAGAAGAGGGTGGCAGCTTGCGAATGAGGCAGCGGTGGAGCCAGCATGTCGGTAGCATGGCCTAGAGTCAGCAGGGCCACAGCAGTGTGATGTTGGAAGCCAAAAGAGTCCAGGTAGACCACCCGCTTCACAGGAGCCTACCTGCCCGGAAAGCAGTGGTGCAGGGTTTCACAGAGGCAGTGGCGATAGCAGTCAGTCAGTGCAGAGTGTTGGGGGTAAAATCACCTACTCTGCGGTGTGGCAGTTTTTCGTTAAGCCACTGGGGGAGGTGAACATGATTATATGTCGAATCTGTGGGCAAAAGCTGAAGTGTGGCCACGGTGCCAATGTTGGCACCACAGTCCTGCGTCAACATATGCAGCATCACCATAAATTGGCCTGGGAGAAACATAGCTCCAATGTGGTGGTCCATCTTGCCGCAGCAACCGCTGCATCACTCAGTGGCACGCACCCAATTTCGGCCAGTCAAGGCTCCGCCACCTCAGCCGAAGGAAGCTGTTTGTCCTTCTCATCATCTGCTGGTCCTGATGCTCCTACTCCTCCTCCTAGTCAGTCATTGCATCAGCAATCAATCACCGAAGCGATATCGAAGAGACAACAGTATGCGTGCAATCATCCAAAAGTGCAGAAGCTGAACGTGCTCCTATCCAAGTTACTGGTGTTGCAGTCACTCCCTTTCCAAGTGGTGGACTCTGCACCTTTCAGAGAACTGATGGCTTGTGCTGAACCGAGGTGGAGAGTCCCAAGCCGTCATTTCTTTGCCAAAAAGGCAGTACCAGTTCTACAGAAATATGTAGAACAGAAGGTGGGCCAGTCCTTGAGCCAGTCGGTGTCTGCCAAAGTGCACGGCAGTGCCGACGTGTGGAGCTGTAACTACGGTCAAGGACAATATATGTCCTTTACGGCCCACTGGGTTAATGTGGTGTCTTCCCAGACACACCAGCAACTTGGTCAGGTGGCGCTTCCGTCCCCACGTTCTGACGCTGTTGGTCCTGCAACAATGTCCACCTCATCCTCCACTGTGTCCTCAGCCTCCACTGCAGGGACAATTCACAGTGTTCCTCCAGCATACCACATGTGCAGGGCACGGCGGTGTCACGCTGTTCTACACCTCCTTGAGCTGCAGT